>CM070019.1:28299921-28797421 GCA_036247105.1 Cirrhinus mrigala
AGGCTCAGATGTATAGGTTTCTATGTAATTACCGGTACTTCTGATTAGGCTGAGGCTGGTATTTTAGCTAGTTTGAAGAAAAAGTATTTGATGGACATATAATGTGTCGAGAGCATTCACTCAGTATCATTACCTCATTTTTGACCGAGATGGCTTTTAGCTGGTTTTGCACCTGAACTCTATATACATATATATATATATATATATATATATATATATATATATATATATATATATATATATATATATATATATATATATGTATATATATATATATATATATATATATATATATATATATATATGTATATATATATATATATATATAGATAGAGAGAGAGAGAGAGAGAGAGAGAGAGAGAGAGAGAGAGAGAGACTCCAAGAAAGATTATGCTTCATAAAAGCTCAGTAAAAGAGCTGTTTGGAAAATGTATGGTTGCAAACACATACGTGGACGTGGACTTTCTCTAGGATTTATGAAGTTCATTGTTGGATTTGCTGAACCAAGATGTTTCAGGGTTTGAAAGCTGTCACATGATTACAGTGTAAAGTGTTGTCTTACACAAAGCACAAACCCATTTTCATCTTAACACATGACACAGCACTACAGAGTTTGATTAAAACTGAGCGGCTGTAACAAGCAAAAAGCTCTTGAAGGGGCTGTTAAGCACGTCAGTGGATGTTGAGTGGGCTTCACGTTGGGATACGAATGACGCCTCTAACAAACGCTGAATTTTTGTGCACCTGACATCGAGCATGTTCATGTTTGACAAAGGGAATGCACAGCAATAAAATAATTACAACCAAGTCTGTAGAGCCCAACTGCTTCAGAAGAAAGCAATCTCTTCCTCCTTCAGGACAAGTTTGTGGTGATCGCCACACACTGCGGAGAGATAAAGTTAGGGCTGTAATTATTCCGTTTGCACAGACATGGGCGGACAGGGATCTCAGATTCTGCTTTGTAAAGAAGCCTTTGAGGCTTTGACCTGCCAGTCTCCTCAAATGTATTGGATTCGGCTTTGCTGTGATAGATGGAGCTTGATCTCCACCTACAGGCTGCTGGGAAATCTCTTCTGCACATGATGCAGAGATGGGAGGGGGGCCCGCAATCAATGCGACTAATTCAAGAACTGCAGCAGAACGAAAATGCCACCAAGAGGAGGAAAAAAAAGCAGCAGGATGATTCCGTTTGAAGGCACTGCGGTTATGTCCATGGAGAAAAACAATATCTACATACTTTAATCGCAGTATAATGACCTGTGAGCGAGAGACTGCGGGAGCAGCTTGCAGGATACAGCTATTGATTGAGGACAATCTATTAATTACTGTTAGATTTCACTGCAGCAGGTGATTTTAATGCAAATACCCAGCGCTCAGATGGTTGAGTGTTAATGGCGGATAGTGGAAAAGCTGCGTGCGGCATCTTTTTCCGAGAACAAAGGCACTTTTCTTGGATGAGCTCTTGAGAGGTGTTGACACCACACTTTTGCAAAAGATTCAAATTTGTTCCTATTCCTCCTCCTGCTTGGCTTGCGTTTCTCTGGATGAGACAGTTGTTCTTCTCTATGTCCAACCCCACGAGGACGATGGGATGAGCTCGAGAGCAAACGAAAAGAAAGACAAACATTTGTCATCAGGAATACAAAAGCTAACAGTAAATCTCTGCTGAATAAACCCCAGCACTCTCGAAGACTCTAGCATGTTAAAAATGAAAAGAAGGAAACTGAAAACCGCACACGAGTCACTCCATGCAAGAAATACCATTCAGTGTCCACATTTCATGAAGTGCACAAACACAAAAATCTATTATGCTATTATGTACTTATTCTATTAAAAATATTCATTTATCCATAGTTTTTATGTATTTTAAAAAGAAGCATATGCTAAAAAAAAAAAAAAAATCCCCATTCCCCATTCATGTTACAATATTTTTAGTATATTCATTTTTATTTATATATTTATATATTTGTATATATATATATATATATATATATACATATATATATATATATATATATATATTTTTTTTTTTTTTTTTTTTTTTTTCCAAGTTTTTAAATGAGCCGCGTTCAAGGGTTGACATTATGAATTTGCTATAAGCTCATATAATTTGTCAAGAATTACATATTCATAATTTGTTCAGCATACTGATGTATATTAATTTATCTTATATGAAAGCCCGGTTCCGCCACTGAATGAAAAATGAAACAATGTAATTACGATTTTTTTAATCTCGCAATTCTGACTTTTTTCCTTTAAAATTGCATGAAATAAACAATTGCAAGTAATAAAGTCAGATTAGCAGGATATAAACTCGCAATTGTGAGAAATAAAGTCAGAATTGCGAGATTTATCTTATTTTATTTTTTCGCCCAAAGTTTGTATCTCGCAATTCTCGCTTCTTTCTTGTAATTCTGACTTTTTTTCTTAGAACTGCATGATATAAACTCACAATTGTGAATTATAAAGTCAGATTAGCGGTATTAAAACTTGCAACTGCGAGAAATAAAGTCAGAATTGCGGGATTTATCTTATTTTCCTTTTTTCGCCCAAATGTGAGTTTGTATCTTGCAATTCTGACTTTTTTCTTATAATTCTGACTTTTTTTTTTTCAGAACTGCGTGATATAAACTCGCAATTGCGAATTATAAAGTCAGATTATTGGGGTTAAAACTTGCAATTGCAAGAAATAAAGTCAGAATTGCTAGATTTATCTTATTTTCTTTTTTTCGCCCAAATGCAAGTTTGTATCTCGACTTTTTGTAATGCTGACTTTTTTTCTCAGAATTGCATGATATAAACCCACAATTGCAAATTATAAAGTCCCATTCTGAGGGGGAAAAAAGACTGATATTTTCTTAGAATTGCGAGTTTATATCTCTCAATTCGGTTTTAATAACCTGCAATAGCATTTTATAAAGTCAGAATTGCAAGATACAAACTCGCAGATTTGTGAGCTCATATTTTGCAATTCTGATTTTAGTTCTCAGACTTGTGACTTTATTTCTCAGAATTGGGACTTTATATCTCACAATCTATCTCAAGTTTTTTCTTGCAACTGCAAGTTTATATAACGCAATTCTGAGTCAGAACTGCGAGTTTATATCTTGCAATACTGACCTAATTTCTCAGAACTGCGAGTTTGTATCACGGAATTCTGAGGAAAAAAAGTCAGAAATGTGAGATAAATTATCTTTTTTCTATTTTTATTAAGTGGTGGAATCGGGCTTCCATAAGACAGGACAAAGCAATTTAGAAGAACATTTTAGTTACAAGTATTAAAGAATAGCTACATCTTAGAGAAACCTACTTCAAACATCACCATCGCAACAGCTGTTTCGTGAATGACTCAGAGGTATACAGCACCTATTCGCAAGCCTAATAACTCTACAGCATTCTCATCTCCTCAAACCCCTTCCACACACAGGTCTTCAAAGCCTACGTATTTGCACCCTATAACCATTTTTCTAGTGAACAGATTGTTCTGCAGCTGAGGCTGTGTTAGTCATAATCACACACGTCATCAGACGGCAGTGTCTCCCCATCCTCAATCTTCTTAAGAAACTCAAAGTCACCCGTATCTCGTTTTTCATCACTCTATCCCACCTCCACGCCTGATGCCTGAACAGAGGACCACACAGCACAGCAAGACAGCTTCTACACTGGGGGTTTTCTTTTCTTTTCAAATTTCATTTTCTTTCGGAAGTACAAATGCAGCATTCTGGTGTCTCTTTGAGCAGAGTCAGCATGGCACAACCCCTGATCTTCCAGAAAACCCAGAAATGAAGCAATCAGACCCTTTGTGGATGCCACAGCAAAGAAAGAAGAAATGCACCAAAGAAGCAAAGCATGAGGAGAACATCATAAGGATAGTGTTGCTAAAAAACACAAGATGTGGAAGTCGTGGGTTTAAAAGTACAGTCTAAACTGGTGTTCTGTGGAATTTCTCTTAATAAAGCACAGTGGAATTCATAATCTCACTGTCTACCGGTAGAATCACAGCTTTCTGTTTTATAAGTTTCATTATTTAAAAAAAGTTATTAAAGAATTAGTTCACTTCCAGAACAAAAAAATTCTGATAATTTACTCATTCCCATTTCATCCAAGATGTTCATGTCTTTCTTTCTCAGTTGAAAAGAAATGAAGGTTTTTGAGAAAAACATTGGTGGCCAACATATTAAAGGTCCAAACTGCAATTTCAATGCTGCTTCAAAGGGCTTTACACGATCCAAGCCGAGGAATAATGGTCTTATGTAGTGAACCGATCAGTCATTTTCTAAAAAAAAATTACAATTTATACACTTTTTAACCACAAATGTGACCCTTGGCCACAAAACCAGTCTTAAAGGAACACTCCACTTTTTTTGAAAATAGGTTAATTTTCCAACTCCCCTAGAGTTATACTGATGTGTTTTACCGTTTTTGAATCCATTCAGCTGATCGCCGGGTCTGGCGGTAGCACTTTTAGCATAGCTTAGCATAAATCATCGAATCCGATTAGACCATTAGAAGAGTCAAGTTTTAATTAGGAAAAATATCGAAAGTCTTTAGTCATTTTATAGTGAAATGCTAATGATCAATCGGATTCAATGATTTAAGCTAAGCTATGCTAAAAGTGCTAACGCCAGACCCGGCGATCGGCTGAATGGATTCAAAAACGGTAAAACACATCTGTATAACTCTAGGGCAGTTGGAAAATGAGCCTATTTAAATAAAAAAGTGGAGTGTTGCTTTAAGTAGCACGGGTATATTTGTAGAAATAGCCAAAAATACATTGCATGGGTCAAAATTATCGATTTTTTTCTTCATGTTCCATAAAGATATTTTGTAAATTTCCTACCGTAAATATAGCAAAACGTCATTTTTGATTAGTAATATGCATAGCTGAGAACTTTAAAGGCGATTTTCTCAATATTTCAATTTTTTGCACCCTCAGATTCCAAATTTTCAAATAGTTGTATCAATGGAAAGCTTGCGCATAAATCTCAGTTTCAAAAAAATAACAAATACTCGTCTTGCACTAGCTCCCTTTCCACAAGTGCAAGATGAGCATTTGTGGTTAAAAAGTATAACAATTTTATTTTAATGTATTTTTTTAAAGAAAATTACCAATTGTTTTGCTAGATAAGACCCTTATTCCTCGGCTGGGATTTTGTAGAGCCCTTTGAAGCTGTACTGAAATTGCAATTTTAACCATCTTCATAATTTATCTTATACATTTTACAATCAATACATAGCAGTGAAAACAATACACCAAAAAGCAGACAGAAAAAGATTTTTGCACAAGTGACATAGCAACATAGACATGTTGCCAGCCTCTCTGTGATCTGATCATTTTAAGCCTCTAAAGTAAAAAGTTTTCAGGCCAAGGATCCAGTCTTAACGAATGTCCCTGGTCTCATTGTGCACAATTTATCACTACATTATTCTGAAGGGAACAAAAACAGTTGTTTTTATAGCCGTAATGACTTTCTTCAAAATGCAAACTTTCTCTGCACCTCGCTTTTCTGTTTTGCTGACATAACCAAGGCCGTGCAGATGAAATAAATTATACTGAAGCTACAGTGACTTTCTTTCTTCTCCGAAACGCAAACAACATATTTTGAATACATACATTTTTTCAGTTGTTTTGTGCATAAAATAAAAGGCAGCGGTATCAACTTTACTTAATAATTCATTTACAAAATATCTTTTTTGTGTTCTGCACAAAGAAAGCCAGTCATACAGGTTTGAAACAAAATGAATGTGATCAAAAATGTCAAAACATTCACTTTAAACAACTAGATTACAGAATTTTCTTTAAAAAGGAAGTTACTATGCAGTTGCTATATTAATGGCACATTAACAGGGTGGTTCTGATGGTAAAAAAGCATCAAACCTTCAAGTCTCAAGATGTTCTGTCACCTCAGGTTCTTCTTTCAATACAAGTTTAGAGGATTTTATCATGTGAGCAGCAAAAAATAAATAAATAAACACCTAAAGAAGTAAAATCACACCCTCCTCAACAAGCCACATGATTTGAAATGTTTTTAGCACAATGTGGGCAGAGTCAAACATCAATGTTTAATACTTATGGTTAGGGCTTTGTTCAACTCATAAGCATGAGCTTAAAGCCTTAAGTACCATTCGTAATATACTTTATTATACCGTAAATAATTTATGATTTTCATGATGCAATCAAATCCCGACGAATGTTTCACAATGAATATTCTGTTTCACTCAATAAATGCATTGCAAATGCTTGACGTTATCTACAAACAACATATTTTTCTGCATCATATTCTGGCACAAATCACTCCAAAGTTTTCCTGAAACAAAAGTTTTATTGTCAAAGTATATCTTATAGACTTATCGAATCAATTCTGAGCATAAAATCATATTTTGTTTTGTTCTCGGAGAACACGGGCCGACAGCTGGACAGGGGATTTGCGGCGTGTCTACCTGCAGTGTCATTGTTAATCTTCTGATGCTTTTCTGACGATGGAAGTGAGGGTTTTTGATTGGCTGGTTGGTATTGGCTGACAGCTTGTCTCTAGCGCACTTGGCACTGCTCAACAGACGCCGTGCCGCTCTACTACTGACGGCCTGTTCCGCGCAGCATCTGTTCGCAAACTCTAATGATAATCAAGCAACTGTGCCATAACTCAATTTTATGTTACCTTGTCCCAGCTCCCAGCATTCCTAAAAGATATTATTTAAAGTGGAAGCAATGGAGGACTCAATTAAAGCGTGCATGTGTGTCACCGAGACATATTTAACGCAATGAAGTCATAAAGAGGGGATGCGGTTCCAAAAAGACGCGTTCGACCACGTTCACGCGTTCTTTCCGACCTTGTTCACGGAAAAGGTCACTGACTAATGTGGTTTCTTACCCATGCAGACAAGAGATTTATTCAGCTGAAAACTGCACTCACTTTAGCTTAATTTGACCAAGACGGTTCCACACAAATAAAACCATCCAGCGACTTAACTGCCAGCTTTTGTAGGCCGATGTCAGATCGTGCACACGCCATAATTTATAACCCGAGTGAATGGACATTAACGATGAGCTGCGGACTGCACTGTGCTGGCTCTCACAATGAAACTCCAACAATAAGGACACATGATGAAGGAATATGAACGGTACATTTTCTAAAATGCAAGGTAAGTACTTACTGTAGTAGCCATACAAAACTGTGTCTTCAATCTGCTGCCGGGTCACATTGTTTGCTGCCCATTCCTGGATTTACAAAAAAATAATAAAATAAAATAAAATACTATTAATACAATTAAAATTAAATAAAATCACATTATGACATATCTTAATTTTTAGATTACATGGCTGTAATTAATTAATTGTACTTTTTAATCAAATTAATCACATTACTGTTGAATACAATTAATAGGTTTTAAAATATTATAAAAATATTTCAAATATGAGCATATAGTCATTTTATAATTTTATATAATTTAAAATAAATTACATTACTGTTAATTAATTTTATTACAATTAATAGATGATAAAATATTATATAAAATATTTTTAAAATCTTTTAAAATCTGAGCATATGCTCATTTCATAATTGTATACCATATCATTTTATAATTGCATATAGTTTAAAATGTTACATTAAATTAATGTTGATTAATTTACCACAGTTAATAGATTATAAATTATGTAAAAATATTTTACAAATCTGAGCATATGCTCATTTTATTTGTATGTAATTTATCATTTTATTTTATATTATTTATATCATTATATCAAAAATATTATATTACATAACTGTTAATTAACTTCTCACAGTTGAAAGATTATAAAATATTACAAATATTTGTATATATTAAAAATATTACAAAAACATTTTTAAACATCTGAGCATACACTCATTTTATGTTATATAATTTAAAATATATTACATTACTATTGATTATCACGTTTAATAGATTATAAAAAATGTAAAATATTTGAGCATATTAAAAATATTTAAAAAATCTGAACATATGCTCATTTTATAATGTTATATAATTTATCATTACTTTTACTTAATGTAAAATATATTACATTACATTAAGCATATGCTCATGTTATAATTTTATATGTATCATCTTATAATTGCATATAATTTAAAATATATTACAGTATTTTGATTAATTTATCACACTTAATAGATTATAAAATATTATTTTAAAAAATCTGAACATATTAAAAATATTATAAAAATCTAAGCATATGCTCATGTTATAATTTTACATAATTTATCATTGTATAATTGTATATAATTTAAAATACACTACATTACTGTTGATAAATTTATCACAATTAATAGATTATAAAATATTATTACAAATATTTAAAAAAAAATGTAAGCATATGCTCATTTTAATTTTATATAATTTATCATTTTATAATTTTATACAATTTAAAATACATTACATTAGTGTTGATTAATTAGTCACAAGTAATAGTTTATAAATATTATTAAAAATATTTGAGCATATTAAAAATATTATATAACATATTTTTTAAAATCTGAGCATATGCTCATTTTATAATTTTATATAATTTAAAATACATTACATTTTATTTTTTATATAATTTTAAATATATATTATATTAAATATATTACATAATTTAAAACATTACAGCTGATTATGATTAATTTATCACAATTAATAGATAAACTATTATTAAAAATATTAGAGAATAATAAAAATATTATAAAATATTTTTAAAATCTAAGCATACGCTCATTTTATAATTTTATATCATTTAAAATATATTACTGTGGCAGACATAAAAACCGGCCTTTTGTCAATAAAGTGTTTATTCTTTATTTCCACATCATTAAACAGGTGTTTTATGATTATGAGGTGTCAGGTGGCATGATTAATTGCATACAGTAAATTAATAATACCAAATTAATATGTTAAATTGACTGCCCTGTAAGGTACACAAACAATGCAGTTCAATATATAATGCAGGATATGTATCTCAAAGGATAAAAACATGAACAACAAATATACTGTTCCATACAGTGAGGTAACACATGGTTTTTATGACAGGACTTCAAATGGTGCCATGGGACAGTGGTGATACAAAGAAGTGGCTCTCCAAGCGCAGTGTGTTTTTTATTCCCAATGTGTCAGAGATTCCATCAAAAACGTGACCTGACACTTTGATGACTCACAGGTTCTCGGAGTAGATCCAAATGCCAGAGAGAATTGCTGTCTGCCTTGCCGCAGTAAATCACTCTCTCTCTTCCTTTCTCTCTCCCTCTCTCTCTCTCTCTCTGTGAACTCCATCCCGCATTCATAACTCAACGTTTCATCATGCCAAAAGAGCAAACCCATAATTGCTACACGAGCACTAGAAAAACATAATTCCATTGTTGGATACTTGCTGTCAGCCTTTATGAATCGAAACAGGTCGAGACATAATGAGATATCTTATAAATATCACAAATATATGTTGACCTATGAATTTCAATGACATCGCCAATTACTTGTGATCATTGGAGAATTATTTTATAAAGATCACACTGACAAATAGAACTTTCTAGCTGTAATAGCTGACGTTTTAAAATAGAAATTTCAATTATTTTTTAAGATTTTACTAATTTTCCAAATTTCCAAGCATGTAAATAACCATTTTAAACTTCCCTAATATTTTGAGCTGTCCACAACCATGGGCAACCTGAAAGGTAATAGTATATTTTCTCATCATGTTATTTCTGTTAATATCTAAAATAAATAGATAGACACATGCACTAATATAAGTTAGTCCTATGAAATCCATTTTATGTTTTCACAAATTCCTTCTTTTTTTTTCCGGATTCCATTTTTTTCTGTTTACACTTGTTTTCCTCTGTTTTAATGGTTAAAATAACAATATTCATTATGTAAAAACATGTAGAATTAATTGAAATCATGAAACATATACAATTTAACAGCAATTTATTACAAAATTCATATAAAATAACTTTTTAAGGCCCTATGAAATGTTTTTTTTTCCCCTCAAATTCCGTTTTTTTTTTTTTTTTAAATCAAATTCTGTGTTTTCCATTAAATTTGCTGGATACCATTTTTAAGGGTTATATATATATATATATTTTTTTTTTTTTTGGGGGGGGACTGGTAAATACATTTCTGTTACATTTCTATATTTCTGTCACAGTTTCTTAAAGTTAAACCAAACTTTTATTTTGACAGTTTGCTGTGAAGACCTGAAGACATGAAGATTGTCCTGTTTAATATTTTTTATCAGTAAAAATCTTTTGTAACATATAATTATCTTTACTGCCATTTTTATCCATTTAATGCATCCTTGCTGAAGACATAAATTAATTTCTTTAAGAAAATCTTTCTGACCCCAAACTTTAGGTAGTGTACAGTGGTCGACTTAAGCCATGCTTAAAATTGTTACTGTATTAGATACCAAATTATCAGCAAATGTTACATACACTAACACAAAGTCTGGAAATTATATGAATTTATTTATTTACAATAAAAAAAAAATGAAATATAGAAGCATACTGGCTATTTAAAAAAGAAAAAGGGAGAAAGGGGGCAGGATCCTACCAGAAAATGAGTCAACACAGTAAACAAAACTAAGATCTTTTAAGTGTCCAAATACTTCTTGAGGCCTCTGTAGGTGCCACAAATCTGTCTCTTGCTTTAAGAAGATCAGCTTTGTGGGTTTCTAAAGAACGCCCACAGAATAACAAAGATGTATAGAATGAAAGAAGCCTGATTTAACAACAATTTATCACAAAAAGTCTAGCACTGCTACAAGTTTAGCGTTTGAGAGCGCATCCTCATTAGCCAAACCCAGGCCTGTCAATCATTGCTGTAATCTCTTTAGGGTAGAGAAACAGAAATAAACCTACAGAGTCCTACGTGCACAGGCTGCATTAAGAAGATGTTTAGTCGGGAAGGTTCCTCTGCCCATTAAGCCAGCTTACTCGACTGGAGGAAGAGATACATTTGATCGTCACATCAGAAAAACGGATTACCGGAAGGCTGGAGCCAAGGAGATCGCTGCCATAATCTTACGTGTTTATCCAAGACTTGATGGCTCCTTCCATCTCAACCTCCTACAACAAAGAGCACCTGTCTGCCTGATTTATTATGCGACGTGAATCACAGCGAGCCTCAGAACGATTATCAAACGACATTTTCCCACCCATTCGGGTGAGCACATTTCATCAGAATCGCTTGTAATCTTCCTAGAACTGTTAGAATAAATACAGTTCTGCACTCTATAACAAGGGCGAATGAGTCTTATAAAAGTCGACAGCAAAACTTCATTTCTAGAATATTCTGGGGCCAATATAACTTGGGCATGGGGTTAGAATTTTTGCTTATTTCCCGATAAACAGATTCTGAGCTTCACCAATGTTAAACAAATTCATATATCAATAGAATGATCCACAAATTTATACAGGAAAAAAAAGGAAAGTCACGTTTGTGACATAAAACATTTCTTTTAAAAACATACTTTCCTTTTTTTTTTTTTTTCAAATTGCAAATCTCATTTTATTTATGTAAATTTAATACATTTTTGTGAAACACCTGTATATACAGCTGTATCTGGAAATATGCCACAATTCTAATAACCCTACATTTCAATGCAAATCTTTTGATCACTTAGATACACTGTCATTCAAAAGGTTTTTTTTTTTTTTTTTTTTTTTTTTTTCAAATTGCAAATCTCATTTCATTTATGTGCCAATTTAATTACCTTTATTTGTGAAACTCCTGGCCATTTTTGTGGATTTGTTTAACATTTGCAAATATCTTTACACTTACATGTGCCTCAAAATCGATGTAATTTTCTAATCTGGAAATATGCAACAAATCTAACCCCATAATTCAATGTAAATCTATTGATCACTTAGATACACTGCCATTCAAAAGTTTGGGATCAGTAAGATTTTTAATGTTTTTTATTAACTTGTCATTTACTTGATCAAAAATACAATAAAAAACAGTAATATTTTGAAATATTATTACAGTTCAAAATAACAGTTTTCTATTTTAATATATTTAACAAATATAATTTATTCCTGTGATCCAAAGCATAATTTTTATCAGCCATTACTTCAGTCTTCAGTGTCACATGGTCCTTCAGAAATAATTTTAATATGCTGATATTACTTTTATGATCAATGTTGAAAACAGTTAAAAACTGTGATTTTTTTTTCAGGGTTCTTTGATGAATCAAGTTTAAAAGAACAGCATTTATTCAAAATAGAAATCTTTTCTAACAATATAAGTTTTTGCTATTACTTTTTATCAATTTAACACATCCTTGGTGAATAAAAGTAATCATTTCTTTAAAAAAAAAAAAAAAAAGGAAGAATAAAAATTTACTGACCACAGTCTTTTAAATTATAGTTTATATTGGTAGACAAGATTTCTATTTGAAATAAACACTGTTCTCTTTAACTTCTTTATTTATTAAAGAATCCTGAAAAAGTATCACAGGTTCCAACAAAATATTAGTTTTCAACATAGATAATAAATCAGCATATTAGAATGACTTCTGAAGGATCATGTGACACTGAAGCCTGGAGTAATAATCCTGAAAATTCAGCTTTGCATCACAGGAATAAATTAAATGTTAAAATATATTCACATAGAAAACTGTTATTTTACATTGAAATAATATTTCACAATATTACCATTTTTTCTGGATTTTTGATTAAATAAATGTAGCATAAAAAAACATTAAAAATCTTACTGATCCCAAACTTTTGAACGGCAGTGTAAATAAAAACACAACTCAACAAGCTGCAAAATTTATTTATTATAGTTATTATTCATGTTCGTTGCACAAATTAAATTACTTGTAAAACTCTGCATAAGCAAAGGTTCACCATAGCAAACACCAGTAACGACCATAATGTTTTTATATTTTTGAACTTATGCATAGGTCTTTTAAAACTTTAAGTAGTTAACCCTGAGAAATTCTACGCCTAGGTAGGTTATCTTGAGTTATGTTTCACACTACTCATATTTTACCCAGGCTTAACAATTAATCCTGGGTTTTCATAAGATGACATTTCACGCTGCAGATTCCATAAAACTTATGTCATTTGCATATTTTCAATGTCAGTGTCATTGACCCGGACAAAAACAACACACAACCTCGTTTACAAAATGGGTCTAGCATTACACTTCCTCATATTATCAAGTACTAACAAGTATTTCCTGAACGGAGATTTCAGACTATAAAGGTAAGTCTCTGCTTCAGTCCAATTCACGTGATTAGTGCTGATCTATTCACTCCATTACACTACAGTGCTCTACGACTCAAGATAATCTATGAATTTTTAAGTGTTTTAAGAAAGGGTTGCAAGGAAAGATCAGCAGCTTCATCAGAGATCTAATTAACCCGATAGAGTCACTGAGAATCTCTTCAGGTTAACCTCCTCCGCCTAGTCAGATGATCTCTGATATGATCGAGCAAGCCTGTCTTCTTCAGAACACTCCAAAACCCTCAACTTCCAATTAACGAAATGAAACCAGTAATGAATCTCGTCTAATTCTGATAAAGTTATATCAGGTCTTGACCTCTACAAGCCCTTTTTAACAATTCTAGGGCTGATCATTATCTCAAATGAAAACCAGGCCAGCAGTGTGTCTGTAGATCTCAATTTATTCTGGACAACACACACTTGAGTGGTGATTTACACTGCCTGGTGAAGACTACTGGTGTGTTCTGTGATATTTCTAATGTATTCATTTATAGATCAACCATTTTGGCGGACAACTGTTTGATAGTCAAAACATGTTTGACTATTAAACAATAGAAATTACCTCACGTCCGGCCCAAATCTAATGTAATGTAATCAAACACAAATACCAGAATTAAAAGTCTCAGGCCCTTGCTCTCCAAAAGAACAGTTCAAGCTAAAATGAAAATACTGTTTTCATTTCTTCAACCTCAAGCTGTTATAAAGTGATTTTCATTTTTTTGAGGGAGAAGTTCACTTCCAGAACAAAAATTTACAGATAATTTACTCACCTTGTCATCCAAGATGTTCATGTCTTTCTTTCTTCAGTCGTAAAGAAATGATGTTTTTTGAGGAAAAAAATTCAGGAATGCTCTCCATATAGTGGACTTCTATGGTGCCCGCGAGTTTGAACTTGCAAAATGCAGCTTTAAAGGGCTCTAAACGATCCCAGCCGAGGAAGAAGGGTCTTATCTAGTGAAACGATTGGTTAATTTCGAAAAAGAAAATGTTCAATTTATATACTTTTTAACCTCAAATGCTCATCTTGTCTAGCTCTGCGTGAACTCTGTGTATTCCGGTTCATGACAGTAAGGGTATGTCGAAAAACTCCCATCCAATTTCTCTTCCAAATCATCCTACATCGCCGTTTTACCTTTTTTTTGTTAAGGGTGTTTGACCCTCCTTTCGTATTCACTTTGTAAACACTGGGTCGGTACTTCTGCAGCGATGTAGGATGATTTTGTAGTTGGAGGAGAAAATGAGATGGGAGCTTTTTGACATACCCTAACTGTATTCACCCGGAATGCACAGACTTCACGCAGAGCTAGACAAGACGTGCATTTGCGGTTAAAAAAATATATTTTTTGTAAATTTATTTTAGAAAATAACTGATTGTTTTGCTAGATAAAGACCTTTCTTTCTCAGCTGGGATCATTTAGAGCCCTTGAAGCTGCATTTAAACTGCATTTTGACACGGTTGAAGTCCACTATATGGAGATAAATCCTCAAAAAACATTTTCTTTATGACTGAAGAAGAAAGGACATGAACATCTTGGATGACAAAAGGGTGAGCAAATTACCTGTAAATTTTTGTTCTGGAAGTGAACAACTCCTTTAAGGTAAGATTTAATGCAGAGGTGCTTTTCCTATACAAAAAAATGAGTGAAAAGCAGATACTGTTTGAAAAAAGGCATCTTAAAAGACATCCATATGGAGCCACACTATAGAAGTGTTAAAGCTCCATCATAGCTAAAATATCTAATTTATGTGCATTTTCAAATTGCTACTGGTTCTAAACTGTTACAACCAAAAGTAAAGTGGCAAATTTAAAAATGTGGAAGTTCAAATTAAATTTGAGAGCTACAGAAAAGGGCAAAATTATCAGTGAATAAATTTCAGTCTGTCATTCGACTTCAGAAGGCTTGCAAAAGTTGTCTAAATTACTTTTGGTAAGGGTACTTTTTTCCATTTTACAAATTGACAGGTTCAAGTCATAATGTGATTTCATTGTATGCAAGGAGGAACCAAGTTACACGGAAGTTCTAAGTGAAGCACTCATTAAAGATCTCATGTCAGAAGAGGTAATTCTATGCTTAATTATTCATTATCCGTAAGGAAGAATGGTGGGCCCGTGGTTTCATTAATTATGCCGTTCAGTTGCCATAGTAACCACTGTCTCGTTAGACCATTTGAGTCTCAACGCAAAAGAAAGATGTGCTCAATTCAGTCTGTGAACGCACACCTGAAGTATTGATCTCTCTTTTTATTGGATTTGATTGGATAATTGGATGTTTTAGGGAAGAAATGCCATTGTATTCACAAGTGGTAACAGTAAAAATCCAAATCACTTATTGTGTAGAGCTCTCATCTCATATGATGATTACTTCGTTTTTGAACAATGAATGAAAACGAGAACAACTACAGAGTTGAATCAAGCACAGAGTTTTCATCGAACATACTTTCTGTACAGGAAAATGGTTACCTTGTAAGTGCCATTGGGATACTTCATGAAGGACACTAGGAAGATATCAACAGGAAGAAGAGCCGATGTGATGAGCGCAATGGCCAGAGCGCATATCGCAGTGATGGTGGAGATAACCTCGCTCTCCTGCCGGCTCTGATATTTCCGAATATAAACCCAGCAGAAGGCCAAGATGACCTGAAGATACAGGGGAACACTATGAGATTTGCATCAAAATAATCAGTTTAAATGAATACGTTAACCACAGTGCCACCATACTTGTGATTTCTGAACCTAAAAGCTTTTGAAATTAGTTTTGTAGACAAATATTAATTCTATCTGTGTACAATTGTCTTTGCAAAACAAAAATACTATTTATTTATTTATTTATCACTTTAAAATAGGATTTTTACCATTTTTGTAATCATACAAAATTTCACAAAGTAAATCAGCACTAACTAACCCATATATCAAGCCCTGTTCATAATCATAAACATACATTAAAAAAAATACTGGTTTATTTCAGTGTTACTGAGAAAACGTACAAGAGGCCTAATCACTTGTAATAATTGTGTTAAAGTTGTGTGACACTGTTTCAACAGGCCTAAATCTCTCAAACCAATGTGTGTTATATCAAACAGCTAGCCTTTTCATAACACACTTTAAAGGCCATTCAAGTTCAAAACTGCTTACAAGTGCTATTTAGATAACTCAAAATGTGATCGAGTATTGCCCTTCTGATCTAGCAGCCAATAGTCTCTGTGTTAGAAAGAAGATGACAGACTCGCTTACAGATTTAGAAGCCTCTGAGACAGTTGTCTCTGAAAGCATTACATTGTATCTCATTAAAAACAAGGCAAAAAAAAAAAAAACAATAATAGAGTCCAACTTTAAAGAGGAACTTGTTTCAGAGTGAAAGGTCGTATTCCAAACACATCCTCTAGAAGCTCTCAGGACGCAGCTAAAATGAGCTTGTGATTACGGGATGCTGTTTTCAGACAGGATCAATTAAGAGCCCTATGCGTATTAGATTCTGCCTGAATTGTTGGTCAGATAATGACCCAGCGCTCTGCATTTAAATCAGGATGTGCCGAAACCAATTATATAACAGGAAATACTGCTCTCTTTGCACTTGTTAAACTTGAGCAGGACGCACTTTAATTAGAAAATTAAGACTCAGGCAGCACTTCAATTAAACACCTCAACCAGGTAGAATAAAAACAAATTACGTATTTAAAGGTGAGGTGTGTGTCAGTAATGGAACTGCAAAAATAATAACATTTTCTGAGCACTCGTCAGCCATTGGTGACCAAACAGGTAGTCCCACCTCAAACAAAGAAAGCTATTAAGTAATAGTAACAGAGAATGGTTGTCTTTCTATTTTAGGGGGTAATCACTTACAATCCTACAATATGTGTTACAATAACAATAGTTGACTCAGGGATAAGAATGTCAATTTCAATATCTTCATATCTGACCCCAATAATTATGGACATAAAATAAAATAATACATAAAAATACGATGGGTGAAAACGTTTTATATCAATAACACATGTACTTATACTGTACTTGAATATGAACTGCCCTATTTTACTGAAATTGGAAGGTTTATTTCTTCGTACTTTAACAACGCAAAACAGTTCAGTTCGACAATTTAGTAATAGCCTACAAATATTTTGCAACTGTAAACATAAGCAGGTTTATAATATGACATTAAATAATAACCACAATCGTTAGATAGATGTATTATGTGTAATATGCTCTAGTATAAAGATACAGAAATACTGCGGGAATACTGCGTCTAAAAACGTAATACTAGTAAATACATGTAATAATTGATAATTCATGTATCTCACCAGTAAAACAATAGTGAAAATAGACCATCCGAGCACAGATTCAGACAAAAACGCTACAGGCGTCGCCATGACTGCTTCACTTCCTGCAACACAGATGACGCTGACCATGTGACAGGTGACGTCACACAACAAACGAGCTAGTCGGGTTCAAATACAAAATAAACGAAACATTTTTACATTTTTGATAATTTATACACATTGATGATACCTAGATTCGATCATTTCATTTTACAAACGGAATAACTTAGAATGTTTTATAAATGTTAATGTAATAAACAAATAGCATATTAGTCACGAAGTAAGACATTTCTACATTTCATGAGCCGCATTTATTTATTTATTTATTTATTTATTTATTTATTTATTTATTTATATTTTTAGATTCTGAGCTAAATGTGCACATTTGTTAAAGTGTAATTGAAGGTGTATTTCTGCACTGATGAAAAGTGTTTTGAATAACTAATGATTTGCTTTCACATAGAAACAGCGGGTTTCATGTGTTTTTCCGTACCAGTATACAAATATATACGTAGATGGCATAAATGTAAAGATTTTTTTTATTATTATTACCTTCTAGAGTTGCCAAAATTTTGTTTACATCATTGTTTACATTATTGTCTGAGCAAGTCTGAGGTGAACGAGTCCAAAAATAAATACCTAAAGGAAAAATACATTTCTACACTAAAAATAAATTATTGAGTTTGAAAATAATAATAATAATAATAATAATAATAATAATAATAATAATAACTGCAAACGATTAAACACAATTAATCAAATCCAAAATAAACATTTTTGTTTACATAATGTGTGTAGTCAGTGTATATTTATTATGTATATATAAACACACACACAAACACACACACATACATGTATATATTTACATGTATATATATAAGAAAAATATGTTATGTTTATATATTAAAAATATTTACATATCAATTATATGAATATAAATATATGTAAATACATGTGAATATTTTCAAAATATATACTGTATGTGTGTGTGTGTGTGTGTGTGTGTGTGTGTGTGTGTATATATATATATATATACATATGAAGAGTTCAGATGCAAAAACTCCATCTGACATTTTTAAAATAAGCATTTTTATCAGGCTTCTATGTATAGGTCTCTATACCTAAGACGTATACTATATACTCGAGAGCATTCACTCAGTATCATTATCTCATTTTTGACCAAAGTGGCTTTTAAAGGGTTTTGCATCTGAACTCTTCATATATATATACATCATTATTGTACACAGTGTACCCTTATATATTGCGTAACCAAAACTTTTTTTTAGGATGCTATTAATCACGATTAATTGTTTGACAGCACTAATAGTAATAATAATAATAATAATAATAATAAAGTTGATTAAGACTAAGAAATGAAACCAACAATAAAAAGTAAAAAAAAAAAAAAAAAAGATAAAATAAAATAAAATATAATTAAAAACAAGTAAAAAGAAAATAGAATAATAAATAGAAGATACCAGTAAAAATTTCAGCCACGTATGCTGTGATTTGTTTTTTTTTTTTTTTTGGGGGGGAGGGGGGTTGATAAGAGTATGCAAGAAAAAATGAAGAAGATGAATATCCAAAAACAAAATGACCATCTGTCTTGATTCTTGCCTCATGAGAAAGAAATCGCTTTCACGATTTAAAGTTTAATCTCCTAAAATCCCTTATCCCTTCTGTTGGGACAGTGTGCGAATGTTTTGACTGGAACTCTTCATCCACACTCTTCTTATATTTAATCTAGCCCAAGTGTCTCTGCAATAATTCATGATACTTGCTAAATTTTAATTTCCCTTTCTTTATTTGAGATCCACCATGTATGAATTAATAATCCAGTTGTCCTTGGTGATAACCAGTGAGCAAAACTGGAAGCGGTTCTTTGAGTGTACCTGCTTGCCAACTTTTGACTGAGTGACACATTGGGAGCCATTAAGCCTTTAATGTAATCAAGACTATTTCCATCCCTTACACCTCAGAACCAATTACCTAATATTACCGAGCTCCATTCAGTGCCAGCTTTTTGAACCTCTGAGTTCAATTACCACACAGATGATTGGCAGAGAGTAAGTGTTGTTCCAGAGACGGAGATCTCACCATAGAGGTCATCCACAGGTGAACAGTGACTTGAAGCAGGACTCCACTGTATGTTTTAAAGTACAACAAAAGAGTCAAGAAATACATAATCATTGTCACAATCATCTGGATTTTAAACACACCACACAAAAACAACGTATGTCTAAACACACAAGGTGATGTATGATAGAAAGATTTTCCTATAATCATTTTAAGAACAAAACCACTTCACATTCTGTGAACAATGAATGTGTCTTTACCATAGATTAAGTGCAGAATGATAAATCATGAGTTTATTCCAAATAAAGCAGAGACATCATCAATTTTCCACACAAACGCAAACACGCTATCCATGCCTTCTAACACCAGACGATAAGCCTTTAACCAGCAATCTAAGATTTTCCTCTTGGCTCTGCTAACAGAAAATGTCTAGCTCAGCTATTCTTTTCATTGAGATTCATCAAACATAATCTGCTTTCTGTCGCTATTTCTAATTAATTTTTTTATCTCCTCAAATGGCTTGGCTGTACATCAGGAGAACGAATCCGGTTCGATTTAATGAGGATAATTACCAGTTTAAGAGGTGTAAATGAATAACCTTCTTCTCACTGATAATCCAAACCAAGAACTGGTGTCCACAATAAACTGACAGGGCAGGACCGCAGGAAAGGTGGGATTTTACTGAAATTAACAGGGGATTTGCTAAAGACTGCTTTGAATTTAATGTCATCCATGCTAAATGTATCCAAGTGGAATGCTTGTCCTTGTTTTGTTATGTACATTAGACAGGCACTTTTAACATTTTTAAGGTAATTCCTGCACCATTAGTGACACCAAGTGGATTATTTTAAGCGACGCTCGAACTGGTTCGAATATGGTTCTCCTTCAACGTCTTTGATTGGTGAGACAAAACAAATAGCCCCGCCTCCAAACTCACGCCATTGGTTGAGGCAGTTTTACTGTGTCGGACTCGTAGTGGTCAAGCAAACGGACCTATTTTTGATAGCATAATGAAACCACAGTGTTTACACTAAGTTCAATTTACGAATGGCTAAAAATGTGGTTGTATGTAGTTTTAAATTGGAATAAGAGAAAGTATTTTGTTTAGTGATGGGAGACGCGAGACTTTTTAAAAATTCGAATCACTTGAACCGATTCGCAATTCATTCATTGTTTCGAAGTAGCCTCGAATTTCCGCACGATTTAAAACATCAATATTCAAAAAAAAAAAAAAATTCAATTTTTTTACGAACTTAAATTATAAAACTGACTTGAGTTAAGCTACAACCATACTGCTGGTTATCTTAGGGGGGGAAATACTGTCCCTAACATTTCAAAACAGTACGAATTTCGAATTACGAAATTTCTTTGGCAAAATCAGGTGACATAAGTATTTTATTTAGTGATGGGAGAAGCGAGGCTTTTAAAAAAATTTAATCAACTGAACCGATTCTTTCGCAAATGATTCACTGTTTCAAAGTAACCTACTCGAATTTCCACTAGATGACATGCTGGTTAAATACATGGATATGCAAAGAGAAGTGAGGCTTTTTAGAAATTCGAATCAACTTAACCGATTCCTTCGATTTTTTCGAAGTAACCTCGAATTTCCGCACGATGACATGCTGGTTAAATGCATGGATATGCAAAGAGAACTTAATTTTTACGAACTTAAATTATAAAACTGACCTGAGTTAAGCTACAACTATACATTTAATACTGGCTAGTCTTAGAAAATAAAAAATAGGTTCCTAACATTTCAAAATAGTACGTAAGCAAATTTCTTTGCTAAAATCAGGTGACATGCTAAGTATTTTAATTAGTGATGAGAGAAACCAGGCTTTAAAAAAAAAAAAAAAAAAAAAAAATCTGCACTATGACATGCTGGTTAAATACATGGATATGCAAAGGGAAAATTTTTACGAACTTATATTATAAAACAGACATGAGTTAAGCTAAAACCATACATTTAGCATTGGTTAACTTATTAGAGAAAAAAAAAAAAAAAAACACTGTCCCTAACATTTCAAAACAGTACGTAAGGAAGCTTCTTTGCTAAAATCAGGCAACATGGTTAGTTTATGCGCAAAGCACTGAAACAAAAGGAAATATTTAAAAAATCAAAAAATCTGTGTTTTGAATAGAATAAAGTCAACACTGTAATCATGTCACAAAGCCAATAATGTCACTAGCTGCATTGCTTGTTCCTGTGAATGTTGTTTTTGCTGCTCAGGTATCTGGACTTTATATAAACATGGTATCACTTTACACACTTTGGCACATTCAAACAGTTGCTATAGTGATTAAAGACCAGTGCAAAGTGATCAGGCAAGAGAGCAAGTGGCCGCTGGATAATCAACGATATATGATACTGACCATGAGACCTGGGCCCTCGTGCAAACTGGGCTGCAAGGAAATGACACGCAACACTGAACGTTTATTGTAAACTCAAGATTCTAATTTATGCATTTGCCACACACTAACTGTAAATCCAAAGCAACTCAGAGTGCATCAACTCTACACTTTTGAACACGCCATGTGGTCTTTGTGAATCAAAACCTGACCTTGACATTGCTAAAGCTATATTCTACCAGCAAAGCCAGAGGAATGAAACTGATTGCTTATCTCATGATAACAATGAACAACTCTATAGAAGCTAAAAATAGCAACTAATAAGCAGTACTGTCACAAGACGTACATGATGTTTATGTTCAATAGCCACTGGTCGAAATAGCTATGCAGGCATGAGTTCTTCAAAAAATATTTTTTCTATCAATTTACTCTTGAAAAATAATACCTGAAGGGTTCATTTCTCTCAGGATCCTTTAAAATGCACACTCAGCACTGATATACGCTCCCATTTCTTTTATAAGTGCACTACAGACTGTATTGTCTAGTCTCAAGGAGACTGATAGGCACCAGGAAACTTCCATTAGCCGTGAGATACTGTGAGATACCAAATCTAATAGCCTGATTTCATTTAGTCCCTGGGTCACATTTGCCATCGTTTTATCAATCTCATTTGTCCTTTCTACAATAACCTGACAGGAAAAGCCGGAAGTACAGAACAGAGAGCATGATGGAAATTTTAAATAGTTTAAACACAGCATGAACTTAGATAAGGAGCCTGCCGCAATCTTATGTTATTCATGAGTCAGATTTTCAAAGTGGATCATTTATTATATGATATACCTGGTTATATTTATTTCCCAGAATTACTCAAACCCAAATTCACAACAACAACATTTAATAGGCTACTCACAATTTAAAATGTACTATTTTGACCTGCAATTAAAATTTGAAGTCTACATCTATGTTTCATCTAAAATTAATGAAACATAATATATGTAGTATGCTCATACAAGTCTAATCACCTCAGTTTTACCAGAAAACCATCAGCCCTGTGCTTCATGTGGGCCTTTTACATTAATATATCTATTGAACTCAATTTCAGTGAATGACTTTGGCTTTCCAAACATTGACAGGCTGCATTTAGTCCTTCTTCTTTTGTATTCGACCTGCATAAACAGGCTTGTGAGCTCACCACTGCAGCAAAGTGAATGAGGTTTTTAGGACCTCTTGTTCTCGGTTGTTTGCGATATCCATTTATTTAGTTTTCGCTGGCAAACTGGAGCAACATGAGATACAGGAATAGAGCTATTGTTTGAGAAGCACTTTGGGGAAACAAAGCTTGTGTACAAAATATACAAACCATATGGCAATAAGAAAGAGTAATATAACCCATGCTCCGGGTAATGCATTGAGCTAACAGACATCTCAATAGTGAGAAATATGCGACAACTGAGGAGATTGTAAATAGTATCTCTTTTAACGACAGGTGCGTTGGAAAAACAGGTGCTCTGTCTGATATCGGTTGATATCATGTGTGGATTGGGATGTTTGTTTGCCAGGAAAACAGCCTTCGAGAAAATTTCTAAATGTGAAGAAGTAAAAGAATATATAAAACAGGCTGTTTGGGAACCAAATGGCATCACCTACCAAAGTGGAGCAGACGATAGGTTTGTGTATTCCAAGAGAGGAGCTTAAAATCCATGTACTATGAGTTTGTTTGAAAGTGAATTAATTACTGTAAGACACATCATCAGTCTAGAGATGAACATGATGTCTGCTGATAAAACTTGTGTATAAAGATTTAAAGGGGTTACTGGGGATTATGATAAATCATACATGATTACACTTTTTAATTTTTAACAGATTCCTTGTTCGTCTTCGCATGCATAAACAAGTAAATGTTTTTCGTGACTTCTTGGCCCAGAGGCTCTGAAATAGGTGAATATATCTATATCTATATATCTATATATCTATATCTACATGTATATATATATATATATATATATAATTTAAATTCTAAATATAATTTATTCCTGTGATCGCAAGTCTTCATTGTTACATGATTCTTCATAAATCATTCTAATATGCTGATTTCATGCTCAGTTATTATTAATAGTCCTAAATAATTTAAATGTTGAAAATAGGGCACAATATCAGGGTTTTCACTACACGATTATCGTGGCCTCAACAATTCACGACAACAATATACAGTATGTGATAACTATAGAAACCTTGAAAAAAAAATCATGCTATCAGTCAAATTAATCTACGTTCATTTTTTGTTTGTTTGTTTGACCAATAAATCACACCACTGCATACCGAAGGAACAATTACACTAAACAGAAGAGACTAAGATGCATTTTTAGTTTTGCACAGTGTCAAAGTAAGACAATTTAAGAGAACAACTACTATGTTTTGACTCTAAACTTGCGTTATAGCATTGATCGAGTGTTTGAAATAACTTTCTTTTGTGAACTGGTTCTTATTTTATAATATTCTATACAGTGATAAAGACTATGTTGATTAGCATTGCAATATAAACATACATTATCCATATGAAAATACATGTGATGGCTTGAAGAACACACATAACCATATACTGTAGTAATCATGTGCTGATCCTCATCATGTTTTATTATAAAAACATTTATTTCTGTATTTTATGCAGCTAAAGCCACAGCTGGATGCCTTTGTCCATATAAGGGATTTCCTGGAACAGGGTTGCCAGGTTTTAACAACAAAACTCACTCAATTGCTACTCAAAACTAGTCCAAAACTAGTTTTCATGTTATTGGGGTCACATTATTCCACAGACTTGAAAAACAACCCTGCAGCAACAGTGTTAAAGTAACCCAACAGGGTTGCCAGGTTTTCACTAAAAAGCCTATTTAATTGCTACTCAAAACTAGTCCAAACTACTGTAGCTTAATCGCATTTCGGAGGTCTCCCAGTAAAAATTGTGTTGCAAAGGGTAAAATACACATTTTTTGGTGGGTTTACCCCAGTAAAATTTGCATTCCAGGGGCTAAATATCAAATTACTGGGGTCGCTTTAACCCGCAGACATGAAAAACAACCCTGCAGGAACAGCCCAACAGGGTTGCCAGGTTTTCACTACAAAACCCACCCATTTGCTACTCAAGACTAGTCCAAAACAAGCCCAATCGCATTTCAGGGGTCCGCTGAAAAACAATACATAAATAAATAAATTGCGGGGGGGTAAAATACATGTTTTTTTGGCGGGGTTTCCCTGGTAAAATTTGCATCATGTTATTGGGGTCGCTTTAACCCGTGGACATTAAAATCAACCCACGGCTACAGTGTTAAAGTTGCTCAACAGGGTTGCCAGGTTTCACAACAAAACCCGCCGAATTTGCTACTTAAAACTAGTCCAAAACTAGCCCAATCACATTTTGTGGGTCCCCCGGTAAAAATCACATTGCAGGGGGTAAAATACATGTTTTTGGGTGGGATTACCCTGGTAAAATTCATGTTCCAGGGGCTAAATATCATGTTATTGGGGTCACTTTAACCTGCAGACATTAAAAACGGCAACACTGTTAATTTAGCCCAACAGGGTTGCCAGGTTTTCACAACAAAATACACCAAATTTCTACTCAAAACTAGCCCAGTTGCTTTTCGAGGGGGGCCCCCTGTAAAAATCGTATTCCGGAGGGTAAAATACACGTTTTTTGGTGGGGTTCCCCTGGTAAAATTTGCATTCCAGGAGCTAAATATCAGGTTATTGGGGTCGCTTCAACCCCCGGCAACAATGTTAAAGTAGCCCAATTCCACAGGAAAACGTCAGACTTGGCAACACTGTCCCGGAAAGTAATTTGTTTTATTACTCCTATGAGTCTCGCTCGTGGACTTTCTGTTCAAGGACACCCTCCGGTGTTGGGTATGAATGAAACAAATCACACGTGAGAGTTTTACACTCCATAATGGCGCTGGATTATTATGTCATATTATCATGTGTACTATTCATTTTTAAATATTGGTATATTGCAAACCCCAATCAACACGATAACAACATTTCATTATTTAAATATCATGATTATCGTCAATACTGGTATATTGTGACATCTCTAGTTGAAAACATTATTTGTTGCTTAATATTTTATGCAAACCATGATACTTTTGTCATGATTCCTTTCTGAATAAAAAGTCCAAAAGAACAGCATATACATATACACAAAACAGAAGCATTTTCATTTTTACTAAACTGTTTTTCATCAAATTTTCATCATCTTTACAAGGGGAACAGGTACAACAGACATTGCTCTTTCATACTGATGCATCTGCATCAAGTTTGATTCTGGGTCAGCATGGGCAGCATGTTTTCTGCATGTTGTCCTAATGCTCAATTTCCCATCTGCAGGCTTAAGGTGGTTGTTACTCAGTGGTGGGACATTCTTCAACAGAACACAGGGGACATTATGATGCTATCGTTGCAGAAGTGCAAGTCTGAAGTGAATCACAGCTGAGAAGTCTCATTGATTCCCTGTCTGAGAAACAGCTGTTCTGAAAGCAGCTGGGTTGGGGGTGCATGGTAATGTGGAGACACACTAATAAGGCCAATACAAACACAATCCTAAAAATGCGTCTCATTATTCATCAGTGTTGAGGGCCTTGCATAAACACAAAAGTGGTGGTCAGAAGAGTCAGATGGTCAGGTGAGATATCACAATGTGCTGCAAATCCCTGCTTCGAATTAATAATGCTTTCAAAAGAAGGAGATTCGTATGAAAGCATCCAGAGGAATAAACAGGTTGTAGACATATAGATAACTCTATATAGACAGTGCTGGAATTCATATCTTGAGCAACACATACAACAAATACCTCAATAAATCTCCCATATATTGAAGATTTGTGGTATATGTATTGGGGATTTATAGCGTTAGTTGCATTTCAAAATCAATTCTGACTCAAATCTTATGTTTTCTTCTTCTTCTTTTTTTAAAGCACTGTATCTACCTTAGTTTTCCTGTATAGAGCGGGCATGGCCATTTGTAAATTTAATGTGTCTGGCTTCCGGTCTCATTTACTTCCAGCTATTTTTAGCTGTACAAAACAGCTCGTTCTGGTTCTTGATATTGCAAACTGGTGTGTCTTACCATATTATATTAATGCGTTATCTTAATTATGAACACAATGGTTTGTAGTGCAAACAATTTTACCGTTTACTGCACTTAGTTATTCTACTCATTATTTTCTTATGGCAGTTTATGAACCAGAAGTCTAACACATTACCAGAAAACAACATACTTTCACACTGAAAAATGAGGTGGATACTCTCAATATGTCAGTTATTTCAAATACATTTCATTTTCATTTGACTTTAATAATAATTCTATAATAATAAAAAAAAAAAAAAAAAAAAACTTTAAAAATTGAAAAAGTACTGTATTAATTTGAAAGAATTATCTGTATGTATTTTTTTTTGTTTCACAGATGTAATATCTTTATTTTGAATTTTAGTTGTGTGTTTAGAGTTAACAGAAACATGCGTAAAATTAATGGATAATGTCCCAGTAATATTCAGATATTTTACAGATTTATTTCTTACAGTGCAAGATACAAAATAAAAACTATATACACTATATAACTTCATTTTTTTCATATCTTCTGAATATGAGCAGTTCTTGGGCTCTGTTGTAAATCGAAAATGTTTCATTTTTAAAGAATTAAAAAAAAAAAAAAAACTTAACTCAAATATGAAACAAAACCCCCTCAAAGTTTTTACATTTCGTTAAAATTTTTGTCAGCCAAAACACTGGATAATATTTCCATGTTAGCTTATATTTTTTTGTCTTTTGTGTATCAAAAATGGTTTCACTTTTTAGCTAAATATTTTCAACTTAAGACTTTTATAGTATGTGCTATAAATCAACTTACCCATTCTGAAAAATATTTACTGAAGTAGTCAATATAGTAATATAATATATTTACATTACATTATAATCTTTATATTATTTTTTAAATATAGGCAAGCAAAATCAGTTTAAAGTTTTGGAAAATAACAAATGTTACTTAAACTATTTTCACAACAACATTTTGGTTACATTTATTAATTCTATTATAATTATTATACATGCAGTAGGCTATGCCATCCTCTTAAAATACAAATAATTAAACATATAAGCACAAAAATATGTACATTTTTCTACATTTTTAAATATGAAGTTTATCTTTAAATTTGGACCTCTAATTTGAAAGAAAAGTTAGTACCCCTGCTATTGGTCAAGTACCCTGTGTACTGTAGCGTGTTCCACAGGGAGCCCCTCAGAGTGTCCTGTCCGTCCTGATGTGTGCTGCTCTAATGAGTGGGTGGGAGGGTCAGGCAGTGCGACAAATAAGGACACGGTTCCTGCACGAGCTTTCATTCTCACTTTTATTTGCAAGTGTGCTTTGGACCCACAGCTGCCTAAAATGCGCTAATTAGCCAAACAGGATTTGCCTGTGCTGTGTGTTTACGCTGGAATAATAAACTTTCTCAGCAAATGTAAGTAGCCGGTGTTCATCTGTCTTGCTTGCTGTGACTTTGTAGGTGTTTTTTTTTTTTTTTTTTCTTTTGCAGAGTATGTGTGCGGTGTCATTTTTTTAATGATCATGTTTGATGTCATCTGAGTTTAACACGCCACTATGAGTCCTGTGCTGTCGGCGTTCGTGTACTTGAAAGAGAGAGAGAGAGAGAGATTGAATGTTCAGCGTTGCTGTTTATCATCATTCGGTTACACAGAGAAATTGCAGTAAACAGTAGCTTTTGACCATGTAGGCTACATGACACATTTGGCAAGCAAATGTGGTAATTAAATACCTGCAAGTGTGCCTTTTAAGAACACTTAATGAGGCTATTTTATTGTTGTTTATTGCAAGTCAGTTTGGATGAACTTTTAGGAAGCGTTTTTTATTCTATTAATTATGATATTTAACATTAAACGGTCTGGTTGAACACTATTATATGCTGATATCAAATAATGAACACACGCTTTAGCTTAACATCGAATACATACATAGATTAAAAAAAATACTTTTTCATTTAGATTTCTGTGTTTTTGCTATACGATTAGCTGACAACGTGAAGATGAACTTTTTCATAATCAGATTTTAAGCTTAAATGTGTATGAAGAAAGCAAAGTGCTGTCTTTTTAACCAGTCCACTTAATCTTGAGTAAAAAATCATGTTTAAAAGTACAAATGTTTCACATAGTACACTTAGAATTGCATGTGTGATTAGAAAAGTGCATTATGCTTCCATCAATTTTTACAGAACAAAATTTGTCGTTTTCACTTGATATGAGTTCCAGCTTGATTTAAGCCTTTAAACTTGTTTAAAAGTGCAATGAACTCACTGCAGGTTAAAACTGTGATTTTTACTTTAAAATGAATTCGTTTTCTATTCATTTTAGCAGGTGGAAAGTTTTCAGTCACTACCTGACATTGTGTAAATTACACCACCCATGTAATACTATATTCTATTTATAAAACCTGATTTGTTTTAGCCTTAATTAGATATCTTAGACAAACACATTTTTAAATATATCACTTTTTCTAGGTTTATTTGAAAAATCGAACTTTGAACTTGAGTTTGAAGTTTACAACAAACAATTTACCACATGTTTGTATGCAGAGATGCACTAATGATTGTAACCTTCAAAAGTGCATGTGTTTCAAAACTCTGTAGCACTAGTGTTTAATTATTTAGCGCAATTTGTTTGCCCTGTTACTTAAGAGCTCAATAACAACAGTCAGCGGTGGGTAACGGATCGTATTGGCTTACAGGAATCTGGCACTGGGTCCCCAGAAGCACCTCATGCTGGAAACTTACTCTGGCCTGGAGTTTATTCTGAGGAGTGAAATGTCACACTTGACATTTTGCGTTAAGACGTTTCACCACATAATTGAAGTGCTAGACGGATTTTACAAAACATGATCTGTTCCTGCATGTTCTGTATGTTTCATAGTAGCGCGTCTTCATTTAATATGGAGTGTTCTTGACATTGAAGTTCATCATTTGTTTGAGTAAAACATTAAAAAGTAACTGAATTGTGAAGTCAGTGCAGTCAATCATCATACAGACAGTAACAAGTGGTGTTGCGTTACCCAGAAGAGCATCAAAGAGTTGTAAAAGTGACGTTGTTTTCTATTTCTAGGTTTTCAAGGGGCCCTTTCTCATGTGCCAAAGACGACATGATTCACTATCTCAGATGGACTGTTTTCCTGTGGATCGTAAATTCCATTCCTTTTACTTCAGGAATGACAGTGAATGAGAGAATAGGTATGTATGCCGTCACCAAAAGGTCCGCACCAAGATGTTTGCTTGTTCTTGTCCGTTTACAAAAGGTTTGATTAGAAGTGATTACATCTGTTTGGTTTTTAAAGCCTTGTTCATCTCCATACAGGAGGTCAATGTTGACTTCACCGCTCTGGTGCAGAGCGCTGCTGTCGTCACCTTTAATTAGCGATCTGTTTTAGCTTCTTGTTTGGAATCCTTGTATGCAAATGAATTGTTTGTGATGAAAGACGTCGCGCCCTGCTTTAAGACACAGGGACTCTTGCGCAGCTATTTGAAATTCCTGCTCGCGAGGACATGGCGTCAAGCCCTTGACCTGGGTGGCATTAGTCAGAAGCCACCAGGACACATCCGCTCTGGTGTTATGTGTCCGATAGAATTGCTTTATTGGCCCCATTCAGATTAACCTGAGGCGATTACGGAATATTATTGCACAGTGTAAATGCCCACGAATGAGAGTCCTCTGAACAAGAGGACAGGCAAGCAATATTTTTGCCAGCTGAGTGAATTGCTATCTCCCGTGATCCACTGTGCGAGCGTGACATCCAGGAAGAGATTTAGAGAGGATTTACAGCATGTGTCCCGTCTCCTTAAGAGTCGGCAGTTTGCCAGCAGATGTGCTGATTTTTGGAATTTCCTGTTAATGCTGTGTTTTGTGGGTGTGCGGCTGTGGATGTAGATATGTTTGTGTGTTTTTGCGTTTGTGTCTGTGTGAGCCTCCTTTTTATTTGGGATAATTGTTGTTGATGAAGCAGAATCTGTCCTTCAGCAATATCACGCTGCAAATGTCGTGGGAGGGGAGACTGAGGCTTGTTGTTTCACAGGATCTCCGTAACTAGTAGGATTTTTATGGAATATGTGACCCTGGACCACAAAACCAGTCTTAAGTAGCACATGTATATTTTTAGCAATAGCCAAAAACGCATTGTATGGGTCAAAATTATAGATTTTTCTTTTATGCCAAAAGGATATTAAGTAAAGATCATATTCCATGAAGATATTTAGTATATTTCCTACCGTAAATATATCAAAACTTAATTTTTGACTTCAAAGGTGAATTTTTTTTTTTTTTTTTTTTTTTTGCGCCCTCAGATTTCAGATTCAAATAGTTGCATCTCCAAATATTGTCTTATCCTAACAAACCATATATCAATGGAAATACATATATAAAAACACTGGTTTTGTGGTCCAGGGTCACCATTATTTGTTTCTATCCAATGTTACAAAAAAGTTGCCAGTTTTGCTTGATATGAATTTTCAGATTTTTCAGGGGTTTTTTTTATTAATCAAGGTGGATTTTAACTGAAATTTTCAATTTAATGTTTTCTGGACAAACAGTGTTTTGAAATAAATATCAGGTTGGGGAAAGTTGTCGTATTTGCTTAAAATGAAGTTTTATATTTTATTAATTTACAGTAGCCTATTTGTCAACCAAAACAATGATTTGGATATTTTATTTAATTTTATTTTATTTTATTTTATTTTATTTTATTTTATTTTATTTTATTTTATTTTTGCTGTTTCATAATTGTTTTACAGATTTGGTTTTGCTGAATAGACTATAATAGATTTGAACAGTTTGGTTTCGGATATAAAAATTCCTTTCATTTTATCTGTAGGGGAATTGATTTTTAAAAATAATTTATAAACTCTCAAAGACGGAACTACTGTGAGTTATGAGGTTGTTCATTACTTGTACAGTATATGCTTGCAGCTTGTTATTTTAACAATTTTTTTTTTTTTTTAATAATTAGGGCTGTCAAACGATTAATCGCATACAAAATAGGTTTGAGTTTGCCTAATATATGTGTGTGTGCTGTGTGTTATTATTATGTATATATAAATACAAACACATTCATGTATATATTTAAGAAATATTTACAAGTATATGTATATATTATAATTTTTATATAATTTCTGTTATATAAAAATATTTTGTACATAACATATCTCTTAAATTGATACATTAATTTGTGTGTATTTATATATGCATAATAATTACACACACTACACACATTTATTAGGCATTTATTAGGGTAACTCTTTAGTGCTCCCTTACTCTTGTGAAGCAATGTGAATTATGTAATAGTCTTCCTATGCTCTGAAATTCCTTGAATATTTGTATATTAATATGCATGTTTTGCAATACATGTTTTGTAAAATATATTGTTTCTCTATACATAATCAACAACTTTAAATCAATAGTTGTTTTTATCCTGTCTTTTGTTGCTTCAGGCGACTATATTTCTTTCCCTCCTTAAAGCTAGTGTCTAACACCTGTTGTCTTTTTGCTTCAAATTAAAATTTTTAATGTGATTCCCCTTGTATATGGATGATTTGTTTCATGGCTCATAACTCTTTAAATGGCTTTCTTAAAATATTTTCAGAACCAAGGTGCACTTGACACCATGTGTCACAGTTTCCAGGTCCTAAGCTCCATCAGATCCAAAAAGCAAACAAAAAAACTGCTCTAAAATACACTCGTAGTGTGCTATAGGACTACTAAAAAATCATGATTCTGACCTTTATCTCCATATTGATATTTTAGTCAGACAGACATTTGTTTATGCTTTATGTATATATAAAATATTAGTGCTTGGTGTCTGTAGCGTACACATTTTTGTGAAAAGCTTAGTTTAAAGATGTGCTAAAATGAATAGTGCTCATAATATTATTCTCATTTGAAAGTGAAGTAGAAGCTTTGACCTGGAAACAGTATGTCATACATCATTACTAAACAAGGGGAAAGGCTGTTTAATGGCATGTTCCCATTGAGACAACTTATCTTATCTTTTTTCCTGTGCAAAATGGATTTTTTGTAGCCTAGACTTTAAGGTACATGAATTGATTTTCAAAAACAATCCTTAGAAATATTAATGATAGCCTTGAAATATGCACTTAAGTGAAAATGTGATACTAGCAGTGGTTTCTTCTATACTGAATAAGCTGAAACATTACCAGTTTTTAAAAATCAATTCACTTGCTTCATTAACGCATAATCTTCCTCTCCTCTGCAGATCATACATGTCCGCCCATGAAGCTGGAAGAAAAATGGCATACCAATGTGAACATTCACAGAGAATTCACAGGTACAAACAAAGAATACTGTATATACAAATAGAAATCGAGCACAGCTCGTCCTCACGCAGTGCTGTTAAACATCAAACTGGCTGTTTAAAACATCCCTAATGTTGCACATGGCTGAAGCTGACAGAGCAATTTATACAGCTAATTTTGCATTTCCTGAAGGAAACGCCAGTTCTCGCAAGCCAGCTAAAGAATACTGTCAAAGATGTAGATTACCTACATCTTTGACAGTATTCTTTAGCTGAGTTTTTTTTAAATGTGGTTCTGTGACGTCCAGTATTTGCTATCTGTTGGCTGCACACAAAAATCATGGTTATGTGTGAAATGTAAAGATGGATATACTATCAAAAGTTTGGGGCAGGTAAGATTTAAAATGTTTTTGAAAATTCTTTTATGCTCAACAAGGCTGCATTTATTTGATCAAAAATACAGTAAAAATAGTAATATTATGAAATATTATTGCAATTTAAAATGTCTGCTTTGTATTGTAATATATTTTCCAATTTATAATTTATTCTTGTGATGGCAAAGCTGAATTTTCAGCAGCCATTACTCCAGTCTCCAGTGTCACATGATCCTTCAGAAATCATTTTAATATTGCTCAAGAAACTTTTTCCGTTGTTTTTTTTTTTTTTTTTTTTTCATTGAAAACTGTTGATTTTTAAATAGAATATTTTTGAAACATTATAAATGTCTTAACGGTCGCTCAATTTAATGCATTCTTGTTGAATAAATATGCATTTTAAAAAATTCAAAACATTTGGACTCTAGTGTTAATGGTTAAATAGATAGCAAGAAAGAAAAGACCAATCGCTATTTAATATACAAATGAATGCAAGAACAATGACCAATGACAATATGATATGCAAATACCACAGTGACATCATCAATGTATGTTAGATTTGATTGTTAGTTTCTGTCAGTGTTATTTCTATCAAACTTTAATTTGAAAGTAAGTATGAACTATATTAAAAACAGTTCATCTAAGGCTGAAATAATCTACAAAACAAAGTTTGAATTGAGTCTCTACTAATTGCAGAAGTTTACAGCAAGCCTCAAACCAAAATGTGTAAGGAATAATAAGTGTTGCCTTGCTAATACTAATCATTCCACATAAAAGGCTCCAAATGTGTGTTCAACAGTTTGTACGGGACAACATTTGCTTAAAATCTCTATAGCCTAAAGCTAATGTTGTTCCTTTAGCAGAACATGGTGGTGACAGCGCTAAGGTCATGTTTTCAATTCCCAAAATGTTTACGCAATGTACTGTAAGTTGCTTTGGTTAAAAGTGTCTGGCAAAAGCATAAATGTAATGCATGTTTGTCTTTTTCTTCTCTTGTTTACAGGGTTTGATTTAGCCGAGAAGTTTCTTCTCAGAAAAGGCACGGTGATGGACAACAGGTCGTTGTTGAGACTGGGGAGTAAACCCTTGTTTAAACCAACAGAGTGAGTGCTGCAAATGTTGATGTGGTTTTGAGATTGTGCCATTTATTTTCCGCTCACACATCATTCAGAGGATTGTTTTGTCTAAGAACAATGTTAACTGTGACGGCTAAGCTGAAAGTTATTGCAGCAAATGTGGATATCCATATGGATGTTTATGTAGTTTGGACGTGATCAACGATGTGTAGAATCCTCTAGCATCTGGAGAGCAGAAAGTAGGACAGTTCCTTGCAGAATCACTGCTGTGATGAGCATGTTATGATGGTAGTTTGAATTAATGCCCACATCCACATGTTGCGTATTTTGGTTAGCCTTTCTGACAGCTTCTTATATAAATCTCGGAACGGGACAGAGTGCAGGTTGCCTCGCCGAACAACTGCGTTCTCACATGAGTTTATACCACTCAAGATTTGAAAATATGCCAGGCTGTTATTGGGTTTCTGCAAAGAAAACCAGTATTTTCTCATGGTGTAAGCTTGCTTTGACTTCAACTGATGTCTGGTAGAAAACTCAGGAGATGTACGTTTTTAATAGCGTGTTGACATGAAATGACCCAGATATCACGAGCTCGCTGAGATAATTCCCCTCGCATTGGCTAATAAGGATAAACTGTGAGGTGAGCCGTGAGACATGTTGAATAATTTGGACAGAATTAATTTGCAGACCGTGGGCAGTGGGCTCGACCAAGGAGAAAGAGAGGTGACTGTAATGGAGTACCGCCTAGAAGAGAAATCAAGCAGTAATGGGGAATCATGTCCTGTATATTAATTGCCTTAAAATGACTTTAATAACTTATAGCTCAAGGGTGACACCAAGTTCAAAGAAGGCTTCTGTGTTGGTTAGACTTTTCAGGTATGTTTAATCTATGCGTAACAGCCTTGAACATGTACAGTTATGTAGGCCGTGTTCCGTCAAGGTCAGCTGTCCAGATCGTGTGAACCCACAGGATATTCATGAGTCTAAATTGATGCTTAAAAGAACTCTTTTGTATTTTTCTGAAAAGCTTGTGGGATTGTGGCAAGTCGGAGGTGGGAAGACTGGAGTTGAAATTCCCCGCTTCCAACCTCAAAGCGTTTCTGTCGGTCATACGTCATGGTAAAGCGTAAACAGAATAGGGTGGTGCTATGACTTATGATAATTGACATAAACATAAAAGTGTGGTGTTTGCACTAGAAACATCTGACGATAAGTTATCATTATGCATAACACAAAAATGTTATCATTACGTTCCTGTAACTCAAAAAGTAGAGCGTGGTGCTAACAACGCCTAGGTCTTGGGTTTGATTCCTAGGAAAAGCATGAACTTGAAGTTTAATGCAGGACAGGTCTTTGGATAAATGCATCTGCTAAATGCATAAATTCAAATTACATTAAAGGGGTCATGAACTACCATGTTTTATTATTTTGTACTGTTCTCTGAGGTCCACTTATAATGTTATCAAGATTTTTAGATTAAAAAAGTCATAATTTAGAAGTAACAGGCTATTTTCTGTCCTGTTTCGACCCCCCTCATCAGAACGCTCTGTTTCAGTAGACGTGGTGGATTGTAGACTCAAAATTACACGACCACTACTATGATACGTAGATGGATACTTCTGTATTTTAGATTTTTAAAAAAAGTGTAATTACTTTAACTATAACAGACAAATCAATAGTGACCATGTAATAAAAATAAAATTTGACCACGTAATTTCAATCTTTCTGAAAATTCTTTGTCGAATTGTGCCTTGTTTGTAAACTAATCAGCAGTAAAATGAAGTGAACAAAAGACCAATTTCTTACTGACATGGACTGGAACTTCATTACAAATAAACTAAATCCACTCTTTCTTAATGTTGGGATCAGAAGGAAAGCAATGTATAGACTGTTTTTCCGCAGCTTGGCACTGCACAGCGTCTTGTTTTCGGAACCATCTTTATTGTTTGATTTCTACATAGACTTGCGTTTATGTCTCTAGTTATTCACACTACATGTGAATTGGTGGGCGGGGCTAAACAGGTGGTGATGCAGAAGCAGGCATTGATCTTCTGCAGAGGCAGTGTTTAGTCACACTATTACTTCATAAAGTGGCACATTCCAGTTCCTGTCGATTTGGCAGATTGGCTTCAATATAAGCTGTTTTTAGACAAAGTTTTGAGTGCTGAAACTTACAAGATGTTTTTACAGTACAATGACCTCTTATATGTCAAAAGAAGGGAATTTTGATTTAACATAATGCCTTTTCAGAAGAAACAGGGCATGTTTTTGTTTCATTGCGATGCAGTATACATTACTAATTTTTTATATTTTTTGATTATAATTACTTTTTCCTTAATGATTTAATAAAATCATTTTTTGCATAACTTTTATATTTCAATGCTTAGTGCTTTTGTTGCCATATTAGGGGTGTAAGGGTACACACATACGATGGTTTGCTACGTACCTCGGTTTTAACGTCACGGTTCGTATGATTTCGGTACAGTAGTTTTTTTGAATAAACTGGTTTGCTGAATAGGTTGCTCCTTAATATAATTAAACTTTTCTTAGTGATAAAAATCTACTTCAGCTTATGCTTAAACTATAGGGAGCCCTTTTACATTTATAAGGTTACAATTAACAACTTAACTTAATTGCTATTTATTTTTAAATATAATAATCAAAATGCTCTTCTCTAGACTTCATTTCTCTAGTGAACTAACAAGCTGTGGATACTGATGACTTGCCTAAGGTAAATGAAATGTTACGTGATGTTTTATTTCCATGCTGTTTTGTCGACGTCTTTCCATGGTTGAAACGCTGATTGAGCGATTACAGGAGGCATGAGATGTTGATTCGTTTTTATTTGTGTTAATACTAGTAGTACAGAGGAAGGAATGATCACACTCTACGCTGCCATTTGAACAGACTGATCGCATCCACTCTAGTCAGTGCTTGTGTTTAAACCAGCAAGTTTCTGAACCATCCCAGAAGCAGCTCTCTGAGGCATTTATAACATTTCCTGGGGGAAATGCTGTACTTGTTCTGTACACATGAGTACCAAACCAAAAGACCTCTGGACCCCTATGCCATAATTTTGGAAATGACATTAAATTTTGCTCATATACAGTAATCTAATTAAGTCAGGGTTGATTTATTCTGCCCTGTTTTTTCAAAGTCTGATGTCTGTTGTTGTGTCATTCCAGTGGTTATTTTCATATAGGAAGTAGGAGAATTCTGAGTTCAGAGTTGTCTGGAACTCCACTTTATTTTCATGTTTTTTATAGCAGACCAAATGGACAGTGGCACCAAAATGTATTTGGACACAATGAATCAAACCTAGTGACATTCATGTAAGAAATACAGCACTGGCACATTTTTCAAGCAAAATATAAATGTTGTAAACATTTGTAAAATGCAGACAAATTTGCTAAGTTAAGACAACAATGAACTATATTACAATCTACTGAACTTTATTTTATTATTTTATTTTATTTATTTTTTTTTTTGTTCTCTGTGTTTTATATGAACCTTGTTCAGCAAAGATGCATTTGTTTGATCAAAAATACAGTTTAAAAAAAAATAAATAAATAAAAAATATAAAATAAAAAAAATATATAAAATACAGTGAAACCACTAAAATTAAAGTAATTATACTTGTGGTGCCAAAGCTGAATTTATAGCATCATTTACTATTACTCTTCAGTGTCACACAATCATTCAGAAATCATTCTAAAAAGCACATTTAGTTCTCAAGGAACATTTTAGGATCAGGAAAAAAAAAACCTGTTATGCTGGGGTTTCTTTTTTTGTGGAAACCGTGATTCATTTTTCAGGATTCTTTAAATGTGAAGTCCCAAAGAGCAGCATTTACTTGCAATGGAAATCTTTTGTAACATTAAGCTGTAAATGTCTTCACTGTCACTTTTGATCGATTAAATGGGTCCTCGTTGAATAAAAGTATTAATTGATGTGAACAGTATTTTTTACTTTTTTTTTTTTTTTTTTTTCCTGTGATTCAAATCACTGTTCCACACAGCATCTCATTACTTATTTCTTTATGATTTAAAGCATTTGGACACTTTCAGTATGTTCCTAGTTAATGTGATGAGCTACATCTGTGTAAACTTGAGGAGAACTGACTACATAAATCCATTTAAAATGTCCCTGGGACCAGTTAGTTAAATGTAATCACCAGAAGAAGCTCTGAGAAAAGATGTAGCGTAATTTGTTTTTGCAAATGCCGCTTGGTAATTTATCTAAAAGAGTAAGATTAATCCATTTTTAACTGTCTAAGATTTCAGAGCCACTATATACACCGTACACTGTGCACTGAAATGGTCCTTTGTTTAACATTTGTAGGTCATTTGTTCTTTTGTGTTTCATCATAGTCTTTAGTTCAGTCTAACTGATTATTCTCTGTGGTTTCAAGCACACCTGCCGGTTTTGGCCTGCAGAGACCCAGCGCCCAGTGGACGTCTCTTGTACCTCCACGCATTTCACCAGTGAAAAATAACACCTAGTCATCTGCGCAGGGAAAGGGGGGATATTTTTAGTGTTTTTTTATACAACTGTAAACACACTGTTTGCTCCCCTGGACCCTGAAGGAGTCATGGGTCAGATGATTTGCGATCTGTTGCTCTATCCGACGCTTGGTGGTCAGCGGCCTGCTGTGGGGCCTTCTTTGTGCTGTTCAGACCTGCCCTCAGGGACCAACTGTGAGTCTCCTTGGCTGGAGGTGGAGTGCAGTTCTGAGGGATGAGAATGCCAAGTTGTCTACCCGGACCCCAGTACAGACACACACACTCACACATACACACCCCGCCAGACCTCAATTAAGCTGAACTCTGACAGGTGATGGCGTTAGTCAGCTGGATGTGTCGGGGGGTGGAGAAGGGGGTCAAAGAGCCCCTAGCACAAACTCCAAACATCTCTCACTTTACTCGCAGGAAATGCTGCCGAGCCCTGTCGTCCAGTTGATACGGTCACATGGAAAGAGAAGGCTCCACTCCTTCAGACTATTTTCCATTAGTTGTTTCACAGATGACTCTGCTAAGATGTGCTAATTGCGTGTTTGGTGTTCATTTTTATGAGAGGCAAGGGGCGTGGGAATGATCTGAAAAGTGTTGGGGGAAGCACAATACAAGGCTTACAAGCTTTTCTCATGAATATTAATTGCGTGACGTGATGTTCGCCCGGGAGTCCTAAATGGGTTGTTGAAAGAAAGATGTTGATAAACGGGCACTACCCATAGTAGGCTTACCATATATTTGTTTATCTCACTACTGAAATGTTGCCTTTTCTATGTGGATGAATAGATTTTTAATTTGCACTTTAGGCAAAATGAAACTTTTTGCAACACTGTTGACACAACAACCACCAAACACAATTGCATTCTGTTTGTTTGGCTAATATGAGGCAAAATAATGCTGGCTAAACTAACTGTATAAGTTTAGGGTAGCATTTTGTGTTTGTACCCATTCACATGAAAATGATGTGGGATGTTTTATTTGTATTTATTTATTTATTGCAATGCTCTGTAGTGCCACTAGAGGTGCACAAATTTCACACTTTACTGATTGGTTGTTTTATTGTTATTTTAATATTGTAATATATTATTTTATTTAAATAAAGTTGTATTACATTTTAGTAAAAATGTAAATATATCATATAATGTGATATGGTATAATATAATGTAATGTAATATAATATAATTTTCCAAAAAAGGTGGGGGGAAACTTTATATTATAATTGTATTTTTATTATTATTATTATTATTATTATTATTATTTAAATGTATTTTTAAATTATGCATTTCTTGCATGAATATAATATAATACGATATAATATAATAAATATTTTCCAAAATGTGGGTGGAAAACTTTATATTATAATTTTATTATTGTAATTAAATTTATTTTTAAATGATGCATTATTTACGTTAATATAATATAATATAATATAATAAATATTTTCCAAAATGTGGGTGGAAAACTTTATATTATAATTTTATTATTGTAATTCAATTTATTTTTACATTATGCATTATTTACATTAATATAATGTAATATAATATAATATAATATGATATAATATTTCCCAAAATGTGGTGGAAGAAACTTTATATTACAATTTTATTATTGTAATATATTATTGTAATATATTTAAATTTATTTTGATATGATATGATATGAGATATACAATATGAGATATGATATGAGATGATATGATATGATGATATGATATATGATATGATATATGATAATATTTCCCAAAATGTGGGTAGGAGAACTTTATATTATCATTTTATTTTTTTTAAGTAAATGTATTTTTAAACTATGCTTTATTTACATTTAATGTAATATAATATTAAGCAAAGGGAAACAAGCTTAGGCCACTGTCGGAAGCTTTTTGTAGCAATGGCACCATTTGTTTGCTTATTAATCTGTATGTTCGGAGATTAGTTTAATATGGGCTGCATTAGAGTGTTACATCCCATCATATTTGGCATATGGCCTCTGATGTCCCCATTTAACAGCTCAGTGATGAAGTGAATTGATGTCACAGTGCCCAGGTTGGTGCGCTTCGAAACACTGCACTCACTTATGAGGTCTCACTCGGCACAAGTCCATTCCACCGGCTGGCCATATCAAGTCTAATTTAGGGTTGTATTCATGAGACCAATTACTCAGCAATTCCGAAAAAGTCTTTATTCTCTCATTTTGAACCTACTATTGCCTTTTTCCACATTTGAACCTACTGTTTCCTCTTTCCATTTAGACGTTAGACTGAATTTTTATTAAGTCTTCATGCCATTCCAAGAAAACTGACTTTCTTGTGTGGAATGCAAAGGAGAATAAGAATATTCTTTCATGGTATGAACATGTCATATCTTCTAAAGTCTGTTTTTTTAGAAACAGACTCTACTTTAAGCCATTATTAACTGAAAATTCTCACATCTACTGAAGTTTTGAAACTATTCATGCATCAAAACATCTTCCTTTGTGTGCCACTGTGTCTTGAGAGTGAGTAAGTGATGACTTGAGCGATATTTAGAGGAGAAGATTTTGCGGTCAGCTTTAGTAATAGTCCAGCCGTTGACCTGTAATACATCTGTGCTAGTTTCCCATAAGCCTCTTTCATGTGTACTCCTTTTATCCAAAAGCATTTGATCTTGCCAGCATGTAAAGTTGGAGTATATATCATTTTAATAATGTGCATTTTCCCCACTGTACGTGTGAAAGCAGGAGACACGCTATGCAGACGTGCCCAGAGAGAATAGAGAATGATCTATTTGAGAAGAAACTCATTTTCAGCCTGTCTCTTGCAAGTCTGATCTCTCTCTCTTTCTCTCTCTCTCGTTTGCTTCTGTCCTTTTAAAGTATTCATACATGAGATTTTCCCATTGTCAGTTTTGCTGATTGTGTTTGATGAAGTGCCAGTAAATTACTAAATAGCGTGTGAAAGAAATGAAAAAGAAAAATGGGAGTAATTCTTTCTGTAACACTTACAGTGTTATGAGATTCACTCAAATGTAATATTACTCTTTCAACAATTTTAATAACCACATAGAAGCTTTAAAAGTTTTTTAGCATTCTTTCTTGTACCGTGAGTTTGCTTCAAATTACAGCTACAGTATTTCTTTCAGAAGAGTGAAAAAAAACATCTCAATGGTTTCAAACAATAGACTGACAGACAGAATGATCTCTGTTTATGAAAGGACACATTTACAGTGTGTTCTGATAAACGCATCTGCTAAATCCTACAGGCAAGACTGAAGAGAAAAATAGAGAGAACGTTGATTATAATGCAGGGCTCTACGCTTACTTTTCTTTTTAGGAGCACTTGTGCTTCTAACTTTAAAAAAAAATGTAGGAGCACAGTCAAAATTTTAGAAGCACTTTCTAATCAATAATCAAAAAAGCTGATCAAAAATTAGCCTTCCCATTATGAGGTGATATTTGACTCCTTAAAGTGATTTACAGGGGAATTTTGTTTTTACCTTTGTAATGGCATTTTTCTCTTTATGAAAAGTGTGTCGTCTTTTATGTATTTTTTATTTTTTTTAAATAGTATTTTTTTTAAAGCTTTTTAAAATTTCTAATGAAACCAACAGAATAAGAACAAGTCGAATAAGAATAAGTTACCAATCAAGTGAAACGAGTATTAACAAAATTAATTTGTACTATAGAGGTAGCAAAGACGAACACAAAAGTGGCTTGTAGGTGTATTTTCATGTTTAATGAGGCTCAGAGGTAGCATGAGTGCAATCAAATTCACAAATTAATGTTGAGATTAATGTTTTAAATATAACATTTTGAATACAGAAATATTAAATGATTTAAATAACTGAAAATATACCTTAAAAATGAAACTAAAATTGCCAGTAGGTGGCGGCAAGTCACTGATTTAATTAGTGAATCATTCATTCATTTGATTCGTTCGAACGGCTGATTCATTCAGAAATTAAGCAATTGTCTTTATGAATGGGAAATTGAATCATTGACTCACTAGATTCATATAAAAATGCAAGTTCATTTATAAACGAAACACTGTTGTGTTTAAATGAAGATGCGCAGTCGCTCAGTTGTGACTTATTTCAGACTAATTTTGATGATAAAATAGAGCAAAATCAGGCAATAGTGTTATAGTCAGACAATGTAAGTCACTTAATATTAACTGTTTATTTGAATGTATTAAATTAATAATGTTGTATTAAATCAATATCTCATTTAAATCTCTTATTTACACTCTCTCTACACTTTGTTTGTGAAAGGATTCATGAGATATGTTCGTGATACATTACTCAGCGCTGCAAAAACACGTAGAAATGGTCACACTGTAAAGCCCTGTGCACTTTGCTTATTGAACCTTTAAAGAAGTCCACTTCCAAAACAAAGATTCACATATAATGTACTCACCCCCTTGTCATCCGAGATGTTCATGTCTTTCTTTCTTCAGTCGTAAAGAAGAGGAAAACATTTCAGGATTTTTCTCCATATAATGGACTGATATGGTGCCCCGATTTTGAACTTCCAAAATGCAGTTTAACTGCGGCTTCAAACGATCCCAAATGTGGTTTTAAACGATCCCAGACGAGAAAGAAGGGTCTTATCTAGTGAAATGATCGGTTATTTAATAAAAATAATACAATTTATATACTTTTAAATGCCAAACGCTCGTCTTGTCTTACTCTGCCTGGACTGTTTTTGTTTCCGGTTCAAGACGGTTAGGGTATGTCGAAAAACGTATTATTTTGTATTTTATGTATTTTCTCCCTCAACTTCGAAATCGTCCTATATCGCTGTTTTACCTTTTTTGTTAAGGGTGTTTGATCATCTTTGCATGTTCACTTTGCAAAGACTGGGTCGGAACTTCTGCAGTGATGTAGGATGATTTTGAAATGATTTTTGAAGTTGAGGGAGAAAATACAACTGGAGTTTTTCGACTGTCTTGAACCCGAATACACAGGGTTCAGGGAGAGAAAGGCAAGACGAGCGTTTGAGATTAAAAAGTTGAGAGTTTGGAAGTTCAAAATCGAGGCACAATATCAGTCCATTATATGGAGAAAAATGCTGAAATGATTTCCTCAAAAAACATAATTTCTTTACAACTGAAGGAAGAAAGACATGAACATCTTGGATGACAAGGGGGTGAGTACATTATTTGTGATTCTTTGTTTTGGAAGTGGACTTCTCCTTTAATGTAAGTGCTTGTTTAATCAATCAGTAAGCCTGGTATTGATTAAAAGTGACTTTTTATTTTTCAAGGAATCCTATTAAAATGCATTAGTTTCCACATATATATTAAGCATGACAGCAGTTTTCAACTTTCACAATAATAAGATACGTTTCTTGAGCAGATCAGCATATCAGAATGATTTCTGAAGGATCATGTGACACTGTAGACTGGAGTAATGATGCTAAAAATTCAGCTTTGCATTAAAGGAATAAATTACATTTTAAAATATATATAAAAAAAGAAAACAGTAATTTGATATTGTGATATTTCACAATTTTTATGTTTTGACTTGCAGCCTTAATTTTTAAATGGTCTTATATTTGTTTTTGTGTTCTACTTTTAATTGTAGATGTTATTGTTGTGTCTCTTTTCTAAAGATCTGTGTTCCCAGATGGAATTTCTCATGAGTACTCCGTTATTGCCATGTTCCGGCTCAGAAAAACCACAAAGAAAGATCGCTGGTTTGTTCTACAGATCTTTGATAAAGGTGGAGATACACAGGTATGTGCAAAAATCTGAGATTTTATCTAGATCTGTAAAAAAGACATTGATTAATCTAAGTATGTTCAAAACCAATAACTCTTGCAAGACTGGCAAAATGATCGTTATGTACTCTAAATGGTACTCTTTTTGCATGCTGCGATCGCTTCAGACTTCAGTCAGCTTATCTCATTAACTGTCTTAATGAGCCGCTAATGTTCCTCTCTTCTTCTCTCCTTCATTTAGGTGTCATTAATAGTGGATGGAGCTAAGAAAACAGTAGAGTTTTTGGCTCAGGGTTTTCTAAAAAACAGCCTCCTGTACGTGTTCAAGAACAGAGACCTGCATGCCCTCTTCGATCGACAGTTTCACAAGCTGGGTGTGTCGGTGGAGAGCAATGCTGTCTCCATCTACCTGGACTGCAAATTAATTGAGCGTCAGGTGACCGCCGAAAGGTCTGGCATGAACGTGAGCGGACGCACATTCATCACCACTCGAGTGGAGGATGGACGTCCAGTGGATGTGAGTTATGGATAGAGGTTCTCATCATTTGCCAAATCTGAATATGAATGCAAAGCTTAGTACTTTTAGTACAGCTAGTGATTGTTAAAGCTCAGTCAAACTATGGTGGAAACCACTAATACTTTGAGGGAACTTCATGTCTGAGCCTTATGTAGGTCAAAATTGAATGATTTGATGCAAATTTGTTAGATTGTTGATGCCCATAAATGTCAATTTACCTTCACAGATTGAACTTCAGGAGATTCTGCTCTTCTGTGATCCTAGAATAGCCGACCTGGACAGATGCTGCGATTCTCCTGGAGTTACGGTAAGATGTTTGGGTTAATGGTGTGGCAGTGTTAATGATACAGACAAGATGATCCCTCCTAAATGACTGTAAAGACAGCCCATAATTTTGCACTTAAATTAAAGGCTTGACATATTCATCAAATAAAATCTCAACAGGGCAGTCACATTTCCGCACTGCTTACTGAATAACATTAATCATTCCGATAATGTATGAAAATGAAAGTGTCTTTTTGTGTTTCATTATTCGTTGTGATAGTGTGGTCTAGTTAGTTTTCAAAGACTCTGTTCCAAAATCAAGTAAGCTGCTTTGCTGTCTACTGCCTACATAGACTACTGACTTATAAGGGCTCAAAACTGACCAATTTGGAACGCTGTATATAGGCAGAAATTTGTGTCATACAAATAGTACTCCTGACAAAACTAAGGGTGCTATGATTTCCAAGATGCGGAAAAAAGTGGACGGAATCACGGAATCTGATCATAAAAGTAGAATTTACTGTATAATGCGAAATGTCACAGAATTTGCCAAATTTTAGATGAATAATTCAAAACGCAATATGGACTAGTGTCTGTAAATATTAAGGTGCAAAAATACCATTTAAATATGAATCCTGTGTTCTGCATGTGTGAATGAATGGCACAGACGTGCGGTTTTGTTTATTACACGCATACGGAAGCACTCGTGACGTATGTGTACGTGAATGCATAAACAATTCCTAGAACTGCTCTGAGAGTCACTTCATGAGCATTTTACCATTTCTTTAGAGAAAAATTATTGTCATGTATGCAAACAGAAACTTAAAGGTCTTCACAGCAACCCATCAAAATAAAAGTTTGGTTTAGCTTGAAAAACTGTGACAGAAATATGTTAATGTAATGATAGTACTACTACTACTACTACTACTAATAATAATAAAAGTATTTACAGTATTTACAATTATTTTTTTAAATAATATTTGCCAGAAAAATGTAAATACACAACACAGTATTTCAGTAAGTAAATAAATAAATATATATATATATATATATATATATATATATATATATATAATATATATATATATATATATATATATATATATATATATATATATATATATATATATAATATTATTATTATTAATTTATTTTTTTTAATTAGACATCGTTTATTATTGATTATTAAAATTTAATGAAACCATTAAAATGGAATCCAGAAAATTTATGGAAAACTTGGAAGGAATAAACCTGAGTTTGAGAAAAAATAAAACTATTTCTCAGCGCCTAAAAGTTTTTATTTTTGTTAAATTTGTAATAAATTGCTGTTAATTTGTGAACGTTTCATGATTTCGATGAATTAGACATGATTTTTGATTTTTTAAAATTTTTTTTATAAGCATTAAGGCAAAGTCTAGAAAAATTAAAATGGAAAAAAAAACAAAAAACAAAACAGAATTCAGAAAAATTTAAACTGATTTTATAGGACCCTACACAACTGAACAATTACAAACTCAGTTCACAATTGATTTTGATAGAATTTGTTGTTAATGTGTTAACATACTGCTAAGCTAATGGTGTGAAATATGTATAGCATAAAACTATATATTGTGCACAGAAACTGGGTGAAATAATCAATTTTTAATTAGTCAAGTTCCCAAAAGAACACTTTAAACCCTTTTAAATTCAAGGCACTGACAGAAAATTTAGCGTTCACTTGTGTGACCTACCATTTTCCATTGGTTTTCACTGATTTATTGCCGTGCATTGTGTGATTTCCTTCTCTGTTAAGGATACATGCAAATCTGCCATTCAAATTTGGCCTAAATACGATATTCTACATTTTGAAACAGTATTAAAATGCTGTCCGCACAGGCAAAGATCTAGGTTTTGAAACAGAGCCATAGCGATTTCCATGTATTGTTCTTGGACTGATCGTTTCCACTATGGACAAAGCCCTTGAGGGCAACTCTTTAGCTCGAGTTGCTCCGGTCAATAATTTGTGATTAATTAAAGGCAACATTCTGTCTTAAACGATTGGATTAGAGAAAATCCACATCCCTGCTCAATGCAGTAATTGGTACATGGTCTTTACAGTTGTGTGATAATCCCCCCCTCTCAGCATTTGGGATAATGTTTCCTTGGTGTTTTCCACATGGAAGTGGGAATGGTCCAAGTGGCCAGTGGGGCCGGTCATGTAATTAGGCAACACAGATGATTGCCTAAGGCACCGTCCCTTGAGGGGCTTGCAGTTTGAGCCAATTTTACCATGGATGGGAACTTTTGAATTCTATTTAACAATTCTGGTTCCTTCTTGGCTTTATTTAAAAAAAATTCTTGTGTGACATTAAGGAAGAAATATTTGGGGGAAAAATCCATTGCCAAATAATGATATTTATTTATTCATTTATTTATTTATTTATTTATTTAAAGAGAAATGACACATCATAAAGTTCAAAAGGGACAGTAAAGACAATTCTATTTAGTGGAAACAATTCCACTGAAATATTAAATTAGGTATCTCACCTTTGTTCAACACTGATGAGAAGAAAGCGTGCAAATGCTGCTCCCCAAGTCATCAAAATTGAGCTCTAATGCTGTTAATTTTTTTCGCACACATCTTTGATCATGTTAATGTGATTTTAACGCAACCAAATGATATATTTTACATAGCTCAGTTTGCCAGAGTTATGCATTTCACAAGAAGATGCATGTGCGTATACTATGCATGCATAATTTAGAAAATCCCCATAAATCCCATCTTCATGGAATTCAAAGTGGATAATTAATTATCTTGGTCTGCTTATGTATAATTTAACACTGTTTCATGCATTCTGTTTTATTTTGAATCTGACCAGTGTGAACCCGTCGTGACCCACAACCCTACAGCGGCCCCACTGGTCACAGGATACCTCCACAGAATGCTGTCTATGCCAGCCCAGCTGCCCACCGACCGATGCCACTGTCCCACTCTGAAGGTAAAGTTAAACCATGAAAGCATTCTTTAAACGAGCGGGTTATCGCTCCACAATGGATCCTGAGTTAATGCCGCTTGCAAAATGAATGGCCAATTAAAGCACGTTTATGCCAGTCCGTATACTTGGATGACAGCCAGAGGCAGAAATAAAAGCTTATTAGAAGCAATTTAGCACAAATAAGGGGGTGTTTGGGCATAGACATGCACTTCATCAGCGGGTGATGTTCAGCTAATCTCTTGTGAAGTACAAAGAGCCAGAGTTCAGGCTAGGACTCCTCTTTGAATTTTGATCACAGCGTTTTAGACCTGATACAGCCAGCCGATTTAGCATATTAACATTGCATAATGTGACTTATGTGTATTTGAAAGGCGGATCAAGGGCTTCCGGGTTTGGCAGGACATTCTGGACAAAATGGAGATAAAGGAGACATGGTAAGGAATGGGTTTTATCAGCATCACACATTGATTTTTTTTTTTTTTTCCTTTCTTTTTCTTTAATAACACAAAATTGCTTAGCTTTTTGTTCAGTGACATTTAATAGATTTTTCTTTTAAAAGACTTGACGGGGTGCATGTGCATTATCATTTGCAATCTCCGGTTTTCAGTACAGGTTTCTAAAATTGTTTTGCCAATTTTCTTCTCATGATTCTTTTAAAGGATTAGTTCACTTCTGAATTAAAATTTCTTAATCATTTACTCACCCCCAAGTCATCAAAGATGTTCATGTATTACTTCCTTCAGTCAAAAAGAAATTAATGAAGTTAACTTCCAGAACAAAAATTTACAGATAATTTACTCACCCCCTTGTCATCAAAGATGTGTGTATCTTTCTTTCTTCAGTCTTAAAGAAATTGTTTCTTGAGGAAGACATTCCAAAATTTCTCTCCATATAGCGGACTGCAGTGGTTTCTGTGAGTTTGAACTTCCAAAATGCAGTTTAAATACAGCTTCAGATGGCTCTAAACAATCCCAGCCGAGGAAGAAGGGTCTTATCTATCGAAACAATCTGTCATTTTCTAAACAAATTGACAATTTATATAGTTTTTAACCTCAAATACTCATCTTGTCTCATCTCTGCGATGCGCATGCGTAGTCTGTGTGATCCAGGTCGATACAGTTAGGGCAGGTTGAAAATCTCCCATCTTGTTTTCTTCTTCAACATCAAAATCATCCTATATCGCTGTTTTAACTTTTTTTTTTGTTTTTTTTTTTTCTTTGGTAAAGGGCATTTGATGTTATTTGCATGTTCACTTTGTAAACACTGGGCTGGTACTTCTGCAGCGATGTAGGGCAATTTTGAAGTTGGGGAAGAAAACAATATGGGTCTTCGACATAACCTAACTGTATTGACCTGGAAAAAAAATTCACGCAGACTTGGACAAGATGAGCGTTTAAGGTTAAAAAGTATATAAATTGTCAATTTGTTTCAAAAAAGGCAGATTGTTTTTCTAGATAAGACTGAAATTTTTTCCTCAAGAAACATAATTTCTTATCGACTGAAGAAAGAAAGACATGGACGTCATGGATGACAAGGGGGTGAATAAATTATCTGTAATTTTTGTTCTGGAAGTGAACTACTCCTTTAAGATTTTTGAGGAAAGCTTCCAGGATTTCTCCATATAGTGGACTTCAATGTGGATCAACAGGTTGAAGGTCCAAAAGGCAGTTTCAGTGCAGCTTCAGGGGGCTCTACACGATCCCAGCCAAGAAATAAAGGTCTTATTTGGAGAAATTATGGGTCATTTTCTTCAAAAACAACAAAAAAACTTTCTAACTGCAAATGCACTAGCTAGAGACTTGTTCATCTACGACTTTATGCATTACATAATCAGGTGCAGGTCACACGCATTTAGTTCTTGTCTGTGAGCTTAGAAAAGGTAGAGTAGGGTGAAAAACTCAATCTCATTTTTTCCTCCGACTTCAAAATTGTCCGGCATTGTTGTTCTACCTATTTTTGTAAAGTGCGTTTAACTTTCTTTGCACATTTGCTTTGTAAACATTGGGTTGGTACTTCACGTGTGACCTTTTCAACATGAATACGTAATGCATGAAGTTGTGGTCGTAGAGCTGGTGCAAAACAAGCATTTGTGGTTAAAAAGTATATATAATATAATATAATATAATATAATATAATATAATATAATATAAAAATATATAATTATTTATTTATTTATTTAAGAAAACGACCAGTTGTTTTATTAGATAAGACCCTAATTTCTCTACGATCGAAGCTGCATTGAAGTCCAAAATTTTCCTCAAAAATTAATTTCTTGTCGACTGAAGAAAGAAGGACGTGAACACAGATGGATGACGTAGGAGTGAGGAGTGAGAACTAATTCTTTAATAACTTTACATATTCACCTATATATATATATTTTGTAGTAGACTTTGGTTTATTTGTGTGTTTGGAAATTATTATTCAGATTTCTGGCTCCTGGTGAAGTGTGAAGCATATTAACAGTAATTAGCCATGTTCCCTTCTTTGTGTCACATAGAAATTCGAGCCACTGCAAGAATGATTGGAATCCATACAAATGAACAGCTGATGATATGTTTGTTGAGGACAAATGGTCTTTAAGGTCATTAGCCTAATTAGCTTGTTGTGTTTTGGAATAGAGACGTTTCTTGACAAGAACCACTTGCTTAGTTTGGAAACTTTGAATACCTTTTGTGAACAAGCAGCCAATAAATCGTACTCCTAGAGGACCAACTTCTGAGAAATTTTGCTCTACTTTTTACATAATTAATGTGACCACTGCCAAAATAGTGTTTTTTTTTTTTTATTTTCCCAAATCCAGTAGGAAATGAGACTGTGGTTGTTCTATTGATCATTTTCAAATTATCATGCACAACAGTCGCATTACTGTAGCCTGTGTTCAGGCTACAGTAATGTTCAGCAATTCAATGAATTGCTATGTTTAAGCAACAAAGAGTTTGGAGTTGCATTGTTACATTTCGTGCTGCCTGCTGTTTCAGACATCACTCAGTTTCCTCTGAAAATGACTGTTCACTGTCAAACCAAATGTATCTTACATAAATTTGTAGACCTTAAATATCTCTATCTAATAGAATACGGAACAAGTAATTACTTTTGGAACAAGAACATGACATTTTGTTATTAGTGCGTATTGAATTTACGGTGCATTTCCGAGACATTGTGTCAGTGCTACGAATGTAACATTTTAATAGAGGTCTGCTGAAGGTGAAAGTGAATTTTATTGTTTTGTAGGCGCCTCTGGGTTGATAAAATCATTGTTTGGGCTACTGGAATCTCAAGTATTGTTACAGTAGACAGGCAGATAATTGGCTAATTCAGCATTACATGACACTCAAGGCTATTGTTTTCTTTCTTTGTGGCTCACTATAGATGTTCATACTCAGGTTCTCAAGTTGTCTTGACTGGAATGTTACACAGCTCCCGTTGAATAAGTGGACAATCCCAAGGGATATTCTAGGATGGGGTTTAATGCTTGTTGGAGAGTCAAATCTCCATTTGCAGTAGTTTAAAGTCAAAAGGTCATCACAGGGAATTTTGTCTTGCATTGTTCTATTTTAGAATGAAACATTCTTACATATCTGTCTTCTGACTTTTGTCTTGTCACGGTAGGGCGGTCGTTAATCAACGCTTAGTGTCAGAACTGTCTGGACACACTTAACCCTCTCGGCCTCTTATAAAAAGTTATATTTTGAAATTTTAGATGAGATGAGATGACACTTGGTGACTTTTGTTGCATTAGCTATGTGAACACGCAAAAAAAATCATGGACATATTTCGGATATGTTAAAATGTCACTATATATATATGTGAAATGTGAAAATGTGAAATGTTGCATTTATTTAAAAAGAATTAAAAAAGTTATATAAAAAAAAAAAATTAGCTCATTAAAATTGTATAAATATTGCATATTGTCATAAAATTCCCTCAAAATTCTAAATAGTAGTCAAAAAATATTATTCAACAAAAATATTTTACAATGATTTTCCTGAAAAAGAAAAAGTTACATTTCAAGGCTTCGGTTACTTTTGACTGCAAAAGAGCCAAGTGTGACTCCTAAATGAAGAGGCCCAGAGTGTTGTTGCCTAGGGCCCTATGAAATCCATTTTATTTTTCCCAAATTCCGTTTTTTCTGGATTTTTCTGGATCCAAATTTTCTAATTTTTCTGGATTCTGTTTTTCCCATTTTCCTGGTTTTCTTTTTAATGGTTAAATTAAATTTTATTAATCAAATCAATTTAATAAAACAAAAATGATATGTTTAAGGCCCTATGAAATGTTTTATTTTTTTCTCACCATATGTTTTATCAAATTCTGTTTTAGCATGTCTAATTATTTGAATGCATACTTAATTTATTCAAATTTATTCATAAAACCCCTTATATATATATATATATATATATATTTTTTATTATTATTATTTTTTTTTTTTACAGAAAAAAGAAAAGAAATTCTGTGTTGTGCTTTTAAAATGTTCTGGTTATCAAATGAAGACATAAAACATTTTTATTATTGAAAAAATAATACAATTTTATTATTTTAATTATTGAAAATTAAGCAAACTTCTTTTTTTTTTTTTTGGCAAACAAAGGGGAATTTACTATTAAAATTAAAACATGGGATAAATGTTGTGTGAGTATACCATAAAAAGTAATGTTTGTTTAATTTTAGTAGTAGTAGTAATATATATCTGGCACAATGTCTTCAAGTTAAACCGGACTTTTATTTTGACGGATTGCCATGTCTACCTTTATTTTTCTGTGTGTATATGATATAATGCTAGTTTTCCTAAAATGGAATGGTCAAATTCCGCTCGTCTGCTCAATTCATTAAAACAGAGCCATGGAGAACATGCAGGATTCACATTTAAATAGTATTTTTGCGGTGTAATATTTACAGATTCTAGTCCATATTGCGATTTGATTTGTGTAATGACCTGCTTTTGATTGATTCATTCAAACTTTGACACATTCTGTGACGTTCCACGTTATTCAGTAAATTCCATTTTTATGACTGGATTCCCTGATTCTGTTCGCGTTTTCCGCATTGCAGAAATCATAGGGCCCTAGTTGCCCATGTAAGTGATATTATTAGGCAAAGGGACGTTCTGATTTTAGAAAGCATTTTACTGGACAAAGAAACTATGAAGCTTATTTTGTCAACTTTTTGGAGTATTTTGATTACATGGACACTTATTTTGATGGCATTTCTCTTCTAAAATCAAATATTCTTGTATAATTGTCTTTGGACCGAGTAAGACGCTTAGTCTGGAGAAACTTAATTGGCTGCAGGGCTCACAGATATGGACTAAAAGACATAAAACTTTGATTTTTAATTACACTGGGTCTTTTAGAGCTTTAATTTGTTAGCGTTTGCCATCTAGAATCAGTTATTCTTGTATTTATGTCTTCTTTCTGTTGTCTTGGTGCTCATTAATCAATGTTCACCATCAAAACGGTCTGGACTCTTAATTTGTTGTCAGTCTGGTTGTAAGACTTTTCTAAATGTTTACTGTGATTAAACGGCAAAGAAAATGATGGTTCTGTGAAAGTTTGTTGATATAATTAGTTTATTTACTAGTTGTGCCCTCAATTCATTTAACACAAGATTAAGTGGGCGTTAAATTTTGTAAACAGATTATAATGGATTTCTGTCCAAGCTTGTTTTAACAACTTATTTTTCACTTTAAACCCCATAAAATAGTTTGACACATGCATTTTTCTTTCCTGTCACATTAGTCAATAGCTTTTGTTTGGTAGTGAACCATTTTCTATTTGCTAATGCTAGCCAGTTTCATAATCATTCTAGAAATTTAATTTTATTTTTGGTTTGGTTTGCCATCTTTCAGTAGTCCTGGAATATCATTGGCCTTAGAGCTAATAAACATGGGCTAAAATCACAAAACTTTATGTAAATGAAAGTTGTGGTTACATAAGCCTATTGTGTGCATTTGCCACATTTACATTAGACTCGTAATACAAAAGCTCAGGAGAATCTAAGCCCCTTGTTTCTATCATTACGTTTAAGCCAGAAGGCTCATCTCCAGCGTTGAGAGAAGAATCTGACCCACATTTCTGCTATGTGGGAATTCATGAATGCTGGAAACTGAAAACGCATTTACAGATAAACGGAGCACATGCATTTTACGGCTAGTGATATTTTCGGAGTCTCCCGCTGGTTTTGTTCTGTTATTGCTTCCTCAAAGAGAAACATTTGAATATCACAGACAAGCAAGCTGGGTATCAAATGGGCATTTCAAGCTTTATGTTGGGAATGTAATTTGTCAACGACACACCATTCGTGGTGATGCGTGTTTTTTTTTTTTTTTTTTTTTTTTGATGAAAAGAAATGCGAAGTTATGGAGGCAGGGAGAATGGGAGAGCCATGCATATGTAATAAAGCACAGGCTTGATTTACTGCAGCACAGTGAATGGAAACGGGGGAAAATAAAATCTTATATTTATGTACTGCATGCAAAGCTTATTTACTTACTAAAGTGTTGAAATTGCCTGATAGTATTTCTACTATATTGAATTGCTTGGCTTGTTCTGCTTGTGTACTGTTCCAGTGTGCTCCGGTGTTATTATATTTATTTTATTTTATTTTATTTTATTTTTTATTATATTATATTTTATGTTTTTTTTTTTTTTTATTGAATTGAAATATTGAATTGCTTATCTTGTACTGCTTGTGTACTCTTTTAGTGTGCTCCAGATTTTATTTTTTTATTTTATTTTATTTTATTTCATTTTATTTTATTTTCATAATTTTATTTTACTTTTTCTTTTTTTTTTTATTATCATTTTTTACTATTTTATTTTATTTTATTTTACGTTATTATTTTGTTTTATTTTATTTTTTTCACACTGTTACTCCATACGGATTGCCTAATTACTTTTTTATTTTATTTTATTTTATTTTTTATTTTATCATCATTATTTTCTTTTTATTTTATCATCATTATTTTCTTTTTATTTGATTTAATTTAAATTAATTTAATTTTATTTAAATTTATTGTATTTTATTTTATTTTATCATACCATGTTGCTCCATATGGATTGCCTGATAGTATTTCTTACTATATTGAATTGCTTGGCTTGTGCTGCTTGTGTATTGTTTTAGTGTGCTCCAGATTTACTTTAATTTAATTTTATTTTATTTTATTTTATTTTATTTTATTTTATTTTATTTTATTTTATTTTATTTATTATTTTAAATGTTATTTTATTTTATTTATACTTTTTCATTTTTTTTATTATCATTATTTTTTTTTACTATTATTTTATTTTATTTTATTTTATTTTATTTTTTCACACTGTTACTGGGTTGCCTGATAGTATTTCTTACTATATTGAATTACTTTGTTTGTACTGCTTATGTACTATTTTAGTGTGTTATTTTATTTTCAGTGTTATTTTCAGTGTTTTATTTTATTATTAAACACACGCAATATATGTATATAATATTGTGTGTGTGTGTGTGTGTAACTGATTCTATAACTGTGCTTAAACTACATATTTTAACCTAATTATATGAACTGAAATGTGATTTAAAAGAAACATGAGCTGTATAAATCAGCCCAATAGCTTAATAATGTTGTAATACTGCTAACCAACAGCCATTCAAGTGCAATTACAAAACGTGGTCACGCTAGCCAGGTGTTTTAATAGATGAATTAGTGATGTGAATTATATCTGTCTGAAACAGAAAGAGAGTCGTAGTCTTTGACCGTGAACATGGTCACCTTTAAACCCCAAAAGCGAAAGTACAGAGTATAAAACGCTGCCAATTTGCAAGGTAGGGTACGACCATTAGAGCGTTCTGAGCTATTAAGCTCACAGAATGTCACTCAAAGGTTAATTGCAGTGACCTACACAAGAACCCCTTTTGTGGATCACTTCGAACGTGTCTCTTGAAAGAGTTTGTACCCACCGATGAAAATTGCCAGTCACAATTGCGTTTCATGGATTGAGTGAAGTGGGATTAATCGCATGAGGCGTTTCTGTTCAGAGTGAACCAGCATTTCTAGATCCCTAATACTAGCAGATGCGCAACACGTCCAAAATGCAATTACTTGGGCTGGTTTTGTTGTTATGGAGATGTACTTTCTAACCACACTGTCTCCCTAAGAGCTTGCTTTCTCTCTCTGTAATCCAATATTCAACTAGAAACCAAAATGACATGAGTAATTTTTGGCCAGCAAACCTGAATTCAGGGACCACCGGCATGCATGAATTATTTATGAACTGGAGTAGTTGTTTTAATGGCCTCACAATTCATTAAATCGTAAACTAATTAAAATTGAGGGAGTTTCAAGGTTGTTTTTAAGTGAAAGTGACGGCGTGAGTCTGCTTTGATTGATAGACCACATGGCTTGATAATAAAATGGGAAGTTTTTTTTTTTTTTTTTTTTTGATATTATCAAAAAAAAATACTTCAAATAGTAAAATACTTCCACTGTGAATATAGTGAATTTTTTTTTCTATTCTTTTCTTTCTAGACAAGAAAAGTTGTTTGTGTACGTTACTTTAATAAACAGAACCATAAACTAATAAACAAAAATCATGTTTTCGTTTTAGTTTGCATATTAGTTTATATATTATTTATTTTATGTATTTTTATTTATTGTAGTGTTATATATATTTTTAATAAAAACTATCACTATTTTAGTTTGCATAACAAATTTTTATTAGTTTGATTTTAAGTTTATGTATTATTTTAGTGTTATATTTACTAAATAAAACTATAATAATTATCAAGTTTATTTTAATTTTCATAATATTTTTTATTTATATTTTAGTTTGATTTTATATATTTTTATTTATTTTAGTGTTATGTATGTTTAATAAATAAAACCATAAACTAAGAATTATCAAAGTTTATTGTAGTTTGCATAATAGATTTTATTTGTTTGTTTTAGTTTGTATCTTACTTTGGTTTTAAGTTTGCCATATAAAACCATAAACTAATAATTATCAAAGTTTTTTACTTTCAAAATATATATTTTTTATTTATATATTTTAGTTTGTATATTAGTTAGATTTTTATTTGTTTTTATTTTTTATGTTAAGTTCAATAAATAAAACTGTAAACTAATAATCAAAGTTTATTTTAGTTTGGATAATATTTTTTTTATTTATTTTAGCTTGTATGTTAGTTTGATTTTAATGTTATGTATTTTTTTTTATGTATTTTAGTGCCATATGTATGTATAATAAATAAAATCGTAAATTAATAAGTTATCAATTTTAGTTGCATAATATTTTTTTATTTATTTTGGTTAGTGCCTTAGTTTAATAATAAAATCATAAACTAATAAAAAGCCATATTTCATTTTTAGTACATTTAGCATTTGTTTATTACTTAGAAATATAAAATTATGAAGTTTATTTGCAAAAACAGTTTTTTTTAATCCTGTTTTTATTTTTATGTTATTGTTTTGTGTTAGTTAGCTGTATTTTTTTTTTTTTGTTATTTTTACTTATTAAAAATAACCCAACTGCAGTTTGTTTGAGATTGATTGGAATGCGCAATGAAAAAAACATGATTTTTGAAAATTGTTAACTGAGTTATGTTTTTGCAAATGAACTCTTCATATATTTATTAAATATAAAAAAAAATATTTTTGATGTATTTATTTGTATTTTTATTGTAATTGTTCCCTGTTTAAGACAATATCCCAAACCATCACACCCTCAGAAGATCCCTGCTAGTACTACACATGTACCACAGACTTGCAGTAGTTTTACTCTATTAACCTTGACTCTAATGTTCTCAGGCACGTCAAACAAGGTTACTGCGGGTCTTGAGCTTGTAGCCTCCCAATTATCGAGTAATATTATCCAGCTCTGCAGCTGCTGGCCAGTGTGTTACAAAGAGCCCCGGACAGCTGTAATGGTGCTGCGAGAGTTCAGAGCGCTAGACCTCAAAATCTACTACTTAATGTGTCAATATGGGATTGTCCACCAACATGCCCATCTGCCATGTCTTCTCCAGGGGGATTCAGGAAAAGACAGACTGGCTGTTGCACCAGGAGAGAAGGTATGGCATTTTGAACGACATCGCTGTGGTGCGAATATGTTAACGGAGGCTTTCATCTGTATTTTGCAGATTTGCATCATTTCATTGTGCTTGAGAAATCATTAGTCTATCATTATTTCCTTCCAGTGTCTTCATGGGTATCTGCAAATGGCACTGTTAGACTTTTAGCAAAACATGTGAGGTGTCATAAACGCATTTTAAGAGGGTAGCTGCAGAAATTGCGAAAGCATTACTGTGAATTTCACTGTACTGTGTGACAGGTGGGAAATGAAGCCTGATGTTTCTCTGCTGAGGTTATGAAGATCTTTCATGAAATAACTTTGGTAGTGTGAAACAAGTGATCTGTATCGTCCCATAGGATAAGACAAAACCTCTTGAAAATAGCATTTCTGCAAGTGGATATAATAAGTGTGATTTCACTACAAAACTCTCAAACTTTCTCAGAACTTTCAAAACCTAGTGAACTGCCTACCTAGAAAGTATTTTAAGGCATTATATTCATGTCAGTGCTGCCTTCAAAAAAAAAACCTTATTTTGACCAATATTCTTTGCATATGGCAATCCCAGATTGCACTGGAAAAACATCTTAAAAACATCTTCAACTAATGATTTGGTTGCACAAATGTTTGTGAGAGTTTGTATATATATTATTTTGTAAAGTTCATTGATATTTTTCTGTACCTGTACATAAAGTAATTACATTATGCAAGTTTTCATGAATTACTTGACGAATATAACAAAAACAGTAAGGTACAGAGTTTATCTTGTTCATTGACTATTTATACATTTATTGGATTTACCTAGAAAAACGTAAAGCTAAAAGTTTTGTAAGATCATTTTAACAGGCTACTGCAGTTATAGTCTATTCATTGGCACTGACTAGGTGTCAACTTAAAAGTCCAATCCAAATGAAAATGCCCCATTGAAACACCTCAGTTGGAATAAAAATGCTCAAACCAAATGAAATTATCTGTTTGAGAGAGGTTGGATAAACCTTTCTGTAAACTGAACAAAATTAAAATTCTGCCATGTAAATGCGTTAAACAGAATACTTTGCATCTACGTCAAGCAGGACGTGTTGCGCCAAAGTAGGGGGCATTCGCAGGCTGTGTCCCCGTCCATCCTCTCCCCCTCCTTGCTAAACGTAATAGATTTCAAAAGCGAAAGTGAAACCGGTAAGACGGCGCACATAAGAAAGCGACTGCATGCGATCACAGATTGCACGCTTTGATTCATTGTTCAGCAACTCTTGGTATGAAATCGTGTATTTGTTCCATTTAAGTACAGTAAAAATACTGGTCCTCTTACGCTTGCTCATGTTGCTTCGCCTCTCTGTTTATTGCCATAGGCAAAACAAAGACGTCTAGGCTGTGCCCCCTTCTGGAGTTGGGCGGGAAGTTGCAGCTCATTTTCATGTAAGGGAACACACCCCTAAAACAGCACTTTTTAGACCTGCCCCAAAAATGACACTTTTCAACACTTTATAATAAACAATCTGTATTGTATTTGGATCTGAAACTTCACAGGCACATTCAGGAGTGCCATAAGATTAATATTACATCTTGTTAAAAGGGGCATAATAGGTGCCCTTTAATGTTAATGCAAATACTGTTTTTTTCCACAACTTGGCACTGTGCTAGTGTTGCACGATATACCGGCACTTAAAAAGCATCACGATACGATTTTTAAAAACGGTACGATTCCGCATTTTACTAGTACCGGTATTTTAGGAATGCATTTTACATATTTATGTTTGTCTGTGTTAGTCAATGGCGAAGATGTGCAGTTTTGTTTACTACACACATACGCTGCATTTTCAGTCTCTGCTGACTCAATATATGAGTACATGAACACATGAACATAATCTCTAGAACTGCTCTGAGAGTCACTTAATGAGCATTTTACCATTTCTTTTGCGGAAATCTATCATCATATAATGAAGACCCTAAAGGTCTTCACAGCAACCCGTCAAAATAAAAGTTCAGTTTAACTTGACAGTCAGAAATATATTAATATGACTTAATGTAATGATATAACTACTATAAATAATAAAAATATTAATATTTACCAGAAAAAATATTTACCAGAATTTATTTACCAGAAAATTGTAAATGCACAACACAGTATTTCTGGAAAAAAAAAAGAAATAAATTGACTATAATAAATTAATTCTTTATCAAATCAAAGTATCCTTTATAAATCGTTTAGACATGCTTTTGGTTATTAAAATGCAATGAAGCAATTAAAATAGAATCCAGAAAATTAATGGAAAATGGAGATTCACAAACAAAACTGAATTTGAGAAAAATAAAAAAAACGTATTTCATAGAGCCTTAAAAACATGTAATTTTTGTTACACTTTCAATAAATTGCTGTTAAATTCTGCAAGTTTCATGATTTCAATTAATTAGACATGCTTTTTGATAAATATTTTTTTAATATAACCATTAAAATGGTCTAGAAAAATGAAAATGGAATTTAGGAAAAAAATAAAACAGATTTCATAGGGCCCTCTTTATTTCATTTATGTCTGTTTTATTGTTATTGTCCTTTAGTTTGTTACTTGCATCTAGGTTCCTATTATTAATAACAAAGATAAAATAACAAAAAATGACTATGTCATGATATAAATTGTTGTTGTGAAAGAAAATTACTATATCATGAAATAAGATTTGACTTTATCCATTAAGCTAATTTACCAATATCGCAAAGATCTCTACATACCTGCAGGCTCGGTAGTTGTTCACCATAATCCTGTATAGTGGCACCGGCATGTGATTATTATTATTTTATTTATTTATTTATTTTTTTAAAGGGGAGATGAAATGCTTTGTTATAATAGATAAAATAACTATAACAATAACCTGTTGTTCTATGTTTTTTCGTAGTATTGGTTCAGTAGTAGTATCGTGATATTTTAGTCAGGAAGTCAAAATTTTGGTATCGCGACAACACTACACTTTAGACCATCTTTATCGTTTGGTTTGGCGGGCGGGGCTAAACAGGCAGTGATGTCGATCATCTTACACACTTGTAGTGTGTAAACAAAAACTTTTATTTTGGATGCGATTAATCGTTTGACAGCACTAAAAATATATATTTTTAGAAGTTACAAATACGTTTATTGGACCAGGTTTTACAAGAAAATACAATTTCAATGTGTTACTGGTACTTGCCATTTCTTTATAATTAATTGTGAAATGACTGTGATAATCGAGTAGCATCAAATTCTACTGGAGTCAATAGTGTGGTAATGGAGTTACATAATTGCCAACCTACAGTCTACTAGATAAGTCAATAACTATGTTTACCCAAAAATGAAAATTCTGTCATTAATTACTTAAAGAAAACAAAAATAATGACTTTATTCAACAGTTTCTTCTCTTCTGTGTCAACATGCTTTGTGGTGCTTTTGTGAACGCGTGTCAGACTGACACGGAAGAGAAAAAAATTAAAAAGTTGAATAAAGTCGTAATTTTTGTTTTTGTTGCGTACAAAGTCACAGTTGAACCACTGATTTTACATGGATTATTTAATCGTTGTCCTTACTACTTTTCTGGGCCTTGACCCAAGGTCAGAAAGCTCTTGGATTTCATAAAAAAAGATATCTTAATTTGTGCTCTGAAGAAGAATGAAGGTCTTATGGTTTTGGAACAACATGATGGTGAGTAATTAATGACAGAATTTTTATTTTTGGGTGAACTAGCCCTTTAAGTAAAATTTAGCTGCCAAAATAGACCCGATACACCAAGGCAGTTCACTATGTTTTGAAACCAAGCTAAAGTGTTCATTAAAAGAGATTCACAAGCCATATAAAGTTAAGCAGTTCTAATACCTTCGCAGCAGAAGGGACACGTATTACAGAATTTGATTGCTGTTGTAAATTTAAAAAAAAATTTAGCCCATGAACCTCGATTATAATAGACATCATTACCTAAAGACGTTTATACACATTTCCTCCATTTCAGACTTGTAAATTTCAAGCAACAGTTTACACATCAAGAACTTATCAATCACTAATGAACTGAGAGAGCCGTATTTGGCCACAGCATTTGGTGTTTTCTGCTGAAAATGAAGTTGGTTGTCTTTCTTTAGGCCGACAAGGGTATAACTGGATCTCCTGATCTGAACTGTCTTTCTGACAGCAAGGCAAGTCTGTGTGGATAAATGCTGTTTTATAAATTCTTGAAGAGAGTATAGCTTGTCTAGAAGACTTTGAATAGCATCATACAACTAGTAAGTGGTTTCCAAATACAGTTTCTGTCACTGGTCTCAAATGCTTCTTCACATATAGGTCTGATAGCTCACTTCACAATGCCATTGCATTCTGTTTTGAGGAGGCGTTTTGTGAAAGAGTGTTTTTGTCTGCCAGTGGATCTTCAGCAGATGCATATAATCTGCTAGAAAGGTTTATTTTATCCTGGGGTGTCTTGAGAGACCTGAAATAAGATTACTGCGATGGGATCTTTTCCATCAGTCGGTTGGGATTAGATGCTGACAGACCACAGGGGACAGAGCCTGCAGATTCATGGCTCCACGTGCTTTGTATCGGACTGAGCTGTTCACTTCTGGAGTCTTAATCGGAGAGTTGCTTTGTGGAAGAAAAGGCTTTGATTTGAAGGGAATTACTTACTGGAACTGCTCTAGCTGCTGGAGATGGGATATACAGTTTGTGAAGTTTAACAGACTCTGACTGAAGACATTTGGGAGTTTAGGCTGTCATAATATTAAGGTCCTAAACTGATGTGGCCGTTTGTTTAGTAGAAATAGTTTTTTGGGTTTAATAGTGCTTGCAAGGCATCAGTGTATTGAAATTCCTTTTTTTCTTCACCGGCCTTATTTAGCTTGAATCGTTTAATGTTTTTTAGATCATTGCAACCTTTGAGCTGTCTGTGTTTTATATATTTTATGTTAAGGCTGGCAATTGACTAAAAGTTTTTATTTGAATTAATTAGAAAATACTCTTAGTTATAATTAATCATTTTACCAGCCTCCAAATTAAGATAACTAAACATTATGCACATTTTATGGTGGCATATGGGACATTACAATTTATTGTTTACTAAAAGTAAAACATCAACATTTTATCATGGTACATTGTGCTGTATTTTTAGAGACTTTTCTGAGTGTTTTTATCCTTCATATTATCAATTATACAGTACTAGTCCAAGGTTTCTAGAACTGTAAGATTTGTAATGTTGTTTTTTTTTTTTTTTTCTTCTGCTCACCAAGCCTGCATTTTATTTGATCTAAAATACAACAAAAACAGTAATATTGTGAAATATCTTTTACCATTTAAAATATCTGCTTTCTATTTGAATATATTTTAAAATGTCATTTATTCCTGTGATCAAAGCATAATAAATAAATGTTGTTGTTTTTTTTTTGTTTTTTTTTTGAGAAGCAAATCAGAATATTAGAATGATTTCTGAAGGATCATGTGACTGGAGTAATGATGCTAAAAATTCAGCTTTGAAATCACAGAAATAAATTAAATTTTAAAATACCTTCAAATAGAAAACATATATTTAAAATAGTAACAATATTTCAAAATTTTACAGTTTTTGCTGTACTTTGGATCAAATAAATGCAGGCTTGGTGAGCAGAAGAGACAACTTTTAAAAACGTTAAAAATCTTACTGTTCAAAAATGTTTGACTGGTAGTGTAGTCACTGGGTTACAGTTCACCTGTAAAATAGTCAAATTTATTTATTTATTTTTTTTAAATACATCAGAAAAAAATTGAACTGTTAAAAACAATTTTAATTAACTCAATCTCTTTTAAATCACAAATTTATCATTTTAAGCTTCAGTCACTCTCAATCGCATTTACTCAATTTTACAAATTTATGCAGATCTAAAGCCTAAAATTTAAGCTTTCCTTAAAGGGGACATTGGATGCCCATACCAAGTTGGTATGTATTTTTAGGGTCCTAAAAGTCCTGAATATATATGTAATAGTTGTTTACCTTGTCAAAAACTTCTCTGTTCACAGCGACCCGTTTTGGCGCATGACTGTTTAAATGATAATGAGCTACTGCTCACCCCACTTCTCTCTTCCGTTTTTTGTGTAAATGAAAATGAACACTCTTATGATCAGTTTTACATCTAAATATAAAACACCTGCATTGCTTACAAGACATTGTTGTCACAACAGTTGCTTGAGCGCGGAGAAAATGCCGGACAGCGTACAACTGGCTGAGGATGGAAATATATTAATGTGGGACAGTCCATCAGTGGTCATGGGCGGAGCCAGAGCAGTATGATGTCATACTGCTTAGAAATTCAAAATCGATTGATAATTGAGACCGTTTTGGTTTTGGGGGGATTAAAAAAAAAACATGCAAACACCATGTAAAAGTGAATTTTGCATCTGACGTCCGCTTTAAACTTAACAGTTGTCTTGTACTGCCCTGCAAACACTGAAAAATGTCTTTCCTCAAAAGTGTCTCTAGTTTCTTTTGGTGAACGGGTAAACCTGGCCGGATGGGAGGGCAGAGCACTGCAAGTGAAAAGGTAAACAGCTTCAGTTTATCACCTTGAACGCGAGGAGAATTCACATTCTCATTTCCATTTCGTGCTATTAATATTTGATTTAGCTGCAAAGTCACGGCTGTAGTGGAGTCTGGGTTCATGCTGTCAGTACTTCTAAAAAGAAAATACTCCCTTTTCTCCTACATTCCCTTTTATTGCATTACAAGCAAATAAACAAACACATTTGCATAGACTTGCTGTAGCTTGGAAACCAATGCAGCCCTGTTAGGAGTTTGCAATGGCAATGAACTTCATACATATTCATGTGTATATAAATCCCTTTATGCAGATGGGCAATTTAACATGCTGTAATTAACATTGTCCAATTCGTAATCATCTCACCATGATCAGACCAAAGAGAACACAACTGACTTGTAGAGAGAAAGAGAGGGATATTGTGTTTCTTTGGCCCCTGGAGAGCATGGGGTGGCACTTTGTGGATCACAGGGAATGAACTGTAATTATTAGCTGATGCAGAACCACTACAACAGTTTAATTGAATCTCATTAGCAAACAATAGGCTGTTTTAGTAAACGCTCACACAGGGTAGCTTACAGTAAAGAATCAGAATTGTCCACTGTGAACTAGATGTTGCTAGAATCATGCATTACTAGTTGAGCTGTATCATATGGTGTGTTTTTGGAAAATTAATGATATTGGATATTATTAATAATATGTAGTTGATTAATACGTTATTAATATTTAATGTTTGCCTGTTCTGCCTATTTGTGTAAAATGTGTATTTAATTTAATTCATTGAATGAACCATGCTATAAAGTTACAGTAAATGATTACTGGAGTAGGTATTACAAGAAAATATTATTTCAGTCCTTCTGCTTCAAAATTTTAGACATTGAATTAAATGTGTTACTTGCTTTTTTGAAAATTGTCTATACAATTTTTTCCCCCCAGTTAATTTTGGAATTGCATTTTTTTTTCTTATGTTCTAATTTATTTAATTTATCATCAGTATAATTGACTCCAATTTCCATGTCCATTTATTTTAAGGAAATTATTATTATTATTATTATTTATTATTTTTATTTATTTATTTTTTTTTTTTTGTAGTGCTATGAAATCAATTAATTGCATCCAAAATAAGAGATTGTGTGTATACTGTGCATATTTACATGTACAGATACACACATATGTATTTGTACTGTACACTACCAGTCAAAAGTTTTTGAACAGTAAGATTTTAATTTTTTTTTTTTTTTTTTTTTTTTTTAAAGAAGTCTCTTCTGCTCATCGAGCCTGCAATTATTTTATTAAAATAACTTCTATTTGAATATATTTTAAAATTCCTGTGATTTCAAAGCTGAATTTTTAGCATCATTACTCGTCACATGACTCTTCATTCTAACATTCAGATTTGCTGCTCAAAAACATTTATCATGTTGAAAATAGCTGAGTAGAATCATCACTTTTTTTTTTAATCAGTTTAAAGCATCCTTGCTAAATAAAAGTATTAATTTCCCTTTCTATTCATCAAAGAATCCTGAACAAAATGTACACAACTGTTTTAAATATTGATGATAATAATAGTAATAAAAAATGTTTCTTGAGCAAAACAGCATATTAGAATAATTTCTGAAGGATCATGTGACACTGAAGACTGGAGTAATGATGCTGAAAATTTAGCTTTGATTACAGGGATAAATTACATTTTATAATATATTCAAATAGAAAACTATAACAAAATATTTCAGTTTTACTGTTTTTGCTGCACTTCAGATCAATAAATGCAGGCTTGGTGAGCAAAAGAGACTTCTTTATAAACATTTAAAATCTTACTGCTCAAAAACATTTGACTGGTAGTGTATATACAGTATGTGAACACAATTAATCGATTTGACAGCACTTTTTTTGTCAGCATGTGTACGAAAATTTTATTTTACAATATCAGAGTATAAAAAGCCAGAAATAGTGTGAATTAATGATGCTTTTTTAATGATTTGTTGCTCAACTTGTGTTGGACTAATGAAATTCTTCTGTTATGTGACTTTTTTTTCATTTAATTTTTTTGAATTTCACCAAATTCAACTTCCTGACATTCAAATTTGGCATCCTGTGCAGCTTTGTGAATTCCCTTGAAATTAACACTCCTAGACTGAACAGCAGCCAGTTCTCACATTCTTTTTGCCCATCCCTGTAGAACAGTTGGATCCTTCCACTGGCAGTATGCAAAGCTGCATTGTTACTCAGCACTGACCAAATAGTTTGGACTGGATCTCCAATGAATCAAACGTAACTGAGAGTTGTCGTGACATGCTGTAGAAAACAAATGCTCAGCAAGGTGCACATATTCTTGGTGATTCTCAATGCTGACACGTATTAGTGTCTTCTGAGGTCTGACATGTATCTGTCAGCCTCACCTGCTAGACTATTAAGCACATCTGATCCTTACTACATGCTCGTTTGTCTATTTCAAGTGTAAGTTCACAAAAATATTGCCAGAAGACACCGTTATCCTATATTTTTAGAATGGAGTCTCAAACAAATGTGAAAAATATTAAAAATTATATTGAAGTTTATATTGCTTTGTTTTTGGCAGATCTGAGCACAGCATGTGAGTTTTGAGGTTCTGAAATTTTATAGGAGACCAATCTTTTGTTCAATCAGAGGGAGAAATTCTGTTACATCATGCAAGGACTCCAGGCCATGATGATGATTTTTTTTATTTTTTTGTATTCATTTTTTAAGAATAATTAAAAAAGAAAAAAAAAACATTATGACTTTTGTGTAGAAAGTCTGACAAGCAAGTTCTTGGTTGAATACTTGCAAACTATGTTTTTTTTTTTTTTAAATTAATATTTTAATACTTTAACACTTTAGAATTGGATTAGCAAACATCCTATAAATTATGAAGAGTTGTATGTTTTGTATTTATTTTCAATCTGCCTTTTTCCTGAGCTTTTTAGGCCAAAATGTGTTATGTTTTTCTTGTGTATGTGTAAAATGTGCGCAGGAGTTTCAGCAGAGATACAGGTGCAATTCCATAGACAATGAAAAAATGGACTCAGTGAATCATTAATGACCTCATAATGCAATAACAGTTGCGTTTTCATTTTACACAGACATTTACTGCAGGACATGAATACAAACATTGTACCATGGTGGTTTTTGAAAAGGGATTCTGGTTTCTTCTCCATGGTGTTACTTGTTTTTTTATTAATTTAAAGTTTTATTTCTTAACAAGAGTATAGTTCAGGACAGGGCATATTACTTTTATAATACCTGCATATGCCTGTTTTTCTGGACAACTTGCGTATGTAATGGATCAGATCTGAAACTTCAAGTGGTTGTCATCTTTTATTTTGGACACTGTCATTTTTTTTTTTTTTTTTCTCCAGCCAGGGACATTGGCAAGGGTACAGTGGCCCCATCCTTGATTATATTGCTGTGGTGACAGGCAGTTTTACAGCCCGTCTGATAGATTTAGCCATACTTTTGCGAGTGTGTTTAGACTGAACAGCCTCCCATGTCATTCAGCCAGCCATCAAAGTGTCTCAGAAACACCCATTGTGACCAATTCTGTTCGAGCTTTGACATGAAAATAAACTTCTTTTGCCAGACTGCTGATCTCACTGAATAACGCAATGGTGGGAAGAGATTTTGGCTCATTGTAAGCAACTTTCTGATTTCTGCTGCTGTACAAAGACATGGGTGTATGTATAGATTGTCAGATCTGGTTTACATCATCTCATGATGAAAGTTTATTGCTTACTTTAGGAGGCCCTTCTCTTTTGGTTGTTTATTCTGAATGTAATGTAGAAACGAGGCAGCAGTTGCTTGAGGTTGCTGTTGTTGATCCATTATTCGTCCTCTGTTTGTTTACTAATGTTTACCTTTTATGTTGAATTAATACACCTATTGAAGTATGGAAAATTTCCTTGTCACAAATATCATAGTTCACTCTCTGGTTTTAATTTCAAGAGTTTTGAATTTTGGCTATGAAATTAAAACTTAAAATTTAAAAATCTAAAATGCATCTTAGCACCCTTCAGTCTGTTCTACTTTGCTCCGCCTGTTTGTAAAAACAAGAAAGCATCCTATATGACAAATAGCTGTTCAAACAAAGAGGTTGGGCAAAAGCCTTTTATATGGAGATGATTTGGGTGTGCATTTTGCTAATTTTTCTAGCTGCAGGCATGTGCTTAGTTATCCAAAATAATCCATATTCATCAATATTAGAATGAGGGTATTTTTGTGCATGCATAAAACAAATATAAATAAACACATTTATGTGCACAACTGGTTTAGATCTAAAATTGTATGCATAATTATAGTTAGATTAGTGAAGCAAGTCTCATTTGATAGTTAACAGTCCTTTATCTTTGTAAATACATTCATATGTTTTTCCACTCAGATGTAACCTACTCAGCCTCACTTGCTACACATTGTAAATAGACATGAATCATCACTTTTTAGTTCACAGCTGTGAGATGAGCATGTTGTGCCAGTGTTTTACACGGTTAGTTGAGAAATCTGGGGAGAGGCGTGTATTTGCTGTAGTGGTATTTATATGACGTCAGTGTGAGAGTTGCAATTGTTTAAGAATGTGAGTGTGCAATATCAGATAGGAGACACAATGAATACTTTTGACATTTTCATGGGAAAATTCATGCTGTAGTAATGAATGGCTGTTTCATGAACATGATTGGCAGTTGGATTGTAGATAGCATCGTTGAAAGTTTCTCCCTTGGAAAAAATAAGTGCTTGAATGTATACGCGAGAACAGAAAACTCTCTTTAAGGTTGAACAAAGCATCCGTCAACTGCTGTTTGACAATCTGCTGCATTTTCTTAACATAATAGAGGCAATTTCTAAACTTCCTTCATTAAATGTGATTGCCCTTGATGTTGTAAAGTCAGAACTTTCCAGTTTCCATGCGTTCCTTAAATATAAAGTCCTTTCAAATCACACATTATTTGAGCAGTAGTCTTTTTTTGTACAGTATGTTGACTGCAGACAGCCAGACCGCTTATGTGCATATGCACTGATTTAGTTGCATCTGCATGTAAAAATTTGTTCATCTTTCCTAGTGTTAAAAAGTACATAAGCAAAGCTGGCGCAAAGAGATAAGGGATACACAATATCCTAATTTAGTTGAGGCTACATATTACAAATTACATACTGCAATCTAAACCATAATGATTAATAAATTCATATACTGTACAGTATATGTTATGGTTTAGATTCCTTTAATTGCATTCTATACAGAATAAGGCTTTTTATGTTAAATGCTGTCTTGTAAATTCCTGTATGAACTGTAACGGCTATGTACTTTTTAACAATTATTATTAAATTCTTTTGTCAATAACATCTGATATATGGAAGCACATTTCAGCCACTGAATAAAAAAGAAAAAAAAATGGTTGTGACTTTTTATCCCACATTTCAGACTTTTTTTCTCAGAATAGCATTATATAAACTCGTTGTTGCGAGAAATAAAGTCAGAATTGCGAGATAACTTTTTCTCTCAGAATTCAGATTTTTTTTTCTCGCAATTGACTTTCTCACAAAAGAGTTTGTATCTCACAATTCTGACATTTTCCTCGCAATTCTGACTTCTCGCAGATGTGAGTTTGTATCTCACAATTCTGATGTTTTTCTCGCAGATTTGACTTTTTTCCCTGCAATTCTGACCCTTTCTCGGAATTCTGCCTTTTTTCCTCGCCAGTGTGTGTTTGGATCTCACAATTCTGACTTTTTTTCTTGCAGTTCTGAAGTTTCTCGCAAATGTGAGTTTGTATCTCACCATTCTGACTTTTTTTCTCGCAATTCTGACTTTTTTTCTTGCCAATGCGTGTTTGGATCTCACAATTCTGACTTTTTTTTTTTTCTCACAAATGTGAGTTTGTATCTCACCATTGACTTTTTTTTTTTTTTTTTTTTTTTTTTTTTTTTCCCTCACAATTCTGACTTTTTTTTCTCAGAATTCTTACTTTTTCTCTCAATTCTGACATTTCTCAGAATTTTGACTTTTTTTCCTCACAAATCAGATTTTTTTTTTTCCTCAAATGTGAGTTTGTATCTTGCAATTCTGGCTTTTTTTTCTTGCAATTCTGACTTAATTCCTCACAATTCTGACTTTTGTCTCACAATTCTGACTTTTTTTTCTCAGAATTCTGACTTTTTTTTCTCACAATTGTGACTTTTTTTTCTCGCAATTCAAACTTTTTTCTCGCAAATGCGAGTTTGTATCACGGAATTCTGACTTTTTAATCAGTAAATCATTAAACTGATTTAAAAAATTCATTCTGCTAATTTATGCAAGTTTGTATCTCGCAATTCTGACTTTTTTTTCTCGCAATTCAGACATTTTTTCTCGCCAATGCGTGTTTGGATCTCACAATTCTGATTTTTTTTTTTTTTCTCACAATTCTGACTTTTTTCTTGTAATTCTGACTTTTCTCGCAAATGTGAGTTTGTATCTCACCATTCTGACTTTTTTTTTCCCGCTCACAATTCTGACATTTTTCTCGCAAACTTGACTTTTTTTTTTCCTGCAAGTCTGACCCTTTCTCGCAATTCTGCCTTTTCTCACAATTATGACTTTTTTTCTTGCAATTATGACTTTTTTCTCGCAAATGTGAGTTTGTATCTTGCAATTCTGACTTTTCTCACAATTTTGACTTTTTTCTCAGAACTGTGAAATATAAACTTGTTTTCAAGTCAGATTTGCAAGTTTGTATCACGCAATTCTAAGAATAAAGGTCAGAACTGTGAAATATAAACTTGCAGTTGCAAGGAAAAAAGTCAGAATTTTAAATTTTTAAATTTTTACATTTTTTTAATATATTTTTTTAATATATTGTATATATATGTTGTTGCAACTGGTGAGGACACTGCACATGAAATATTGACCTGATTCTTCTATTAATCCCATAAATTGTCTGTTTATTGTCTTGGTAGCATTTTGTGGCATCCAGTCTTTCTGTTTCATTACACTCAATTCAGACTACAAGGTCACAACTCGCTAAAACGTCACTTCTTTTGTAGATTCAGTGTGTGCTCTGATGCTGTGTATCATTACTCTGATTGTAAGGGTGAAAAGGCAGCAGCTGGAGAGCCTGTTCCTGCGGGATCACCTGGGAAAGTTGTAAGAAATTTGATTAATCTACTGTACCTCAAAGACATATGGCATTATTCACAGAGTCACCACCCTGAGTCAATACATTCTAATGGCTGACTAATTTAAGTCTTTTAAAGTCAATACCTGATATGAAGCCCACAGGGGTTACATGAGAACGCTTAGAATGGAATGTGCATGACGCCGTGTATCACTTGTCTGTTGAGACGCTCAGAGCACAACATGGCATGTTAGTTACACTATCCTTTAGAATATGACAGGTTACATGTAGCGTTAATTTAGATGTCCTGTGCTATGAAAAGATGCAAATGTTTTTTTCAACACTTGATTAGCAGAAGGCGGCATTTTCCATGTGACATGTTTAAAAATGTTTATTTGAAATGTAGAGTTCAGTTATATTTATGATAGACAGGTTTCTGTGTTAATGCTAAAGCAGCCCCGCATGTTTTCCTAAGTGAAAAGTATTTGATTCAGATAGTATCATTCTGATCTCCACTACTTCAAACATTTGTACCAATGAATCGCTGAGCAAATGGAAACTCACAAAAAGCATTTCCTGGCGTAACCCCCTTGGCATTTGTGGCCAGCGCTTGAGATATCTCCGTTACTCCACAGGATCTTGTTCCAAAGGTCTTTGAAGGCCTGCCATTCAGCATATCAACAGTTCTCTCTGCTTAAAACATGCACGCCTCTGAGATGGGCCATGTTCATTTAAATATAAATTTCATCTCAACCAAAAGCAGAAAAAATGCTGTGGAAATCTGTCGCTGTACGTTAAATATTTATTTAGGGTGTTGTAGGATGTCTATTATGTTTGTGAGTGTTTGTGTCTGACATTAGCCAGATTTGGACACTTTCGGACACTTAAGTCACGCTTGATAAACTACTGAATCGAGTTATCTACTAAAAAGTGTATACTACAGCTTTTCTTAGAACTAAGTTTTATTATTTTAAACAGTTGGTGTCAGTGTGAAGGGTTGGATTGGGTTTTTGTTGTTTGGTTTTGTTTGGTTCCATGTAGTTTTATTTTTTTTTTTTTTCAGTTTTGTCTGTTTGGTTGGTTGTGTTTAGGTTTGTTTGGTTTAGTTCATTTCATTCGTTTGGTTTTGTTTCCATTGCTTGGTTTCATTTGTTGTTTTGTTTTGTTTTGTATTGTTTTGTATTGTTTTGTATTGTTTTGTTTTGTTTTGTTTTGTTTTGTTTTGTTTTGTTTTGTTTTGTTTTGTTTTGTTTGGTTTGGTTTGGTTTAGTTCAGTTCATTCGCTTGGTTTTGTTTCCATTGCTTGGTTTCATCTGTGGTTTTGTTTTGTTTGGTTTTCATTTTGGTTTGGTTTTATTGGGTTTTGTTTTTTGTTTGTTTTTGGCTTCGTTCAGCTTTGTTAGTTGGGGTTTGTTTAGTTTGCATGGTTCAGTTTTGTTTTGTTTTGTTTTGTTTTGTTTGGTTTTGTTTAAATTTGCTTGGTTTCATCTGGTTTGGTTTAATTTTGTTTGGTTTCATTTAGTTCATTCTTTTGGATTTGTTTAGTTTGCTTGGTTTCATCTGGTGTTTAGTTTTCATTTTGGTTAGGTTTTGTTTTGTTTGGCTTCGTTCAGTTTCGTTTGGTTTTGTTTAGGTTTGCTTGGTTTCATCTGGTTTGGTTTTGCTTGGATCCATTTTGTTTGATTTTTAATTCAGTTTGTTCATTTGGGTTTGTTTAGTTTGCATGGTTCAGTTTTGTTTTGTTTGGTTTTGTTTAAGTTTGCTTGGTTTCATCTGGTTTGGTTTAATTTTGTTTGGTTTCATTTAGTTCGTTCTTTTGGATTTGTTTAGTTTGCTTGGTTTCATCTGGTGTTTAGTTTTCATTTTGGTTTGGTTTTGTTTTGTTTGGCTTCGTTCAGTTTCGTTTGGTTTTGTTTAGGTTTGCTTGGTTTCATCTGGTTTGGTTTTGTTTGGTTCCATTTTGTTTAATTTCGTTCAGTTTGTTAGTTTGGGTTGTAGTCTGTGGTTGTTTAGTTTGGTTTGGTTATTGTTTTGTTTGGTTCGGTTTTGTTTGGCTTCATTCAGTTTCGTTCGTTTGGGTTTGTTTATGTTTGCTTTTTTTTTTTTTTTCTTTGTTTTTGTTTAGGTTTGCTTGATTTCATCTGATTTGTTTTTTGGTTTATGTTTTGGTTTGGTTTTGTTTTGTTTGGTTCGATTTTGTTTTGTTCGCCTTCATTCATTTTTATTAGTTTGGGTTTGTTTGTTTGTTTTTTTTTGTTTTTTGGTTGGTTGGTTTGGTTTTGTTTGGTTCTCTTTTTTGTCTTGTTTTTGTTTGGCTTCATTCAGTTTTGTTTGTTTGGTTTGGTTTGCTTTCTTTCAACCGGTTTGGTTTTGTTTCATTTTGTTCTGTTTTGTTTTATTTGGTTTCATTTGCTTATGTTAATTTTTGTTTTGTCAATGTGTATGAAGTCTTACAGGTGCTTTCTCAGGATAACCACTACTCAATTTTCACTCTACTGTTTTATCATTTGAAGCCTGTGGAAACCTTTTATTGTTTTAACCAATTGATATCAGTGTTCTTTTATTTTAAATTATCATTAAAAGAATAATACATAAATATAATAAATACATGTGAGAATTTGGAAAAAATAGTCACCATTTTATTGTCTACCTTTATTTATTTATTGATTGATTGATTTATTGATTGATTTATTTATTTATTTTTCTTACTATGTGGTAGAAACATGCTTCCATAGAAAAAAAAAAAATCTTTTTGTGAAATGTTTTAATTGTGTATTTCTTTAAAACAAAATCAAAGCCTTGTGATTTACTATTTATTCTGATGTGATGATGTTCATATATTAAGACTGCTACGGTGTCCAAACACTTTTTGGGACCACTGTGTGTGTGTGTGTGTGTTTCTGTATTGGGAAGATGCCAGATTGTATTGTGACCTGGCCTGTTCTGCAGCCAGGACGCGCTGTGCAGTACATAATTATCAGGCAAGTGAGCAGAGATCCCTGCGGCATTTTGACCTCACACTGGCGTGACGAGACCGACAGAGGGACACAGCCCTGATTTTAACCCATCCTTCACCTCCACACTTGTGCTGAAATGCCTAGGGCGAGCAGTGGCTAACTATGTAGTCTGTCTCTCTATCCTCACTCCCGAGGTCAAAACAGCCTGTAGGCCTGGAGCTCAAATCAAGTCCCCCTGAAAAGGGCGAATGCAGCTGTTCTTAACTGGGGCTGCTCTTGGGGAGGTGGGACAACAAAAGGAAGGTGCACTGGTTCCCTCAAGGAGTCATTAGATTGTGCTGAGAGCAGGACAAGAGTGCTCTCTCCAAAGACACCTCTGAACATACATCATTTAAGAGCAGCCGTGGTCTAACCTCCATCATGCCGTCCCAATGCAAGCTCGCCATCACCTGTATTTTCACAGTACCGCAATCCTATCAAGTTCAAGTGCAGAATCTTACTTGCATCTATCTTTAATAGCCTCAGCCAAAGTTTGGTCGAAACGATGGGTGTAGACAGTAATGGCTCACTGGATTGAGGAATGAGGATATATTGTACACTAACTTACTGACAACTGAACGGTATACTACATACTGCCTATTTTCTTTACGCATTATTTAAAAATACATTTAAATGAAATGACCTTGTCCCATAACTGTTATGGTGGCAAGTTATCTTAAAAAAAAAAAAAATTGCATTTGTACTTTCATTTTTATTTTAGCTACATTTAAAAATGCATAACATATGTGAAATATTTAATGTATTGTTTATTTTTATTTTATTACAAAAACATGAAGCATTTTTACTAGGGCTGTAAAATGCTGAATAAATAAAATATATTCAATAAAATTAAAAAATACAATTTTGTTTACATACTATGTGTGTATGAATATGTATGTATATATAGAAAATATTATATTATAGAAATCTATTTTTCCCTAATATATTTTATTTAGTTAATATAGTTTGTATTTATATATGCATAATAAATGTACACAGTGCACACACATAAACGTAAACTTTAAATGCAATTAATCGTTTGACAGCCCTAGTTTTTGCTTTACTGAAAACAAAGTGCAAGAGAGTAACTAATTTTTTTCAATGTTTTACATTTTCTATTTTATTTATTTTAGTTTATATAATTATTTTTATTTATTTCATTTTTTTTTTTTTTTTTTACTTATTTTATTGAAATCTCCCTGTGCTCTCTTGCAATTTCATTGGCTGTTTTACAGGAGTGTGCAAGAGAATGGAAAGTGCTAAAATTACATATCTAAAATAATATTCACATGCTACTAATAGTATTATTTTTTTACGCATCTTATTTGTATTGATCTTGTTTTATGGAGAAGGGCTCCAAATTAGTCTTCTCGAACTTTCACTCAACTGTCCTGACAAGCCTCACCATCATAAGAGTAAATTAGTTGCATCTCTATCCGGAGAGATTATTAAAAAAAAAGGGCAATGCACTCATCTGGCCCTGATATAATTCAGTATTAATAGTTTCACTCGGAAGTTTAACTAAGACAAATTGCTGTATTTTGAGGGCCAGCGTTCCCGTCTCACTAAGTACCTTCTGACTTATTTCAGAAATCTCTCTCTGTGTAGCTGCCGGTCTTGATGTGTCACACCTAACAAGAGCCGCTGTAAATTTAGCCTGTCGATACGTGTCAGGCCTCATTTATCAGCCACCTCTACTCGGCCGGTTTTCCCTCCCTCACCTTCTTGTATTCCTTTTTTTTCCCCCACCTGTCCTCTCTCTTTTGCTTTTCAGCACTAGGGGTTTTGACTTTGCCTGTGGTTTTGAGTTATCTCCAATCAGATTTCCCTCTCACAAAGCCCTGGCAGGCAGGTGATGGGAATTCTAATCCCGGCTCCAGCCGGAAGGCTTGTGAAAGCGAGTGTGTGGTTTTGTGTGTGTATTTATGGTGTGCAGTTTGTGCGAATCATTCACTAAAAAGCACAGAAGTGAGAAAACAGATTTGTCATTTAAATGAGGCCATCTCAACACCTTTAGACACTCATTCTCACCATCAGTGAGATAAGCCGCTGCGCTTTACCAACATGATTTTTACTAAAAGATGACTGGAGCGGCTCCCTGCTGAATTCCTAACTTGGGGGAAGTCGTACTGATACATTGTCTGCTGACTGGAAAGATTTTTCCCCCAAGTTGTCCTGTCAGGATGCAGCGAGGAGACGGACTCTGTGATTAAACTGGTTGCTGTTTTTTGTGTCTCCTCAGGGTTTGAAAGGAGATCCTGGACCTCAAGGCCTACCTGGTCTAAAAGGTGATAAAGTAAGTTTGCCTGCAAGTTTGATTTCTTCTACCAACCTTTACAAACTGTAGCACTGAGAGAGACAGAGGCAGAGTCTCTGTGATCTTAAGGATGTTTTTCAGTCAGTGAGCTTTCCAGAATTTTTCTATACAGTACATAGAAAGCCACAGAGGTTTATGTATGAGTCATTCTTAGAAAACTCTACCATATGTGGCTGAAAGTTGTTTTTTTTTTATGATCTTTTTAACATTTTAAAGTTTGAAAATGTCACTGCTGAACTTTCTGGAACTTATATTTTCCCACATCAGACCCAGTGTACCCAGTTACTACCAGCGATGCCCCCAGACCAATATTCAGATTAGCTATCAATAGTTATTAGTCTCTCAGTGGCAGATTCTGCAATCCATCTAATTCTAGTTATGTAATCAATTACTTTTTTTTTTTTCCAAGTACAGTTGCAATCGAAATTATTCAACCCCCCAGAGACTGCAGTACTTTACAAATATAAGTTTTTCTGAAAATCCAGAACTTTAGTGATACTAAAAGTGATAATGTCAATATATAATGTAATGTTTTTGAGTTATAGGATTTTTTAATAACACAGCTATGTCATAATTATTCAACCCCTGTTCAACATTACTGTTTTAAGGTACTTATTTTTATGGTAGGGAGCAAAATTGTCTTAAAACACAATTAAGCCTTTAGAAACTTTAAAAGCAGAAGCTTGGGGTGTTACACATGCATACATTTAGTCCATGCATGTGCTGAAGTTGAGTAGCAAATATGATAGTCAACAGAGCTCTCACAAAAGCTGTAGAGAAGAAATAGTTTTATTGTATTAGAAAGTCTAAGGCTACATAAATATTTTCAAGAAATTAAAAGTTTGTACAGACAGCTGGCAACCTTATTCCTTAGTTTAAAGTGTGTTGTACCAGAAAACCTTTGAGGGGGTTGAACAAAAAAAGTAATTGTTTGGTTAGAGCAAATAAGAAAAACCTGTAAAGGGCGTTTACAGTCAAAAATGACTTTTGGGTTTTTTGTTTTTGAAAAACAAATAAATAAGCCCAGCTCAGGTGACAAAAAGTAACGCAAAAGTAATGTAATGTGTTATATTCCATAAACAGTTACTAAGTAGTGCAAAAAACCTTTTTAATTAAGTAACGCAATATTGTAGTCCATGACTTTTAAAAGTAACTTTCCTCAACACTGATGACATCAAAAAGTCAAACGGTTGATTTTAAAGGAGGAAATGCCTGCATAATAGAGTTGAACAGAAAATGAGGAATGAATATGATTTTTGCTTTTTATTGGAAGCTGCATAAAACGCTTTTACAAACGAAAATACATAATGAAATATTTTAATTTTAGAAGATAATTATTTATGTAAATTCTTAATCTACATAACTAGGGCCCTATGAAATCCATTATTTGTCCCCTAAATTCCGTTTTTTTTCCTCTGTTTTCATTTTCCAATTCTCTGTTTTAATAGTTAAATAAAAAAATATTAACCAAAAAACGTGTCTAATTAATTGAAATCCTGAAACGTGCACAGTTTAACAGCAATTTATTAAAAGTTTAACAAAATGTATGTTTTTAAGGCCCTGTAAAATAAAAAAAAAAAACAAATATATATATATATATATATATATATATATATATATATATATATATATACAGAATTTTTTTTTTTTTCCAAATTCTGTTACCATTAATTTTCTACATTCCATTGTAATTGTTTTAATGGTTAAATATTCCTTAAAAGTTGTTCTATTAATAATAATTTTATCAGTAGTAGTAGTACTTTCATTATGTTAATATATTTCTTTCACAACAGCGATTGAAAACACTAAGCGTCACGCAACTTCAGTATGTGTGTAGTAAACGAAACTGCACATCTGCACCATTCATTCACACAGAGACATGCAGAACATGCAGGATTCATATTTAAGTAGTATTTTTGCAGCTTAATATTCACGGTCACTAGTGTATGTCGTGTTTCGATTTAAGTGTACTGACCTACTTTTAGATTCATTCATCTTAAATTGGGCAAATTCCGTGACATTCCACATTATACTGTGTGTATATATATATATATATATATATATATATATATATATATATATATATATATATATATATATATATATATATATATATATATATATATATATATATATATATATATAAATTTTTTTTTTTTTTTTCCATGATTCCATGATTCCGTCCACATTTTCTGCATTTCGGAAATCATAGGGTTCTATATAACCCATTAAAATGTAATGATGATGAATGGGACATGCATTGGCTGATATTCTGAATAAAAAGTTTGGAAACTTTTGAAGTAGTTAAATTTCACATTATGTCAAGATAAATATATCAAATGTTGTGTCTCTAATAATAACGTGAAGTTTAATTTCCTGTTGATTTATATGATTTATACCAGTAGTAATCAGTGGGGACACAAATGGGACACAGATGACACATTTTCGTGAGAATGACTCATGTCTGTTGACACTGATTTAACATGCTGTGTTCACAAGACCAAATCTAGAGAAGTGAGTTTCAGCATCAAACTATATGTATGTTGTTTCACAAGCCATATAGAATATAGATCAATATTTTAGCCAAGAGTGAACACAGACCTTGTCACTACAGTAACCGTTTGAATCAGTTATTGGTTGCAAAATGTAAAGACATTCTTTTTATATTATGATATTAATTTACTCAAACCCTTTTAAAAGCCATGACCACTGATGGTACAAGAAAACATGTCTATATCCAGTCATTGATCATGTAGCTTATATTGCTTGTGCTGTGTGCAGTAAATGCCCCTGTAAATCAGACAGATGAAATGATGCTCAATTTTGTGGGATGTGGGAATCAGTTTTATTACTGGAAGTCACATGTAGAGACCGGGGAAAACCATAATGTACAAACAAGAAAACAAAAATGCAGTGTGACTTGGAATGTAAATGTAAATATTGAAAGAATGTTGCAGATCACAAACACAAACACAGACTCTATTGGCAGCATCTGTGGCATGCTTTCAATTAGCACAGGCATTGTTTTTACAAATGAATTGAAATTAATGAAGCGGCATGCTTGCATTAAAGCATTTCCAATGGGAATCTATAGAGCAAGGCATTCCAGAGGGTTTCTGAACAGAAATATGAAACTCACATATTTATGAGACATGTTTTCATAAATCTCCCAAAATTTTGTAATATTAATGCCTAAAACAAAACACAAACATTTTGCCAGTCTGGTAAAATAAATGTTGAATTAAATTAAAATTGAACTAAATTATAACTGAATATATTGTCAAGTAAAGGTTGTTTTTACTGGAAGACGGTACAGAAATACTTATTAGGAGTGTTTTTTTGCAGTGTTTGCTTCAAGTTCCAGTGCAGTGCTTTCATTTTAAGTGCCTCACTGTACTGGAAACACAATTTTTGTTTGTTTTCACAAACATATTTTTTTCTGTGGTAACAGCCCGCTTGTCACAGATGCTGTTAGCAGAACATAAGTCGCCTTTAATCTGGAACTTTCCTTTAAAATGCCTTCCAGAATTCCCAGCTCATCCAGACAGACCTTCGCAGCAGGAAAGATGTGACTTCAATGAAACAGAATGTAGAATAGAGCTTCTTTCTCTGATATCTGATTCCCCAACCCCCCGCGCACACAGAGACACGCGTTCTCTCACACGGACCGCAGCGGGACTGCTTTCCAAACAATAGATCAAATGTTATTCTCTAATTAGCTGCCATATTACCCGTTGTCTTTTACAGTATTGGCTTTCTTTGTTTGTCTGCGTGCACACGTAATTGTCAATGCAGTGTTTTCAAGCCTTGAAGTTCTAATGAGCTCCTCTGCGTTAGAGCAGAGAATAACCAGCTTCTTTTCATCTCATCTCCCAGTCAGACAGAGGGAGGGAGGAAAACCGTTCGTTTGGATTGAAACTGACAGTCGGAAAGACACGTCACGCTCTTCAAACATAGAATGACTCGGAATATCTTCAAACGGGCCAGCTTTAGGTGTTCACAACTTTATATTCCTGCAAACTTTGATGTGGAGTTTCTGTGGATTTAAATTGAATTTGAGGAAGGCTCTGCCTGTTTTTGTCAAGGGGTTTAGACTTAAACTGATGTCTCTGCTTGTATTTCATAACCTTGAATATATGAAAGTCCTTCATTTAAGAGCAGATAAGCACAGATATAAGTACAGCTCGGTTGTTTTATTATTATTTTGTTCGGGTATGTCTCACTGAATTATTCTTAAAGGAATCGTTTTACTGAAAATGAAAATTTTGTCATTCTTTACTCACCCTCATGTCATTTTTATTTTATTTTTTTTATCTAAGGAACACAAAAGATGTTTCTTGAATGGATTTTCAGTTAAAATATGGAACTGTATTTTTACTTTTGGGTGAACTCTTCCCAAAATTGTGTATCCTGAATAATTATGTGGAAATAAGAGTAGAACACCATAGTACAGATCATTTTAAGTGAATTATTTACATTTATATTTGCATACTTTCTCAGTATTGCATTAGTCTCTGAAATATTTGATTCTGATTGGTCAGATATTTTTAACTACCACTAAACTCTGTAATAAGTGGGATAATGGACAGTTAAGCTGATCATCATGCTAAACGGACTATATAAATGGACCTTCACGGCAGGGTCCTGATTTATAATGCGCCAATGACTTGTTAATTGTAACTCTGGCTATTTTAAGAACAAAATGCTGTTGTTTGTATGATTTGTTTTTATTTGTACAGTAATCACTCCTGAATCTGAATTTCATGTCTCTGTTGCAGGGAGAACCAGGCCCACCAGGTCCAGGAACGCTTTCGGTACGTATCTCACTCTGTCCTACAGTAACACTGCATTTCAGAGCACAATGTAGAACTGACTCTTTTTAAATGAAAGCAATTATGGAGCATGGCCTGCATTATTAATGATATGCATTAAGCACTGAAATGAGATTTATGGAGAGTCATTGCTAAGGTTTTAGGAAGTGGTTAACACTACTAATCACTGACACAGATGTGAGAAAGGTGCTCAAGCAGGGTGTAATAATACATTCGATCTTTATGCAGTAGGAAAGACAGGTAAAAAGAGTTTCAAAGCTGAAAGAGAATTACTTTTATTATCTTCACCTTCAGCTCCATTTGAATATGGCCACTTTCTGTGATCCAGTTAATTCCTGATGAAGCAGATATCACATTTTTTTTTATTATTTAACTTGCTGATTTACTCTAAAATAAGTCTAAGTACACTGTTTTTTTTAAGCAATTAATATTTTCAGTAAGAATGTATTAAATTAATCAAAAGTGACAGTAAAGGCATTTATAATGTTACTAAAAATCTTATTTCTATTTTCCACAAAAATATTAAACTGCATTGATGTCAACACTGATAAGAAATGATAATAAGAAATGTTTCTTGAGCAATAAATCAGCATATTAGAATGATTTCTGAAGGATTTGTACACTGAAGACTGGAGTAATGGCTGCTGAAAATTAGCTTTGCGTCACAGGAATAAATTACATTTTATAATATCTTAAAATGGAAAACAGTTATTCGAAATTGTAATAATATTTCAAAGTATTACTGTTTTCTGTGTTTTGTCAGAATAAATGCAATTTTGTTGAGACTTCTTTCAAAAAACAAGTTTGGAAGCAGTGTTGTAAAATGTGTTGTGAAGAATGTAGGACAATATGAAATCCATTGTATTTTTTTTTTCTCAGATTCCATTTAATTTTTTTTACATTTACATTTTTTCGGTTGCGTTTTTTATTTCCATTTTATTTCCATTTAAGTTTTCTAGACTCTTTTCTAGACTCTGTTTAAAAAAAAAAAAAAAATATTGATTAAAAAACATTACTTTTTTCAGAAATACTTTTTTTTTTTTTTTTTTTTTTTTTTCTGATAAATAAATTCTGGTAAATATTTTTTCTGGTAAATATTCCATAAAGAATAATGTTTTAATAATAATTGTAGTAGTAGTAGTAGTAGTAGTATCATTACATTAAGTAATATATTTCTGTCACAGTTTCTTCAAGTTAAACCAAACTTTTATTTTGACGGGTTGCTGTGAAGACCTTTAAATTTCTGTTTGTATGTGACATGATGATAGTTTTCTCAAAAGAAATAGTAAAATGCTCATGAGCAGTTATAGAGATATATTCACATACTCGTATTTTGAGGCGGCAGAGGCTGAAAACACCATAAGCGTCAGGCAAGCTTCAGTATGTCTGTAGTAAACCGAACCATGCGCCTGCGTCATTCATTCACACAGAGACACGCAGAACATGCAGGATTCATATTTAAATTGTATTTTTGTGGCTTGCTATTCACAGACACTAGTCTATATCATGTTTTGATTTAAGTGTACTGACCTACTTTTAATTTGTCCATCCACAATTTGGCAAATTCTGTGACTTCCCACATTATACAGTAACTTAAATACCATTTTTATGACTGGGTTCTGTGATTCCATCCACGTTTTGCATATCGTGGAAATCAAAGGGCCCTATAAGCAATGTTTCATGTTGATTTCAGTACTAAAAATACTGCATTCACTCTCTTTATCTTCAACTAAAGCAAAAAAATAAAGAGCAAATTAGAGGCCACACATGCTCAGTCAGGGGCAGCCAACAGCAGTGTGGACAGACTGTGGAGGTTAGACGTGTCCTGCACGTAAAGAGCTAATAATTCCACACATATATGAGAGACACGTCCTCTACATCTCATAAGACACCAGAATGGGATGTATGTTCTTTGTGTGCAAGGATATAGTACTACAGCTCTGCCCCTTTATGTAATGTAAACATTAAACTAACCCCAGCGGAACTATATCAGGGCATAACAGTTATTTACTCATGCTAATTTTACATTTTATGAGGACAAGCAGGAATACCAGGCATTCAGACGTGAGAGCCGACAACACGTCTGCCATATCACCACTCCTTCTTGTAGTCGAGTTGTAAATCGTGCAAGACAAAAACATTTAACAAGCTTTAGAGGCTGAAATTCTTTGTGTAAACACATAGCATATAGTTGACACGTTGAACTTTTGATTTTAACCACATTTTAGGGTTTTTTTTACGTGTCATGATGTTGGTGTTGTAGACATCTGTCACTCTTATTTACGACCTCTAACATCACAGGCCGTCTCTCCTCTGTTACATTTTGACAGTTTTAGCAGCCTTTAAAGCTCTTGTTCTCTAACTTTCACCGAACACAAGGAGTGAATGGCTATTTTTGCAGCTGTTTCTAAGATGTGTCGGTATTTTCGAGGATGCCAGCTGAAAGATGACACCACACAGTTTTACTCTGCATCTGAAAGGCTGTCTGTGTGTGTCTTGTGTGTATGTGACTGGTCATGCGGTTTGTCCTTTCAGTGGGTCATGTACTGTTATGACATGTGTTTCTGACCTTTGTTGTAACAGTGTTAACAGCTGAAGTTAACTGCCGTCTTTTTTTTGATGAAACGCAATAATCTATCTTTTGCTTGCTTCTAGGTTGAACAGCAAGCTCAAAAAGGTGACCAGGTAAAAAATACATTTGGTTTTTGTGTGTACTTTCAGCACATAATTTTTCTGGAGAATTGTATTATTGAGCTTGTAAGGCAGCACTTACTAGCACCCAAAACATCCCAGCTTGGGTTATTTGGCAACCCAGTGCTGGGTAAATATTGGACAAAACACATGCTGGATTAATTTGACCCAGCTGGTTGGGTTAAATGTTTTTATCCAACATGCTGGGTTGTTTAAGTCAACTATTGTTTAAAAATTATTATATTGCTGGCTTAAAATGGGCTGGAAATGAAAAATCACACACAGAATTATAAAGGCAACAACAATAATCAAAAGATGAGCATTTAATTTTAAGCAAGAACATTCAGAGACTAAAATATAAGACAAATTGAATTTATTTGGGTGAATACGGCATAGTTTACAATATTACATACATTTAAACTCATTTAAAAATCATTTTAGAAATAAATAAATAGAGCATTTAAAAGTTGCTACATAGCTGAAAGATGCCGTGACTGATTTCATTAACTGCCCATAAACAAACATTATTGAGATTAGAGAATATATTTTAACACCAAAATAAATTAAATTCAGTATTATGACGAATTAAATCAATTTATGTTATACAAGGCAAAAGGTGCTTCCATCATGCCAAACGACCGACCGCTGCTGATGCATTTCGCTGACTGACGTCTCGTCTTTGTATGTTGCGATGTGTAAAAAAAAAAAATTAACAGCACAGTTAAGACTATAAATGAAATAAAATGTATACAAACCTTTATTTCACTGAAGAAGTGGACCAAATCGGTGGCACTCATAACCACCCTCTACTGTAGAGGAAACAAAAGGCCCGCTCTCTGAATGTAACTCAGCAGCTGGGTTGTTTTGTCGGAGATAGGCTCAACCTAGCGGTTGTGTAGAAAAAAAATATATATATATTTATTAACCCATTAAAAATTACCCAGCAGCTTAGTTACAGAAAAACTATCCAGCACCTGGGTAAAAATATTAAAAACAACTCAATAAAATGACCCAGCAGGCTGAACACAGCATTTGGGTTAAAAGAAACAAAAAAAAAAAAAACTTCTTTTTTTTTTTTTTTAAGAGTGTAAAAAAACCTACCCAGCACCTGGGTAAAAAAAAATTAAAAACAACCCAATAAAATGACCCAGCAGGCTGAACCCAGCATTTGGGTAAAAAAACAAAACAAAACAAAACAAAAAAAAAAAAACATTTTTATTTTATTTTTTTTTTTTTTTAGAGTGTAAAAAACCTACCCAGCACCTGGGTAAAAATATTAAAAACAACCCAATAAAGTGACCCAACAGGCTGAACCCAGCATTTTGGTTAAAAAAAAAAAAAAAAAAATTACCCAGCAGCTTAGTTACATAAAAACTATCCTGCGCCTGGGTAAAAATATTAAAAACAACTCAATAAAATGACCCAGCAGGCTGAACACAGCATTTGGGTTAAAAGAAACAAAAAAAAAAAACTTCTTTTTTTTTAGAGTGTAAAAAACCTACCCAGCACCTGGGTAAAAATATTAAAAACAACCCAATAAAGTGACCCAACAGGCTGAACCCAGCATTTGGGTTAAAAAAAAAAAAAGAACCCAGCATTTTTTAGAGTGTAGAAAACCTACCCAGCACCTGGGTAAAGTATTAAAAACAACCCAATAAAATGACCCAGCAGGCTGAACCCAGCATTTAACCTAATTAAATCTGCACTCTAAAAAATGCTGGGGTAAGTAAAATTAAAATGAACCCAAAATAGCTTGTAAATTAAAAATCAGACACATAATTACGAGAGGCATCAGAAATAATAGAAAGGTGAAAGTATATCAGTAAGCATTTTTAAATAAGCAATTTAAGCAGTTTAAATTAATGAATTATTGTTTATTTAATAATTTAATATTTATGTTCATTTAATATTTATGTTCAATTAATGTTCATTTATTGGACTTATTAATAAATGTTCATTTCCAACTTATTTTGGGTTCATTTTAAGTAAGAAATATAGTCATTTTTAAGCAATAGTTGAGTTAAATAAAACTATCCAGAAGGTTGGGTTAAACATTTAAGAGTTCATTTTTCCACCCAGTGCTGGGTTCTTTTTAACCCAGCATTTTTTAGAGTGTGTTTACTATCTGAAAGAGTATTTTGTTATACATTTCATGTTCACGGACAATATAAAACAAGATGTATATGGTGGCAGCATGTCTTCATGCAGCGCTTAACTAAAGCCTAAATTTACCTAAAACTTGTTCTGTTGCAAACAGTGGCATTTCGCAATATAATCTGTTCAACAGTTTAAGAGATATTTTGTTCTGCACGGATGCTTTAAATTGATCAAAAGTGACAGTAAAGACATATAAAAAATGAAACATTTAAATATATATATATATATATATATATATATATATATATATATATATATATATATATATATATATATATATATATATATAATATATATATTTCAAATAAAATGTTTTTTTTTTTTTGCTTTCTGTTCATCAAAGAATCCTGGAAAAATAAATAAATAAATAAATAAATTATATATATATATATATATATATATATATATATATATATATATAATATATATACAATTGTTTCCACAAAAATATTAAGCATCTGTTTTCAGCATTGATGATAATAAAAATAAATCTCTCTTGTGCATCAAATGAACATATTAGAATGATTTCTGAAGGATCATGAGACACTGAAGACTGCAATAATGACTGCTGAAAATCACAGGATGACATTTTAAAATATATTAAAATAGAAAATACTTCAGTTGTAATAATATCACAATAATACTGTTTTTTACAATCAAATAAATGCAGCTTTTGTGTGTATAAAGCGACTTAAGGAAAAATCATATGTATCCCGAACTTTTGAATGATAGTGCAAAGATAGATTAGATAATGTTGCTTAGACACAAATTTGGATGATTAACATTTACGGAATCTATATTTCTTTTTTTTTGGTACAGGGTCCCCCAGGAATTCCTGGAGAAAAGGTGAGTGCTTCAAGAGCATTTTCATAAACGTATTTAATCATTTTATTTTTTTTCCCCTTATCGAAGTTCACCCATGAGCTGTGAACATGCCGTTTGAACATCTGTCTCTCAGCACTTTAGTAAGCGCTGGCATGTGAACCCATCCAGGCAGAGCCAGCTGCTATGTCCTCATATTTAACATAAATGTTGCTTCTGGATATAATCATGTTTTTGAGAGCATTAATGACCACGGACAGGTGGAAACCTAGATCCGGACCAGCCTGCTTTATGTACAGCAATGCTTTCTGAGAACTGAAACCCTGATCCTTTGCCCATCATCCCCAGGGAGATGCTGGCTTACCCGGTCAACCAGGAACTCCAGGCAAAGAGGGAAAAAGGGTGAGTAAACCGAAGCAGGTCGCCGCCTGTGTGGGCAGGATCCATGTTACTTATGTGCGTTTGTGTGACCGACCCGTCAACGAGACGAGCCTTTGCAAGTGACCCGGCAGCAGCTGGGCCAAGAAAAAAAAATTGGAGAGCTCTGTGTGGGCCTAGTCTCATGGGAATGACTGTGAATATTCAACTGTAAGGTCAATCGTGGACTGACAGCACGTATGGCCGACCCCAGCAGAAAACAATCTCAAGGGTGATTTACAGTTCAATCATGACATGCTCGAACGTATTGAGAAACGTTACTGTTTCATTATTGATTTTATCCTTCGTTTCTCAACGCCACCAGCCAAGGGTTAAATTGTTGGCCTGTCCACGGCATGAAAGCTTTATGTGAAATTTGACTGCCTGCAACAAATTGCAGTTGCGCGTTCCACTTATTTGAATTACCTAAGCCGCTGAGCCGTTTCACTAGAGGCGCGCTAACACCTGTTAACGCAAATGTTATCTCGGCTCCTCGAGTGGTTAATGGTCCTGAATGCCGTACAGTTGTTTCTTGACTCCCTTGAATGTGATAAAAAGTATTAAAAATGCATGCCACTTAGATGAGGAGAATACTTGGGCCCGCCGCAGGGACTGTAAGCGCAGCATTAAGCCCATTCAACAGAATGAATGAATATTTATTATCCTCTGCAGTGGCGTTCACTGGAGTGTTATCATGACACTGTTGGGTATTTTCAGTTCAATGATGGATTGAGTGATGCACCGTGCCATAGACATCTGGATTTTGTCCACGTTGGTTGGGAGCGTTTCCGCTCGGAATGGCAGGACAATTCCCTGCTCAAGTTCACAACTGGTGTCTGCATTCAGGGAGCAACAATAGGGATTACTGAAAATTCTCATTCTAATTTCTAATTCTAAAATTCTATGAAAATTCTGTTATTAATTACTCACCCTCATGTCGTTCCAAACCTATAAGACCTTCGTTCATCTTCGGAACACAAATTAAGAATTTTTTAATGAAATCCAAGAGCTTCTTGGCTGTGCATAGACAGAAATGCTACTGACACATTTAAGGTGCAGAAAGGTAGTAAGGATATTGTATTCTCGTAGTTTTATAACATTAAGTTTGAACTACAGATGTCACATGGATTATTTTAACAACGTCCTTACAACCTTTCTTGGCCTTGAATGTGTCAGTTGCATTGCTGTCTATGCAGGGTCAGGAAGCTCTTGGATCTCATAAAAAAAATCTGCATTTGTGTTCTGAAGATGAATGAAGATCTTACGGGTTTGAAACGACATGAGAGTGAATAATTAATGAAAGAATTTTCATTTTTGGGTGAACCATCCCTTTAAGAATGAATGAATGAATGAATGAATGAATGAATTAATAAATTTTTTAATGTATTAATTTAAGAAATTTATTATATATCTTTATATATTTTTACTTTTTTTGTAATTTTAATTAATTAAATTAAATTAAATTTAACTTTATTTTTTTTTATTTATAAAAATGAGATCCAAATTAAAAAGCCAGAAACTATGCAGCTACTGTATCTAACTCCACATAAATTAATTAAAACAATTTTGTTGGACACTATTATAAAATCATTATGAATTTGTTTGCAACTTTTAAAATATTTTTATATTATTTTTCTAAAGATTTTATAGAAATGACAAATTACACAGCTATTTAACTCCACATAAATTCATAAACAGAATTTTGTTGAAAAACTATAACAAAAGTATATTTATTCCTATTTATTAAGTAATTAATTAATTAATTTATTTTTCATGGAAATTTGCTAGAAACTAGAAAGCTAGAAATTATACATCTGTTTAACTCCATATAAATTCATTAACAGAATTTTGTTGAAAAACTATAACAAAATTATAACATCTGTTTGCAAAAAAGTGTATTTATTCATATTTAGTAAGTTTATTAATATTTAATGAAAATTTTCTAGAAACTAGAAAGCTAGAAATTATACATCTATTTAACTCTGCATAAATTCATTAATGGAGTTTTGTTGGAAAACTGTAATAAAATTATGACAAATTTGTTTGCAAAAAAAGTATATTTAGTCATATTATTTAATTAAGTAATTAATTTATTTTTCATGAAAATTTGCTAGAAACTAGAAAGCTACAAATTATACATCTATTTAACTCTGCATAAATGAATTAATGGAGTTTTGTTGGAAAACTAACAAAATTATAACACATTTGTTTGGAAAAAAAAGTATATTTATTCATATTTATTAACTAAATAATTTATTTATTTTTCATGAAAATTTGCTAGAAATCTAGAAATTATGCATCTATTTAACTCTGCATAAATTAATTAATGGAGTTTTGTTGGAAAACTGTAACAAAATTATAACAAATTTGTTTGCAAAAAAGCATAAATTCATTGCCAGTTTTGTAGGAAAACCTATAATGAGATCATTACGAATTTGTTTGCAAGGTTAAACCATAAAAATGTTACAATTTGTAACAGTTCTGTCGTCTGGTCTGAAACCCTCTCAACCCGGCCTCGGGCCAGCAGATTCATCCTTATTGTTGAGCTGTGGTATTATTAGTCTCGCATATCCAGACGTTTGGCATATGATCTGCCGTACAGTGCCAGATAGAGCAGGAAGAGCCGTTTGGTTGACCATCCACAGTTCATGCTACTTTTATGTTGTTTAGTTCTGAGGTCATCTGAAAAACATTGTACCACGAATGGGAGAAAATGTTTATTTCTGTCAGTCCAAAATTCAGTTCACCCACAAAATGAAAATTGCTATAATTTACTCACCTTTATGTTATTTCAAACCTGTATAATTTATATTTTCCCTTCTGTGAGACACAGAAAAAATATTGCACACGCAGTTGGTCAGTTGGGTCCAATATTGTTTGGACCTCAGTGTTCTTCAGAATATCTTCTGTTGTGCTCTCTAGAAGAAAGTAAGTCATAAAGGTTTGAAATGACATGAGGGTGAGTAAATAATGACAGAATTTCGATTTTGGGTGAACTATTTCTTTCAAAGCAGAATGTACTGTTCTGTAAATGATGTCTGAGAAGGCTGCTGGATGGTACCATCTCACTTAGAGACCAAAACAAGAAGTGCACTTTCGAGGCACAATGACCCTTGCGTATTTTCTAGTCAGTTAAACATTTTATTAAACTTTTCTCCGAAACGAGCACGATGTTGTTGTAGCTCTACCTTCTGCGAGATTAAAAGGCCACTACAAGCACACGACCTTTTGTGGAAAATTCCGAACATAATGTCAACTTCCACCAACATGATTCCTCTTTAATTGGTTGGTGTTACAGAAAAAAAGCTGTTTAGAATCCAGACGCTGCGTTCTAATGATCTTGTGGTCGGCACCCCACGAATTCATTAAATTCTCTGTGCTCGCGAGGGATCGCGCTAACGTTTGCCGCCCACGCGAGTTAGTTTGCCCGAAGACTCAGTTAGACTGAATTCTTTTCCGGCTGCCACTTAAATCAGTGTCAAGTATGTTGTTTTGTTGCAAAAGACACTGTTTGGCCCTATTAATAACTTTTGCTTTGATGACTGCAGAGCTTCCCGGCGAGCGGAGATGTGGTAAGGTTTCGGGTTATATTTGGCGAGTCACATGCAGCCGGGTAACTTGTTGAGCAGGACTGCGGTGCTCTGCAGTCTTGGAGGCTATTTGGGGAAAGGAGGGACGTGGGTCATTATTACTGGCCTTCTAGACGAAGACGAGCCTCTGCTGGCGAGAGTCTCTCACCCAATTAGCAGCTCTCATTTTCCACACCACACTATCGGTCATACACGGCTGCCATCTTTGCGGCAGGAAAGTTTTCGCCACTAGCAAGGGTAAATCTTTGGCCTTTGTCATGTGTCAAGTGTTAGCATTTGTTTGCGTGTAGTTATTTCGCCAGCCTACCAAGAGTTTAAAGTATTTACAATGTACATGTAAGCAGCGCAGTGTTGTATAACAGGAACGCAGTTGCATGTACAGTTTTATCGCCTTTTTTGTTTGTTTTTTTTTTTTTTTGGTCAGAAATCAAAAGAAAACACATAAATAAAAAAAAATAAACTTGACATGCGTAAGAAATTTGCTGGAGAATCATCACTGTGCATATATAATATAACATAATTTTATCTTCTTTTAAGTGTGTGTGTATAAAGGTTAATATGGGGGTTATTTATTTATTATTGTGGTAGGAAAACTGACTTCATTCAAAATATGCTCTACATAATATTTAATATTCCCTAATATTTCACAATTGTTGTTCACAATTGTTCAAAAATGTATATTATTTTTCTCTTTTTTTTTTTTTTTTAAAATAATATTTTAGTTTTATAAACTGGAAAATAAACACTCTCTCCCTCCACCAAAAATCTATGAGAAAGGCTTATATAAAGATAATTGTGCATAAATTCTGAAATTTATTTATTTATTTTATTTATTTATTTTGTTTTCAGCTGAAACCTCACTATATAAACTGGAAAACACACTTTCCTGCAAAAACGTAAAAATTATGCCATATAAATCAAATTTCGTTACACTGTCTTTTGCAATATATTTCTTTACAAAAAAAAGTCAAAAAGTTATCTTATTACAAACTTCAATGCTATTTTATTAAAATAAAATCTTAATTAGTGTGTGTGTATATATATATATATATATATATATATATATATATATATATATATATATATATATATATATATATATATATATATATATGCTTTATATTTGCTGGAGAATCATCACTGTGCATATATAATATAGTTTTTTTTTAAGTGTGGGTATATAGGGTAATATGGGGTTTATATGTTCATTATTGGGGTAAGAAAACTGACATCATTCAAAAAAAAACAAAATGCACTATGTAATATTTAATATTTTTAACGTCTTTGGCAAATTGTTAAAAAATGTGTCTTTCTCTCTCTCTCTTTTTTTTTTTTTAATGTTTAAGCTTTATAAACTGGAAAACACACACACACTCTCTCTCTCCACCAAGAAAACTATGAGAAAAGCTTATTTAAAGATAATTGTGCATGAATTTTTAAATGTATTTATTTAATTTGTTTTCAGCTGAAACCTCACTATATAAACTGGAAAACACACTTTCTTGCAAAACCATGTTAAAATAATGGCATATGAATCAAATTTTTTGCTATATATATATATATATATATATATATATATATATATATATATATAATGTAGCATATAAGTGTGTGTATATAGGGTAATATGGGGTTTATATGTTTATTATTGGGGTAAGAAAACTGGCTTAAAAATATGCTCTACATAATATTTAATATATTCTTAACGTCTTTGGCAATAGTTCAAAATGTATCTTATTTTTCTCTCTTTTTTTAAATTATATTTCTCTCTCTCTATACGTGTGTGTGTATATATATATATATATATATATTATGTATGTATGTATGTGTATATATATATACTGTATAAATACATTTTTTTTCTGCTTTTTGCTAATGTGCTGAATATGCATGTACTGCAGGGTGAATCAGACCTTAGCCTTTAATAGTTCAGAGTTATTGGCAGAGATCACATTACGGTTACCTGCCTTCCTCACTGATTAAGCAAATACAATATCTCTTATAATATATTCAGGAAATTTGAGACGTGCAGGCTAAATCAATGTTCATGGAAGCAAGCCGGAAAGCCTTTCTCATAGATTTCTTGGTGGAGGGGTCAAAGGAGTCAGCCCTCCTGCCATCTTACTGATGAAGTTTAGTTAATAATGTCTGAATGTCAATATCTGTAATAACTCAAGCATATAGCAATAAAAGACACCCAAAATAACAATGGAATGGATCTGAGCACCCATGGGATAAGAACTCATGTTAATTATGAGATGGAAGATCAGAGAGGGGGCAAGAGTGTTCTCGCACTGCAAAAAATCATTTCATTAATTGCTATTTTCTTCAAGATTTCTAATGGAAAATATCCAAACACACTATAAATAGGATTCATTTACTTGAGAAGAAAAGTTGCATTAGGCTTGTTTTCAGAGATTATATTTTAAACAATTTTCTTTTTTTATCCTCTTTGGGAGATTTTCTTTTAAGAATAAACCTTACACAATTGTGTTTTTTATGCTTAAACAATTAAACACAAAAGTTTAGAAATATTCACATCTACAGTATCTATATAGTGTCATGCTGGGTAGCCCCGCCCACCACACTGTTTAATTGGTCCAAAATCCCAATTTCTTTTGACTGTATGTTCTGATTGGCTGTTATTGTGCATTGAGCCAACCAAATTGTGGCACAAAATTGCTTTCCACTGGAGAAACACATTTTGAATGTATTTTCAAATGTAAAAATACTGTGCAAAAACTTATGAATACTATGGACAGTTTTTTTTTGTTTTTTTTTTTTTTCTTCCTCTCACAGAATTGTGACCACACATGGCAGGGCGTCCTCGCATAAAGCGATTCATTCTTTGTCTTTATGGCTCGTCCATGCCACTTTTATGGGATTGTCCCCATTTTCCATTCTTCCCGCCTGTTTCTTCTCATTGAAAATGAATTGCTACCTTGCAGGGAACTTTTTTAGAGCAGCTCACAGCGCTGTACTTCACCACCCCCTCACACTTCTGCTGCTATCTGTCTGTCTGCCCACAGAAAAAAAAAAAGAAAAAAAAGTTTTTCCAGCTACTGGAAACTGGATTATATATTAAGGATTCTTTATCTCGTTTTTATATATAAATCTCATTCAGTCATTCATTTAAAACATAATTTAATAATAATAATTAGCAATAGTAGCTGTTTTTACTTTGATATCATTTTAAATTATTTGCATTTTATAAGTTATTTGCAAGTTATAAAAATAAAAACATTTAAACAGCTCTTCTTCTTCTTCTTCTTCTTCTTCTTCTTCTTCTTCTTCTTCTTCTTCTTCTTCTTCTTCTTCTTCTTCTTCTTCTTCTTATTATTATTATTATTATTATTATTATTATTATTATTATTATTATTATTAAAGCATATAGATATTTTTATTGTATTATTTTAATGTTTAAGTATAATTGATAATAATAATAATAGTAATAATAATAGTGTTGTTGTTTTGAGTTATTACAATTATACGTTTAATATTTGAGTATTTGTTGTTGTTGTTGTTATTTATTACAATTATATTTTATTTATTAGAATAAATATTTGGGTATAATTTATTAGTACTAGTAGTAGTAGTAGTATAGGTGTAATTTAATATTAAATGTAATTTTTACAATTATATATTTTCAATATTTAGGTATAATTTATTATTTATTATTATTATTATTATTATTATTATTATTATTACTTTTGTGATTATCAAAATGATGATGATTATTATTATTATTATATACTTAATATAACATTATTATTTTATATTATTAAAATGATTAATAATATAAAATATATTAAATATATATTATATATATATATTTTAATATTTGGGTATTATTATTATTATTATTATTATTATTATTATTACTACTACTACTACTACTACTACTACTACTACTGCTATGTTCATTTATGATTGTATGTTTTTAATTCTTAACTTTTAGTTGATATTTTAATCTTTCCAACATAAAATGCAACTCTAGTTAGAATTATGTACTTGCAGGCAGCTATGCATTGCGGCACTGCGCTAATGAGCTAAGCCTCCAATGTTATTTAAGTTTAGCGACGCCCCTGCTAATGAGACCACTTTGGTATGTTTTTACATGTGCTTGCATGTGTGTGTGAATGAGTCTAAGTGCGTTCATTTACGCTTCTGTTTGTGTTGGAGGGTGGCATCAGGTTGATTTAAATAATAATGCGTTGCGACTGAATTGCACTAGGAGAAAAGGCATGAATAGTAATGCCAAGTGCTTGCTTTTATCCATTATGGATGGCACTGACATCGCGTGTTGAGCAAACTGGAGGACTTTGGGACCGTGTGACACGCTCCAAGAGATCAAACAGGAAGCAGAATAGCGCCAGCAGAAAAAAAAAAAAGGATCTCTCTCCTTCCCGATGGCGGCACACTGAAATATTCATCAGTGCTTGGAATGGGGTGCAAAGCTCTGTGTTGCTGGCTTCCTGCACTACAGGACGCAGAAAAGCACAGGCACGCATGCCATGGCAACGAAACTGCCAGTTTATGTTACACGTAGTCAACTGGCAACTTCAGCTGACATACATTTGCGTAATTAGTCAGAATTGAGTTGAACGGCTACTTGTGCTGCAGGTGTGTGTGGGAGTGTGTTGTGTGTGTGTGCGCGCTTGGGTAAACAGAAAGGGCACAAACCTCTGTAATACACCCACAGTAAATAGAAGGTTTTATTATGGTTTTATTAGGAGATAGAAAAGCAACAGCCCACACTTGCGCATCACGGTGCGCTCGCCCCTAAGCCAGAACATGCACAGAGCATGTTCTCGTTTAATGTTCTGCCAAGTTCTCCAGCGCTCAGCGCTGCCCTGGCTGGCGTACAGTCATGTGTGGGTTCAATGTGTGCGTTCACCTCACGCTCACACATAATGGTGTTCATCGGCCGTTTAGCTGGTGGGATGCAGAGTATTATCATTTGGAGCTTCAAACTCTTCACTGAGCGGCTAAGGACGTGGAGAGCTCACTCTTATCTGTAATGTACAAATCTGCTTTTTCACAAAGTATGCAGCACTGCATCACTGAACACCTGAACAAACAGCAGTGCAATTAAATCATCATTTTGGATCTATTTTGGAAAAGCAAAAGAAAGCTTTGTCAAACCCAAGAAAAAATCAGGCTGTGCTAGTTTTTCCAAGATCTGCTAATTAAGATCACAGTAATAGAGATAGCGTATAGATGTTTAAAAAAAAAATTTTATCAACTAGTAAGGCAAAGCAGCTTGTACTGCAGTTGTATCTCATTACTAGTGTTTTTGATCGTGTATATATATTTTTTGAGTATTCTAAATAGTCCTAAAAAAGAACTTTACGTTTAGTGAATATAATTCTACAACACTTTAGTATTTATATAGATGGATAGGTATTGGTATAGATATATAGATGTAGATCTATCTATGGCTATCTAATTATATGCATTATGGATAGATATAGATTGATAGATATGGATAGACAGCTATAGATGCAGATAGGTATAGATGGATAAGAATAGATATGGATGTAGATTAATTGATAGATAACTAGTTGTAGATAAGATATATGTATAGATATGGTTGGGTAGGTAGTAGATAATAGAAATCGATCTAGAAGTAGATATATAGAAGGGTTTAGAATAGATATGTATATGTATAGATATAGATAATGTATAATATTGATGGATTGGTACAGATATAGCTGTAGAGATAGATAGGATAGATAGGTGATGGATATGTATGATTAGATATATATGATGTATATTAGATATATATATGTAGATGGGTATAGACAGATATAGACATATATAGATAGATAGATAGATATATACAGGGGTTGGACAATTATTGAGCCACTTTGGGGTGTTTTGGAGGAGCGAGTCAGGAAACGTTTTCCCACATCAGCATCACATAGTGACCTGGCCACTGTTCTGCAAGAGGAAAATGGCTCAAAATCCCTCTGGCTGCTTTGCAGGACTTGTATTTGTCACTCCCACGATGAAATGATGTTGTATTAGCTGCAAAAGGAGGCCCAATATCATACTAATTGTGATCTAAAACCAGGTGTTTCAGTTTCATTGTCCAACCCCTGTATATGAATGTAGATGTAGGGGTATAGGGATAGACGGGTAAAGGTATAGATGGATATAGATATATATATAGTTGTATTTATATGAATATAGATAGATGGGTATAGATATAGATGGATATATACATTGATAGATTGATATACATGGAAATAGAGATAGATAGATATTTTATACAGAGAGAGATGGGTATAGATTTAGATGGTTGTAGATGGATATAGATGGCTATATATGAATGTGTGTGTGTGTGTGTGTGTGTATATATATATATATTACATAATATTACATAATATTATTATGTATATATAAACACAAACACATTCATGTATATATTTAAGAAATATTTACAAGTATATATATTTATTATAATTTTTATATAATTTATATCATATACAATTAAAAATATTTTGTACATAAATAACATGTTTCTCATGTTTCTCTTGACAGCCCTAATATATATATATATATATATATATATAGGTATATATATAGGTATAGATATAGATGGGTGTAAATATAGATGGATATATATGAATGTAGATAGATGGGTATAGTTATAGATGGATGTATGAGTATAGATATAAATGGGTATAGATAGATATAGATGGATATATATGAATGTAGATAGGTGGGTATAGATGGATATATGAATATAGATAAATGGGTATAGATAGATATAGATGGTTATATATATATTGATGAATGGGTATAGATGGAAATAGAGATGTATAGAGAGTTAGAGAGAGACAGAGATAGAACAATAGATTTATCTATATATCTGTCTGTCTGTCATGATTTAGTTTACGTTTTTATAAAAGTGCATTCTGTTTGTGTGGCTATCTAACCCATGACTTTGACTTCGATTTTGGTAACACCATGATCTCCCAGTTGAGTTACTGGAAGGTTTTAAGGTTTATTCCCCTCTGCATTAACACAGCAGAGGGACTGTGCGACTCCCGCTAAGCGCTGAGATACTGACATGTTGTATTTTCCGCTGTGAGACTAAAGCGGTGGGTGCAGGCATCATAATTGCTCCTTTTATCTTAGCAAAAGTGTTACTCAGAGAAAAAGGAGTATAATGAATCCGCTAATTGTGGTGATGTATGTAATTAGTGACTCTTGGGCTAATTGTAGTCGAGTCAGAATGTTAATGAAGATTGAAGACTGCAGCTGTAGAAAATGAGCCGTTACTGTAGCTTGCAACGTCGCCAGTGCTGTAATACCTCATCCATACTGTTCAATGGCAGTGATCTGGTTGGTCTTTCATCTCCAGTCGTCCGTAGAATGTCCCGACATGCTCAGCCAATAGAGCATAGCACTATGGAAAGCCACCATAAAACATTTTGTTCCCCCATAGATACTGTAACACTACCTTTTCGCCTTGAAATTCTACATTTAGGTCATTTTTTTCCTCTTCTGATTACCATAGATGGGTTAAGTTTCAAACCACTGATCTGTTTAGCTTGTTCTCTCTAGAGATGTGGATCACATATCAGTTTGAAGTATACTTAATTAGTCACATGCTCCATCGAACACTTAATTCCGCGGATACTGATTTCCTGCTCACTCAAGCATAAGTGTAAAGAAAATGTTCACCTGTCTGACCATCCAGTTATTTATGTATTATTATGTGATTAATATACATGTAAAATTGTCAAACGTCAACATTTATTTTATTTTATTTTATTTTTTTATATATTTTTTTTAATGTTTGTATGAATGTGTTTTTTATTTATTTTTTTATATAATTTGTAAAGCTAAAATTAAAAGTTTATCTTCGCAGTCCTAGACTTTGGCATTGTAAAAGTGTGTTATAAAATAATAACAGTTATTTTGGACCTGGAAAAAAAAAGTTAAATAAATACATAAATAAATAAATTTAATTAAATTAAATTGAATAAAAAATTGTATTTTTATAATATTTTATTTTGTATTTTATTTATTTATTTATTTGGTTGTCCAACCCTATATAAATATAATTTTTTATATATTTTTAATTATATTTTTTATTTATGTATTTGCTTGTCCAACCATCCATTTAATTTCTTATTATAGGATTACTAATATATATATATATATATAATATATATATATATATATATATATATATATATATATATATATATATATATATATAGTAATCCCATATATACACCCTTCAAACCTCAATATTTTTTGCTCATTTATTTATTTATTTACTTATTTATTGTTTTTGTCAAGCCAAGCCTATATATACTTTGTATAATTTTGTTTACCTTCTCTAGCCAAATTCGGTGTTTTGAATTATTATAGTTTTAAATTACCTAAGGTGAGATTAATTAATTTTATTTATTTATTTGTTGTTTGTTCCGAAAACAAAAACATTTAGGATATGTTAAGAACAGTAATTTATGTGACTACCTCATGACTCCCAAAATCGTACTATTAGCTCCAACAGATGGCATGCATCCAATTCTCCACGTACCTCAGCTGACATCAGCAGGCGCCTAGAAACGATTAGCCATGTGATACATGCTATAAAACATGAGGGAATGAAATCGGAGTGAGTACTAGTGTATAAACCAGTGAGCGCGTTACTAGGTCACTCTGTGTCATGTCATGGAAGTTTTCCCCAGCTGTTGGAGGTCGATGACCGCTGTAAGAGAATATTACCTCGTAACCAGAGGATCCAGAAGCAGTGATATCAATTTGTGCCCTTTAAATAATTGATGGGAAACTCGTGCTGCGACGTGCAGAGCGGATGGCCACGGTCAGATAGCCGCGGTTTCGCATAAGTCATTTGACCTGAAGATTTGACAGTTTAGCGCGCTGTGAAAATGGATTGCAATCATCCAGACGTTTCGGTAAAGCATCACAGATTTGGTTTTGTCATCGTATAACATATTGCATGTGTTTTCTAAACAATAGCAAGTAATTGCATTCTATTCTCAGGCGGTGATTACAATATAAACAGACAGTAGATGGTGAAGCTCGGTGGAAAAACAATTTTCTCTTATTTAACGTACAATGCTGTCTCAAGTGGTACTGAAAAGCAATTTGCATACAGTAAGGAAACTGTAGGTTAATTTAAAGTGGATGCCCTGCTGTTTGTGTAAGAGAGGGAATGAACCATAATTGTACATATTTACACTGACACAAACGCTTTCCCGTGGACCGTTTCTCTAGTGACAGCTCCTGCTGGCGACTGCAGCTACAGAGAAAAGTTTCCACACAAAGCTAAATGCAAGTTAAATTGTCATTTTTATTTTCAAGTTTGCACTTTTTTTAAATGACTCTCACTGTTCGCGTTACTTAAGTACATGCTGATCGTCCTGAAGCGTTTCTGCAACCGCACACTTTGTTCTTTCAGACCCTATAAAAATCAGAGTCTTGTGGCTTGTACTTTGTGTCTGTTGTCTGTAAAGCCATTTATTCCTGCATCCAAACATGCTTGCTACTGTAAGCAGGCGAAAACCTGTATGTGAGTTGAGTAGTATGAATTTATAATGTTCAACAGTGGGCGAAAAGTTCCCGGATGAGATTCTGAAGTGTGCATGGTCACTTTACCATCCCATAAGGCCAAGGGAGAGGATTTGTGAATAGCAGTGATGCAAGTGCTCACAGTGAAAACATGGTGGATGTTTTGCATCTGAATTTCATTCTTACTATATAGAACATACTTTTTTTCTTTTTTTTTTAATGGGCATAAAGCAAGTTTCAAACTAAATGTAGTACTTCCTATGCAGTATGTGAATACAGGTGCAGCGTATATGTTGGTGTATGCCAGGGTTGCCAGATTTTCATAACAAAACCCGCCCAATTGCTACTCAAAACTAGCCTAAAGTGTTTTGGAGGGGGTCCCCAGTAAAAATCGCAATTTCAGGAGCTAAATATCATGTTATTGGGGTCGTTTTAACCAGCGGACATAAAAAACAACCCGTGGCAACAGTGTCAAAGTATCCCAATTCCGCGGGAAAAGCGCAGACTTGGCAACACTTGGCTAACTTTTAGCAAATAAATGCATTTTGCATTTTAAGTCCTTATTGATGACTTGCATTTTTTGTTTTGTTTTGTTTAGTTTTTTTTTTTGTCCAATTAGATAATGACATCACTATAATGAGTTTTTTTCTACTTTATTCAGCCACATAGAAAAAAAATACAGAAAAACCTTTCCAATGTTTTTTTGTTTTTGAAAATGTAAAAAATTGCTTATTTTTGTACAATTAAAAATGAATGCAGAAGTCTGAAATGCTAAAAAAAAAAACAAAAAAAAAAAAACTAAAAGCCAAAGTTACTTTTTTTTAACATTAAATAATTACTAAATGTTTGTAAAATTATGTAAATGAGTTAAGTAGAAGTAAATAAACTAAAAATTATTTAATTGTAATTTAATTTCATTGTATTCATCTCCTTTTTTGGACCAAGAAAAACATGTTTGTGATTTTACACTTAGTTATGTTAATATGTTTACTTGTATAATTTAGTTTTCCTTTTCTAGCCAAATAACTGTGGTTTGAAATGATTAATTACAGTTTTAAAATGACTTGCTGTGAGATTGATTGACATTTGCAAAAACATTTCAGCAATCTGAAATACTAAAAAAAAAACATTTTATTTTATTTTTTTATTTTATTTTATTTTATTTTATTTTATTTTATTTTATTTTGTTTTGTTTTTTTATTTATCATTAAATAATTGCAAAGTGCAATAAGTGTATGTCTAACATAGAGTTTGAAAGAAATTTATTGCCATTGAAGGTGCAAATGTAATACAAAATTAATTTTTGTATTATTAAAAAGTAATGTTCAGCATAATCTGAAATACTAGGCCTTCTTTAAGCATGTTACTTTATCAATCTGTGTTGGCATATTTCCTATTAAAACAGGAACATAACAGCATATAAAAACCAAATTTGACAGCTTGAAGAATAGATGAAAGCAACTTTAAAATTTAGTAAATTTCAGCTAGATTAATGCGATAAAATCAAACCAAATACACACTATGATGGTGATATTTGCAATTTAGTGGAGTGCATTTAACCATCAATATTTTTGTTTCATTTTGCTAGATGAGAAAGTTTTTAATTTTATTAGTATGCTAGCATATAAAACAAGCTCTTCTGATTGGATAATGCATTGTGTTGGATTATTTCCAATCTTTTCATCAAAGACATCTAAGTGTGTGTGGACATTTATGCATGTCTGCTGTCTTTCAGACATGTTTCTAAAGCATAGTTCTCTAAATCAAACTTTATTTTCCTTCATGAGACAATGGCTAAGCCTTGCATCGCAGAATAACAAGCTTTATGCATGTTTTTCCTTTCCTTCCCCCTCTCCGTATCTTCTGAACTGTCTGTGTGCGGACAAGGTGACCCAAGGTCATCGTCTTCCTCCTCTGTAAGTCTCCTCACGCCTTTGCAAAGTCTGCGACTACGCAGGCAGAACAGCGATTAACTTTTGCGAAACCTCATGTCATGACGATCTCTTAACACTCAGTGCCGTCCAACTGGGCCATGTGGTCAGGAGCCAGATCTCGGGTTTTCTATAAAGCCTCAGATTAAATTCTTTATACATTACTACTAATAATACTTTTTTACCCAGACTTTGATGGTATATAAAGCGGTGGTATTTGTCTTAGCACTGATGTTGCTAATAATGGACGCCCTGTGGACCTTCCGTATGTGCATTGCTGTGTGTGTCCTGTCAAAGACGGACAGCAGGAGAATGAGACGTACCAGCGGGATGTGGACCAGTTGGCAGTGTTTTTCATTGGCTCGCTGTGTTAGATTAGGCTGCACACATGCCGGTGACCTCTCGACGGGCACCTGTAGGGTGAGGTTATTGGCCGGCAGACTCCTGATGCGTGTTCACCCCTCTCTGTTTGGACGTGCAATGGAGGATGGCCAGGAGATATTTAAGCCTGTGTAAATGCTGGTTAATTTTACCTTGGTATGGATGGTATGAATTTTGAAGTGTAATATTGAAGGAATATTCTGGGTTCAGCGCAAGCTGAACTCCATCAGCAGTGTATGCAGCACTGATGTAGTTATAGTAGTTATAGTTCTTCCATACAAAAATGTGTCATTTATTTGAGCCGTAAAATTGTTCTCGGACTACCTTTTTTGTCTCTATATTTTTCATTGTTATTTATTATTTAGTCAAACATGAAAATTCTGTCATTAATTACTTACCCTCATGTCGTTCCAAATACTTAAGGCCTTTGTTCATCTTTGGAACACAAATTAAGACATTTTTCATTAAATCCAAGAGCTTTCTGACCCTGCATAGGGAGCAACGCAACTGAAACGTCCAAGGCCCAGAAAGATAGTAAGGACAATAGTTAAAATAGCCCATGGTATTATGAAGCTACAAAAATGCTTTTTGTGTGCAAAGTAAAACAAAAATAATGTCTTTATTCAACAATTTCTTCTTTTCTGTGTCAGTCTTTGACCCATGTTCATGAGAGAACTATGACGCAGGAGCCAGCATTGTTAAAGTTATTTTTGTTTTCTTCACTCACAAGTGGGCCTTGAATGTGGTAGTTGCGTTGCTGTCTGTGCAGGGTTAGAAAGCTTTTAGATTTCATCAAAAATAGCTTAAACTGTGTTCCGAAGATGAGCAAAGGTCTTACAGGTTTGGAACGACATGTGGGTGAGTAATTCCCCTGATAGCACACATACATCTCAGAGACGTCTATTTGACATCTGCATTTACATCTGCAAGACGTAGTTTGCTCATCTGCAATACGTCTGTTGGACATTTCCTATCAGATGTCAAACAGACGTCTATTAGATGTCTTTTAAGATGTTTATGATTTAGAATGTATGTAAAACTCAAGTAATAAATACCGGCGCTCTAATGTGGCGTGATAGCATAGCAAACGCATAGCAAAACATTAGTGACAGTTTTGTTTTTGTTCTGGATTCTGCCACACTGGAGCGCACTCGCCTGGTCAGGGGACTGGACAGGGGTGGGAATTACAATTACAAATTACAATAGATCACCCTCAGTGTAATCTGTCAAAGTGACGGACGGACTTCAGATTTTTCCATCACTGATTAAAAAAATCTGTCAATGACGGACAGTTTTCGGTTAACGCGACCTCTGACTCATACTTGTAATATTAAGTTCAGATCTACATTTGTCTCATTCTAAGGTGGTTATGATGTTTAATCCAGTTTGTTCTCAGAATATAAAGGTTATTCTATTCATCGTTTCTTCTGTCTATCTGTCTGTTTGTATTTGAGCGTGTATATGGCGTGATCATTTTTAGTCCATCTCTGCCAGACAGATTTTTCAGAATAGGAAATAGACTAAAAATTATCTTCCAAAACTTACTGCCAGATTCTTGAAGATAAAATCTTGAAAGAGTGGTACAGGAGGGTGTGATGCTGGTCCTTCAAGAGTCACTCTCTTCATGTATTTCACAACACTTCAGCATGTTATTCTTATGGGCCTTTTTCACACTCAAATAGTACCGTTAAAAAAAACTTCTGCTGCTGCCTGAATCAATGGCTGTGCCCAGAACGGGATTGTTGTGATTTATGTAAAATTCAGCACAGATACATCTTCTAAAAACGCCAAACTCAGTTTACAATCATTAATTGAGTATTGTTAAACCAAGAAGATAGTAAAAAGGGAGCGCGCAAGCCATGCTGTAAGTCAGAGTCTGACCACCTCATTTTATTTTTGAACTGCAAGAAAACAAACAACATATCACATTAAAGAGCATTTAAATTAACCAAAGTTTGAAATAATAATTACGACTAAAGACTATTGTAGATGATTAAATAAAAGGTTGGGGGGCAACATATTGCATTAAACAATACCTCATACCTTGAATTAACGTTGTAAAATAATATTTCCAGCCCATAGAGAATTATTCAAAAATAACTACATTGATCATCTAAATAATGAGTCGTATCCTGCGTGATTGAGTGCAATTGAACAGCATTATACTGTATACAAAAACGGGAGGTTAAATTAAAATAAATATATTGCGAGAATAAATAAAATAATACAAAAAAATAAATGTAAATCAGCCCAACTGTTCCTCTGGGAGTAATTTGAGCTGCGTGCTGCTATTCATTACTGTCATGACTGTCAACAGCGGCAGCGCTGACAATCACCTCAATCAGATAATGTTAAACATTAAAATTAAGAATGACATACAAGGTGGGGCATCAGTATAAATAAACTGTTTCAAATATTGGCGTTTATTGCTAAGTGCAACTAAATTAGTTTACTTCACAAAACTGGCGTCTGTCCATTGACAATAATGCAGGCGGAAATTCCTTTACGCTACAAATCGGAGCCAGATATGATGACACACGGACTGTGAAAAAGGTCTATTAAATGAGGGTCATTTTTTAGTTTTTTTTTACCCAAGCAAAGTCTCTAAGAACCTGACACATTGCACTTCTGGAGGCTTCAGGTAGGTTGCAGTTCTGTAAAATGGTGGTGCTGGAGACCAAATGGTTCCTGATGGTTTCGCTCCTAATTCTTCACCTTAATTCTTAATTCTTTTGCTGTAAAAGAAAATGTACCAAATAAGGAGTTTTTCACTTACAGCCTTCATGGACAAATATGTATCACTTATAAATGATTAAATATAAAATTAATAGTAGTTATTAAGATTGATGTGGTTTGGAATTGGTATATATATATATACCAATTCCATGCTATATATATATAGCATGTATCCATGCTATATATATATAGCATATATAGCATGCATAATTGTTAGGCACATCAATATTCTGAGCATTTTTTTTCCAAGAACATTAAAAAAAATAATTATTTATATATATTTATATATAATTTATTTATATTTTATTTATATAAATTTATATACACACACACACATATATATGAGTTCAGATGCAAAACCAGCTAAAAGCCATCTCGGTCAAAAATGAGATAATGATACTGAGTGAATGCTCCTGAAGCTTATTATACGTTCATCAAATACTTTTACTTCCAACTCGCTAAATTCCAGCCTTAGCCCAATCAGAAGTACCGGTACTTACATAGAAACCTATACAAAGTAGCCAGAATGCAATGCTAATTTTAAAGAAATATGTCAGATGGATTTAGAAGGTTTTGTATCTGAACTCTTCATATATATTTGTAGAACTTTTGTACACTTAGAACTAATTTCATTTTATTAAACTTTTATTTTCGCTGCATTGGATTATAAAATCTCAGTGGTCTTTTCGGTGAAGTATCTTATAATGGAACTAATGCATTAAGCAGGAAGTGCCATGTGTGTTTGCCAGCTTTATCTTCATTGTTTCAACACCTAATTTGGTGGATATGACATTGTCTGAGACCTTCTCTATTTATATCCGCGTTGGAATACCCAAAGCACTTATTTCCGGGCGTCTATTTTTTACAGTGTAAAAGGCTCGGCACACATGTGTCCGGTGTTTATGTCTCTGTCCTTCAAGTTAGCATCTTAAACTGTCTTTTTTCCTGTTTCTATATTTGTGTGTGAATTTGTATTTATGCATATGTAGATGCTAGCAACTGGAGAAAAATACATAATTTCTGATTTACACTATGGTACTGAATGTTTATCATATTCATGCAAGATACTATAGGTACTCCTACCACAGAAACTATAGTATTGCCCAAAAAACCTGGTAATATTTTATAACACTGTTTTTATCAATCCTCTCACGTTTTCTTGTGATATTTGCATTGCACTTTAAAAAAATACAAAGGTGTAAATGATGCCTATACTAAAAAGCACCATAATACATAATCCAAAAACAATCCTTCGCCATTAGTTTGTCTTGGCCTTAATTTTGCCCTTGAAGTACATCCATGTGGGTTACGTTTATATGCATTTACTGGCATAGCTCTTCTGTGTGTTAGCATAATTTTCATTTTCAGGTAAATAAAACACTGGAACAAATTCAACCAGGGCGTATGGAGATTTCAAGAGTTGACGCTCTCACAGCGGGAGTTTACTCCTAGATTTATGCCCTTCACAGGTAGGCTGGTTTCAGTTAACTATTTGTGGTCTAACATTGCGGAACCCTGTGCAGTGACCTTGTCGTACGGCGCTATTATCTGAGCAATAGATCTGAGTGTGTAATATTAACCTATGGCAGCAGCCTGTGGAAGAGGCAGACAGAGACAAACGTCCTCACCCAAAGGAAAAGAATTGCTTGAGTCTCCGATGAGGAGAAACGGAGGGAAAAAGAGGGAAAAGCGGAGAGAGAGGGAGGATGGATGGCCGCGACTGGGGACAGATGTGCCGAGTGATGATTTATCTGACTGTCTCAGCCTGTTCCCAGGGTGCCTCGGTGTAGCAGGAGCCACGCTTGCATGGGATAAACACATTAAGCGGCCAGTTAATTAAAGGGGCCGCACGGGCGACCCGAGACCTTGAGGGTTTGATTTTGCTGGTTACGGACTAGATACAGTATGCAATCAGGATTTGTGTGTGTATGTGTGAAGGATGGTGTGGTGAAATGGACTCTCTCTACAGTGATACTGTAGATGGGTAATGTAGGTCAATGCATCCTGCTTGAATGAGAAAGAGACTTGCTCAATGGCCATGATTCAGTCTGGTTTGGACCTAAAAAGTTACGTTCATTCACTAACTCATGGTGTTTCGGATCTGTAGTGCATTTCTTTTTTCTGTCAGTCATAAAGAGAAATTTTTAAGAGTGTCCTCTATCATTGTGTTTAGGGTCCAGAATGACAAAAAGCACCATGAATGAATCGTCAAACTAGTTTTGACGCATATACTGTATTCTGAGTTTTTGTGTGAGGAGCAAAAGTCATCAGTAATGTTCCCTCAGCTGTACTGTAGCTTTCTGCCATTAGGTTTGGTATGCTGTCATTAATAATAGTAAATTTTCAGCAAATTTTCTGGTCTAATGTTCTCTTAAAGCTATCTTATGATTTCGGAAGAAAAGAATTTAGTCATATGAACTTCTTTTATAACACTTTCATAGTGCTTTTTTGTAGCAGTGCACAAAATATTGACACTATATTGGTTATTAGCTAATATTAGCTCTCACTCTTTGGCTCTCAATTAGTTCTCAGTCGTTTATCTAGCTTAATAATTTAAAAATGCTTAAATGAAATATTTTGCATGCCTCAAAGTAAAATATGTCTTTTTTTTAGCTTATTTATTTAATAAAAAATAGTTTTTAATAGACTTTTAATATTGGGTAATTCCATCAACTCAACCAGAGGTGCCTATTGTTTTGTAGAGGGGGGTCAAAATGGCAATTTTCACTTGAGATTCAGAGTCAAATTTTAGGGAGGTAAACATGACTTCAGAAAGATGGCAGCATCATAATGTTATTTTTTTTTACACAGAGATTGGTTGGTCTGTTAGTAAAATCTGTTGACTTTAGCAATCAATAATTGCATTATGTGCCAATGGTGACCATTCAAAAATGGGGAAACAGCACCTTTCAAGTTTTTTTCTCCAAAGTTTGCTTGCCTGTAACTCAGGAAGTGTTAAAGATATTTTAATCCCCTTTTAGATATTAAGTCTTAACACACTTTCCTTTTGGCATCTTTATTTTTCAGGCCCTATGTGGTTCAGTTCCAGAGATATTGGAATTTTAATATGGCTCCAGAGTAAATCACTAAAACCTCATTTTCAGTGGTCAAAATGAAATGTGGGTCAGTTTGAGGAATTTCTCAAGAACAAATAATGTTGAAACTAGAGATCTTGTTTCCTTCTGTCAAGACAACTGCATTAAACATACCTGTCAAGTGCCATCAATTTTCTTTTTCCAAAGTTTGCATGCCTACAACTCAAGAAGTTTTAAAGATATCGCAATATGATTTTAGATTCTAGTTGTTGTTAAACTTTTCTTTTGATTTTTTTTTTTTTTTGAAATCAGTTTTTGCAAACTGACCCACATTTGGTTTTTGACCACTGAAAATGTGTACATTTTAACGATTTACTCCTGGAGGCATATTAAAATGCCAATATCTCTAGAACTGAACCACATAGGGCCTTAAAAATAAAGATGCTAAAGGAAAGCCCCAATATCTAAAAGGGCATTAAGATATCTTTAATACTTCTTGAATTACAGGCATGCAAACTTTGGAAAAAAAAAAACTTGAAAAGTGCTGTTTCCCCATTTTTGAATGGTCACCATTGGCACACAATGCAACAAAGATTGCTAAAGTCACATCTCTCTGTAAAAATAGCATTAGATGTTTCTAAAGTCACTGTAATTTAGCTCTGAATCTCAGGTAAAAAGTGCCCCCCCCCCAAAAAAAAAAAAAATGGATTACTCCGTAAATATTCACCTATGACATTTAATATTTTGGCTTCGTCACTATACATGTCTATCTTTCTTCAGAAAAAAGTATTAGCAAAATCAAAAATTTAAGCCGGGGAAATTTTTAAATATGCTTGATTTGACATTGAATGTCAACCAGTAATTTCTGGTTTATTGCCGTTTCCCACAATATTGATATTGTTGCATTGCTACTTTTTTAAGAGCTCCAATCCTCCATTTTTATTGTCCTGAAAAAGGTACTTCTAAAAAAAAAAAAATCTTTGATCCATGGAGGAAAAAAGTGATATGGGCTTGGAACAACCCAATGGTTAGCTATCTCTTTAAAACACTAACCCAGAATGAAATGAGGCGCTGCTAAAGAGAACAACAATTTAAAGAGCAGCAATTTTTACGCTTCTCCTGTCACGCACATTTGCTGACTGATGTTTGTATACAGTGAAGTTAATTGGCTAGATGACAGCAAATTGCCTGATTAGCATTTAGTCTTCTTTCATTGAGCATTTGAACCTTCTTTGATTGCAAACTACAATAACAGTTGTCTCACTAGCCTGCTGTGCGACTTCACTGCCTGACCTTGTTTGTTCAAGTTGCCCGAGGCAGGAATCCTGGACTGAGTGTTCAGTGGCACCAAGCTTTGGTCTGCGGGGTCAGTCCAGTTGCTGTCCGGCAGGGTCAAGGGGTAGAATGATGCGACTTCATTAAGGTTTCCAGTGCTGACATGGGGTGTGAATACTTTTGAACCCCATGCTTTCAGATGTCTACAGACACTTGTGGCGTCTGGGCTTGCAGTGTTTGGCCAATCAGAAGCTCTTTTGGTGCAGACGATGTTATTCGTGCAGCTCTTTCCTTGAACTATCTGTGACGTCAATGAATATAGAAGTTAACACTTCAATGTGTTGACATTTATCAAGTTGTAAATTAGCCAGCCAGTATAGTCATTCATGTCATTGTATTAGTGAAAGTAATATACTGTAGATGAAATGTTGGATTGGATTTAGATCTTCTAGTTTGCTCAACCTCACACTTCACTGGTCCAATGCCAGTTTACATTTGTGTTTTTGTGCTTTAAGCGGCACGCCACTGACTGGCGTGAGACGTTCCACAGATGGTGTGTGTGCTCTGCTTTAATCTACTCTGCCCATCCGCTCGCTTAAGACCTGGAATACAATACATCCGGAGCTTTGAGAAAATCTCTAGTAATTTGAACTGAATCTGGATTCATAAAGTGTGGTCTTTCAGATGCACAGTGGGCTTTGCAGTATGTCACTCATCTACATTTTTAGTACGAAGTGCTCTGCGAAGTGCACTAAAGGGTTACGCTCCAAGGCCCCGAGTCAGTTGAGAAGAGAAGCAATCTCACAAAAAGGGCACAACAGATCCGCCTGTGAAATCTCTAAGAGCCATGACTGATTATGACCTGCTTTAAGATAGGAACACATTTTCAAAACTCTCACGTTCGTGCATGCACACGTGCACACATGTATGTCTGCACACGTGCACACATGTATGTCTGCATGTTTACTTAGCTGTGTTATGCCATGATTGCACGGAGGCGGTATGAATGTGTTTACACAGGAACTACTAATGCATACACTGGAAAAAAAAATTGTTAAATCAAGAAGGACTATCTAGACAAGTCTTATTTTCAAAAAAAAAAAAAAACTACTCAAAATTGAGTTTCTGCTTAGAACAAGCAAAATAATCCTTATTTCAAACAGAAAACAAGATTATTTTGCTTAACCCATTGGTAGGTTATTTAGCTTGTCTTCAAGTCTTCAAGCAAAGACTCACTTTTTTGACTTGTTTTTGGAAAATAATTTTTACTTGTCTAGACAATCCTTCTTGATTTAAGATTCTTTAGATATTTTGACTGGAAACAAGACAAGAAATCTAAGTAAGAAAAGCATTTTTTGCAGTGTAAATTATGATGTAAATTTTAAAAACATTCCAATTAACAAGTAATCTTTTTTATAATTATTCTTTTTTTTTATATAATGTTACATAAGATATTGTAACATTTTGTAATATTTTTTGATATTAAAAATGGGATTCTTTTGAACTTTCTATTTAAAAAATCCTGAAAGATGGTTTTCACAAAAAATATCAAGCAGCATAACAGTTTTTAACACTGATAATAATAAGAAATGTTTCTTGAGCACAAAACCAGCTTATATTATAATGATTTCTGAGGATCATGTGACACTGAAGACTGAAGAATAGCTGATTAAAATTCAGCCCTGCGTCACAGAAATAAATAATATTTTAAAGTAACCAATATTAGAAATTGCAATAATATTACTATTATTTCAGTATTTTTGAACAAATAAATACAGCCTTGATGAGAATAAGAGCTATTATCTCTGGATGTTTTGTCATATTTAGTTTTGTCCCCAAAGTATAGCTAAGCAGGAAAGAAGAGAGGAGGGGGGAAATGGGACTCAACACTAAATATAACATTCATTATGTTTCGCACCACATAAAAAATGTGAAATTTGCATAATGACATTAGCACAAGTTGTTAACTTTGATGAGCTCTTAATTGAGATACTGTAATATCCCTCTTAAAAGTAGCATTAGAGCCCATTCTGAGTTTGAGTGAACAGTATGAGTTGCCGTATTTTGAAAGGAGGTTATTTTAAGGTGTATTTTGGTGCTGTAATAAGAAATATGGCTCATTATTTTCTTTTTTGATATCCTGTCTGACTCACAGCCGGCATAGAAAAGGCTCAGCCATGCTGGTCCATCTCTCCACACCTATTTAGCATTTATATTTTGGTTGTTTTTAACTTTTCCACCCCTCGGATGTCCATTCAGAGCTCTTAATCACTAGCACTTTACAGTCGAGGAAAGCTTGTACACAATCTCCTTCTTATGTACCTCTAATTCTACACACGTGTGCTTTTCTTTGGCTTGCCATAGTGTGTGCTTCATTCACTCTTCCCAGAACCTATTCGTGAAACCAGATCGCCATCCAGTGGCCGTCAGTGGAACGGTTTTCCAGTTCGTCCTGAAGTGATCTGTGTAGAATGGATCAGAGGGGTGACAAAATCATTCACGTTGAGCCTGAAGACGTCAAACAAAGCAGAGAGTGAAATGTTGGAGCTCCATTTTGGCCGGAGTGAGCTGAAGCTCTGCTCTTGACTGTCAGGCGTCTCTTTACATGTGTGGGGATAGTTAGATGTTTGGAGGGTTGAATAGTTGCATTGTGTGCCACTCAGAACAGGGTGAACGTTAAGCTGAGTTTGAGAGGCTGCCAGGCAGCTGTCAGCTTTAGCGCTAACTATCTCTCTCTCTTTCTCTCCTTCTCTCCCTATACCCCCAGTAAACACCTGGAACAAATCCTGTTTTATTGAAGTTTTGCATTGTGCCAGTACTGTGGGTGAGCTGTCTTGATTTGCTGGTTTTTAGACCATAAGTACTTCTAATGTTTAAGGTTTATTGCATCAAAATATGCTATTTATAATTTTACATCCTCTGACCTTTTTTGCTCCTGTGTCTTTAAGATTTTTTGTTTGTGTAAATGATCGCTGTTCTGATTGTGAACAATGCTGGTACTTGAAGGTTAGCCAATTGTTCATCAGAGCGGTCTAAGTTGCTGAATACTGAGTAGGTATTGATATGTAAATGCTAATGCATTCATGATCTTGATGTCATAAACATAATGATAACACTTTTTTGCATCGTGGCTCTGTTCCAGTACGTTCTGTTACTGTGTAAGCTGAGCTGCCCTGTTTTCTCTTGCATGCATAGGCAGCACCCCAGCATCCTCACCAATCTGGAACCTCATTAGTGAAAAATTTTGGAAGCTCTATGCGGGCAGCATCATTAGTAGAGTTAGACAACTTTAAAGTTAATTATTCGATTAAAAATGTAATATTGGATTGCTTTTATCAGTGTTTTTTGGTTTTGGTGAATTTAGTTGCTGTAATTTACTGTCTTTTCATCTCTGTGTGCAAAGAAAGCAAACTCAAAAATTGTGAAAACATTGATACATAGTGGACGAGTCCAAAATGTTTTATCCATTTCAGAAAAGTATAGTTAAAAATCACAGTTTAACAGTACATTCACTCTGGGCGTCGGTGTCAACATCTCTCATTTACTTTGAATGGAGCGATGTCAAGCATTGCCAAACTGAATTGTGGGTCCGTTGCGTTGCGTCACGTCACTGGCGTTGCTCACGGTAGAAGTTCAAAACTTTTCCACTTTTCATATGCCAATGCAGGCGTCAGCCAATCAGATCACCTTATGCAAATACCCTGGTGCAGACGCTAGCCAATCATGTTCATGCAACACCAGAAAACGAATGCGATTAGCATATTTATTAGCATATTTAGCATATGTATTAGCATCTTTCCACTCTCAGCTAGTTGTGCGCTGTCTGCCATTTTCTCCACGCTTGAGCAGCTCTAGTGACAACAATGTCTCGTAAGCAGTGCAGGTGTTTTTTAGTTGGATGTAAAAGTGAACATAAGAGTCTTCATGTTCTCCTGAAATCAGAGCCACTGAGGATCATTGTTGGGCATGTTACTTTAAAAAAGTAATTAGTTATAGTTACTAGTTACTTCTCACAAATAGTAACTGATTTAGTAAAAGAGTTACATCATTATAAAAGTAACTAATTACCAGGGAAAGTAACTTTTGTTACTGTTTAAAAAAAATGTTCAGAAAATAACTTGGATTCCCCCAATATTAAATGTTAATTGAATGAAATGGACACTACATAGTATAAATTATTATTAAAAAACATTGTACATTAATCTACACTGTTTTAATGTTGCTGTGGGACAATGTGAGAGACATCTATCAAATTCCTCTACAGACACCTTGGCAATACAATTGCTATTGTCTAGTAATTTTTTTTTTTTTTTTTTTTTTACTCACCAGACTAATATTAAATATCTGATATATATATATATATATATATATATATATATATATATATATATATATATATATATATATATATATATTAGTTCTGCCTACCGTCTAGTTCTTAACAGCTGAAGAATCCCAAAGGAACAGTTATTTCGACAGGAAAATACAATAAATACAATAAAGAATGTCATTTACATGTAGCGCGTCAATTCTGCATGTTATATCCACCTTTTTGCTGTAAGAGTGGAAGCGGCTGTTTATAAATTTAATGTGTCAGGCTTCTGGTCTTATCTGCGTCCAGCTATGTTTATATGTACAAAACAGCTCGTTTTGCTCCTTGATATTGCAAATTGGTGCGTCTTATCATATTATTTTAAAGTATTATCTTAATTATGAACACAATAGTTTGTAGTGCAAACTGTTTTACCGTTTACGGCACTGCAGTATTCTTCTCGTTATTTCTCTATGGCAGATTATGAACAGGAAGTCTAACACATTACCAGAAAACAGCTTACTTCCGCATTGGAAAAAAAAGGTGGATAAGACTCTTGCTCTGTATCTTTCTTTGCTTGTGTGTGAGACAAAGCGACAAATAGTCATGTGCATTCACACTAGAGTTAACAGTTCCTCAACTACAGGTATGCTGCACGTCCATTCAGATGAAATGAAAAATAAAATGATAATAATATTATAATAAATTATAGTAACGCCGTATTTTATTTTCAGTAACTGTAACAGGTGAAACAGTAATTTGTTTGATTACTCATTACTGAAAAAAATAATGCCGTTAGTAACGCTGCTTATTTATAATGCCGTTATTCCCATCATTGCTAAGGATGCAGTGGATTATTTTAGTTTTTGATAGTAATGTGCCACCAAAAAAACAGAAGAAGAGGCGGGGTGAGCAGTAGCTCATTATCATTTAAAGAGACATGCACCGAAATGGGTCGCTGTAAACAGAACTGATTTGACAAAGTAAAAAGATGTTGTTTTACACAACCATTGAGAAATTTTAACCAAAGTGTTTTGCAGAAATTTATAAAGACCCTAAAGAATCATACCAACTGGTAGAAAATGGTCATCCAATGTCCCCTTTCAAACTTAATATAGCAATGGTCACGGTGTTTATTGCTGTTGAGTCCATCCACTGATCAATGGATCCATCCATGATTTTTCTGAAGTCTGAATGTTTCTTGACAGGTGATTGCATGATTAAGTTGACTGAAGAATTTGGTTGTTCTGCGAGGTTTGCACTGAATTTGAGGAAAAAATTCACACGTATCAAGTTGAGTCTTGCTTTGTCTACACATATGGTGACCTAGTTGTGTACATCCAGAGTTTGTTGTGTTTGGAACAACTTGAAAGTCTAATAGTGTGTGATCTTCACTCGAATTAGTGTCCGGTGCCCAGCTTTTCCTCTGTATCTGTTTACAAAGTTGGTAAGTATATGATGCCTAGTGATCATAAATCTGTTCAGATTTCAAGTCAGGTAATGCATCCCAGCTTTGCTGACTATGAAGTTTAGTATGAAGGCTTCTTCATATAGTGAATTTTGGTAACACAGTACAGTATGTGACCCTGGGCCAAAAAAAACAGTCCTAAGGATAAATTTAGATTAAGATTTATAAGTCTTCTGAAAGCTGAATAAATAAGCTTCCCATTGATTTATGACTTGTTAGGATAAGACCAGGATACAACTATTTGAAAATTTGAGGGTGCAAAAAATCAAAATACAGAGAAAATCGCTTTTAAAGATCTATCTATATTACTATTAAAAAATTATGTTTTGATATATTTATGGTAGGAAATTTACAAAATATCTTCACAGGACATGATCTCTATCCTAATGATTTTTGGCATAAAAGAAAAGTTGATCATTTTGACCCATACAATATATTGTTGGCTACTGCTACAAATATACCCGTGCTACTTAAGACTGGTATTGTGGTCGAGGGTCATATACAGTATAGGTGTTCTATATTAGTCTTGGTATTTTAGTGCTTTTAAGACGTAATCTTGTAATCTGAAGACTGTCACTTCAGTTTGAATGCTAAACATGTTTTTATTTTTTTTTTTTGGTTCATGAGCTAAAGCAGTACTCTTATCGTTGTGCCTGAAGCAAGTCACTTCTCCTCAGGTTGCTCCGGGGTGACTGAACCTTCCAGTCGCTTTGGATAAGGTGGTGTCTGCTAAAACACTTAACTGTATTGGACATAACGAGATCTTACTGGACAGTAATTCAGGCTTTCAGAGAAAAGCACATTCAGAGCACATCCAAACCTTTTTAGAACTAAATCATCTGCTCTCCTTGTCAAAAATCGCACTACCCCAGAGGTGTTCTCACAGCGCAGCTCAAATGTTCTCTGGGAAGAAAACATCTGCAGAAGGGGGGGAAAGACGACATTTCAGAATTAATCTTAATTACGGAATTAATTAGCTATGTTTGCCTGCTGCTGGTAGACAGTTGAGGTAATTGCAAGTGTCTGGCAATTATGAATGTTGAGATGGGAAAGGTTAGCGCCTTCTATCCTGGTTTGACCGAGAGGCTGATCAAAGGCGTGTGTTGGGAATGTCTCACTCTTGCCGGCTTTTCATCAGTCAGAGGCCAGACATCAGTCGCATCAGTTCCAGATAGGAAGGGTGCCATGGCAACCGCTGGGATGTTGTGAGATGATGCTTTATTCTTTGCTCACGTATGTGTATGTCCATATCAACTGCATTATTTCCTGTTATATAAGGGGCTTTGTGTGTGTGTGTGTGTGGGTGTGTGCCCCAGTGATCTGCTTCACCTCAAAATGTGCTCTAGAATCCTATTGGAAATTCTATCCTGATTTGGAGTCTGTCCTAATAGGAATTTCCTTTCAGGATTTCACGACGAGATATATTAAAAAGCTTATTTCCTAACAGTACTGTTAGGATTCACAATAGGATTAAAAAAAAAAAAAAACCCTGCTGGATATTTAAATGAATTTAAATTCATTTAAATTCAGAGCCACTTCCCTTGGCTGTTCCATGGTTCCATTGTTTCAATACCAGTAGGGTTCTGATAGAGATTACACAATATCCAATAAGACTATAAGAATCAAACAGTAAGGATCAAAAAATCTTGTAGGAATTGTCATTTTATCCAGTAGGATTTTGTTTAATTCTAACAGGATTCCTACTTGATTCCTTCAGAATTGGTTCCAAATTATGTTGTCAATGCCAGTAAGATTTGGTGTGTGCATTCCTTTACAATTTTTCTGTGAGAAACATCCTCATTTTTGTGTGAATAAGTTATATGAAATAGTCTATGCAAGCTATATTGTCTATGTCCAATATTTTATTTTATTTTATTTTATTTTATTTTAACTATGTGATTTTATAATATTTTTTTATAAATATTTTTATAAATGCAATAATATATTTTCTATAATTACTATTTACTATTGTTTACTTTATTTAGTTATTTACTTGTCTATGACCATTTTTATTTTATTTTATTTTATTTTATTTTATTTTAACTATATGATATAGTCTTTGTAAGCTTTGTAAACTTTCTATGTCCAGTATTTATTTTATTTTATTATTTACATTACTTAACCTTAATTTACTGGGTAAACAGTTATAGATTATAGATAGATAGAACAAATTATAATTAGATTTATATAGCAAATTATAAAATAGAGGTAAAATAAAACAGTAATATTGTGAAATATTATTACAATTTAATATATTTTTGGTTTATTAACTGTTAAAAATTTAAATGTAAATCTTTATTTTATTATATTTTAAACCAAAAAACACCCACCACAATTACCTATTACATAATATAATATGTATAATATTAGTTTTGTGTGAATATGTCCAGCCTTGACTTCTTATTTATTTATTTATTTATTTATTTATTTATTTATTTATTTATTTATTTATTTAATGATTACAATATAATTAAATAAAGTAGAATAATTATATAATAGACTATAATAATTTATTTACTGTTCTATAACTGTTATATAACGGTTAATTCTATTATATTTTAAAATGTAATTTATTCCAATGAGGCATAGCTAAATGTATTTTATCCAAGTTTTTTTCAGTTTATTACTTTAAATAATAATAACAAAAAATGTGTTATTAAGATAACATTAATATGGTGCTAAATAAAATACTACAATGGCAAAATCTGTTTTTAATCACTTGTATGCTTTTCTGAAGTCAAAAAGTCTTTCCCAAACTAAACTAGGAGACTAAGAAAGAGTTAAAGAACCTTTAAAGCCCTATACAGGGGCTTAATAGGTTCTTTGTATAGCATTGGTGCTATATAGCACCTTAACCACCCCGAAGAACTGCTGAAGAACCAAATTTGTGTAACTGATATTAATTATGGTTCTCATTGGTAATTTTTTCTCAGTGGTTTTTCTCTAGGCTGTTTTTCCAAATGCATTTGTTTTGAAGAAACATTTGTTTCTGATACAGTATGAACCCTATATGTGCGCATCTCTGACATATAAACTGTTGTGTGGCTCTGACTGTCTGTCTTTTGCCGTGACAGTTAAGTGTGAATGGGCAGCAGACACAAGCGCTTGTGTGGTTCCAGGATGACTCACAATGTGACACCAGTGGTGGAGCACAGGATCAATTGGCACAAAAGAGACTTCATTTCATCAGACATCACTAGAGGAGCAACCTGTAGCCATGGAGACAAGACACTGGCTGGTGGCTGTCATGTCCTGTAGCGTCCATTTCATAGGGGGTTCGCAATGCATTTGAGCACTACAAAAACATCACTTTCCTCATCCAAACTTGTACAGGCAGGTCTCTTCAATAGTGTCTATATACAAACACACTCACGAAATATTGTGGGTAGGTTTACTGTAATGAGTGATAAGTGCTAAACTTCATGAGGTTTTATTGTTTGCTGCTTGTTCTGCAGATCTTAATTACACTAATTATATAGAAGCCACTTTGTTTCCAGGACATTCCAAGCTTGACTATGAGAGACAACAGAGTGCAGAAAAAAGACTATGGAAATACATTAAAGAAAACAAGCCATTACTGGTTCCCAGTAGATCTTTAGCTCTGCTCTTAGTGAGCTGCCTACATAGACAGTATTTTAAGGCATCGTATGTGTGGCCAAGAAGGCTAAAGGTGCAGTAGAAAAGACAATATTACACTGCCATCTGTCATACTTAGATTTGCCCACTTTTGAAAAGTGTTAAAGTACCAACCCAGTGTTTACAAAGCGAATGTGCAAAGAAAGTCAAACACCTCTTACAAAAAAGGGTAAAACAACGTTGGATGGTTTTGAAGTTGGAGGCGAAAATGAGATGGAGTTTTTTTGCCTTAGTGAAGTCGCAGAGCTAGTGCAGAACTAGCATTTGTAGTTAAAAAGTATATAAATTTGTATTTTTTGTTTTTAAATTTATTTTGTTTTATTTTTTTGAAAATTACAGATTGTTTTACTAGATAAGACCCTTATTTCTCGTCTGGGATCATGTAGAGCCATTTGAAGCTGCAATGAAACTTCAACCCATTGATACCTTTTGAAATGCAGTATAATTTTTCCCTCAAAAAACTTGTCATCCTAGATGTTCATGTCTTTCCTCAGTCGAAAAGAAATACATGAACATCTAGGATGACATGGGGGTGAGTAAATTATCAGGAAAATTTCATTCTAGAAGTGAACTAATACTTTCAGAAGTATTTTAGATGTGTAATGGCTCCCTTCTACCGTTTGACATTGAAAACACAAAAAAAAAGTTAGAAAATTAACTATATATTTTTATGCTGCTTAGAGTGTATAGACTGCTATGTTTTGGAACAGTGTTAGCGAGTATATTACATCATACAAAATTTATGATTTACATTTAGCTGAAGCACCTTTACAGCCTCAAGTCTTTTGGGGTATGATGCAACAAGATTTGAGCATCAACATTTGGCAGTTATCTGTCATTCTTCGCCTCGCCTCCTCACCCCTCAAGTTCTGTCAGCTTGGATGGGGTCTGGCAGATATTTTCAAGTTTTTCCAGAAATATTTGATTGGGTTCAAGCCCAGGCTTTGCCTGGGCCACTCAAGGACATTCACAGAGTTGTCTATAAGCCACTCTTGCTGTGTGCTTGGGGTCATTGTCCTGTGAATCTTCTGCCCAGTCTGAGGTTCTGAATGCTTTGGACTGGGTTCATCAGACCAGAGAATCTTGTTTCTCACATTCTGAGGGTCTTTTAGGTGCTTTTTTTGCTAATTCCAAGTGTGTTTTCAAGTGACTTCATTGAGGAGAGAATTTAATCTTGCCACACTACCATAAAGCCCAGATCGGTGAAATGTTGCAGTGATGTTTGTTTTTCTGTAGGTTTCTCTCATCTGCATATATGATCATGGAGCTCAACTAAAGTCACCATCAGGTCACCACTCTAGCCAAGGTGTCCTTTTCCATTAATTGCTCAGTTTGGCCTGCTCTAGGAAGAGTCGTGGTTGTTTCAAACTTCTTCCACTAAGGGTAATGTATACTACATGCTTCTGTGAACCTTTACTGCAGCAGAATTTTTTCCCAGATGTGTGGCTTGATCCATCCTGTCTCTGAGCTCTACAGGCAGTTTTTTTTTTTTTTTTAACATCAGGGCTTGGTTTTTGCTCTGATATGCATTTTCAGCTGTTAGACCTTTTAACATGTGTACCTTTCCAGATCAGACCTATTCAATTGAATTTGCCAGAGGTTAACTTCACTCAAAGTGTAGTAACATCTACAAGCAATATGAATGCTCCTGAGCTAAATTTCAACTGTCCCAGGTATGAATACTTATGCAATGTAATCATTTAAGTTTTTTTTTTTTTTTTTTTTTTAATACATTTGCAAATATGTTAAAAAAAAACTGTTTTTGCTTTGCCATTATGGTATATGGAGTGTAGATTGATGTGTGAAAAAAGTAAAGCAGTTGAATGTAAGGCAGCAACATAATGTTAAAAAAAAAAAAAAAAAAATGAAGGGGTATGAATGCTTTCGCAAGGCACTATAGATGTTTAGAGTCAAATAATGAAATTGTGTTTTATTACAAAAAAGCCAGAATTACAGTTGTTTACAGGTATTATTGGAGTGTTTGTTTCTGATCTTGACCCAAAAATGTATTGAGGAATATGCAGTGGGAGTAAAAGAAACTTCCTTCCCAAGCATGCTAACAGCTCTTGGGAAATATATATATATATATATATATATATATATATATATATAATATATAATGTGTGTGTGTGTGTAGAGGATTAGATGCTTTAATGACAGACATTACAGGCTCTCTCTGGCTTATCATCTGACCTCTTCTTGGTAGGAGAGTGTGTGTTCACAGCAGATTACTGCAGCTTTTGAAATGCTAGATCTGCCTTTATGTCCGTCATTCGCCCCCCATACATCCCTTTAACACATTTCCTGTAATCCATGGCACCTGACCCACGCAAGGTCTCAGTGAGACTGTTGACATTTCAGATCAGGATTAGAGCGCTGCTTTAAAGATTACCCAGGTTGATGTTTGTTTGCTTCGCTCCTGGCGAGACAGAAGTGGGTTAGATGTAAGCAACCCGTTTCATCTTAGTGTACTCAGTCCAGCGGGTACGCTGGCATTCTCCAGGCCCGTCTGTGTGGGGCACGGTTCAAATGAAAGATTAAAGCGCACGGCAAAACCATCAGATAGGGCTTTGCAAACTTCTGTCCTGAGTGTGGAGATCACTCGCGCTTGGTTCCGTTAGCGGTTCGGCAGTTTATGAATACATACTGAACTCTCTGCTGCTAAGTAGAGATTTGAAACTTCTGTACCACAGCAACAGAAATTATTTTTTAGTGGAGTTGTGAGCTTGAAGTCTGCATTAAATGTGATGAGAGAGACTTGGGGCTCCACAATAAAACAAACACAATATACAGACAAAGTCTTTTTTTTTTTTTTTTTTTTATATATATATATATAATATCAGTGCAGTCTGAATCTTGAACAAATTACTCGTATGAGGTGGTTGTTCTTAATGAATCTGTGTAACTCTGGAGTTATTGTTTTAAAAGGTCTACGATAACTATTCACTTACTGAATCATTTAGAATGGTTCAAATTGTAAACTACTACTGTTTGTTTCAGAAGTGGGTGTGGCAAAATGGCTCAATAGCGCCACCTATACACTTTTAACAAAGTGCCCCTCGAGCAACTTTTCATGCACATGTACGAAATTCAGAAGACACATGTAACACCCAAACCTACAAAAAAGTCTCTTGAAGCTAAATTTGAAAACCAGCAGGAACTACTACTGTTTGTTTCAGAAGTGGGTGTGGCAAAATGGCTTAATAGCACCACCTATACACTTTTAACGAAGTGCCCCTCAAGCAACTTTTCACGAACATGTACAAAATCAGATAACAGATGTAACGCACCAATACCTACAAAAAATGTCTCTCGAAGCAAAATTTAAAAACCCAACAGGAACTACTACTGTTTGTTTCAGGAGTGGGTCTGGCAAAATGGCTCAATAGCACCACCTATACACTTTTAACAAATGCCCCTCGAGCAACTTTTCCCATACATGTACGAAATTCAGAAGACACATGTAACACCCAAACCTGCAAAAAAGTCTCTTGAAGTAAAATTCGAAAACCAACAGGAACTACTACTGTTTCAGAAGTGGGTGTGGCAAAATGGCTCAACAGCGCCACCTATACACTTTTAACGAAGTGCCCCTCGAGCTGCGTTTCACGTACATGCACTAAATTCAGAAGACCCGTAATGCACCAATACCTACAAAAAAAAGTCTCTTGAAACAAAATTCGAAACCCAACAGGAACTACTACTGTTTCAGAAGTGGGTGTGGCAAAATGGCTCAATAGCGCCTCCTGTAGACTTTTAACAAAGTGCCCCTCGAGCTGCGTTTCACGTACTTGCACTAAATTCAGAAGACACACGTAATGCACCAATACCTACAAAAAAGTCTCTTGAAACAAAATCCGAAACCCAACAGGAACTGCTACTGTTTGTTTCAGTAGTGGGCGTGGCATAATGGTTCAATAGCGCCACCTATAAACTTTCAACAAAGTACCCCTCGAGCTACGTTTCACGTACACATACGAAATTCGGAAGACACGTGTAATGCACCAATACTTATAAAAAAAAGTCTCTTAAAGCAAACTCCAAAACCCAACAGACAGTTATTTTGAATTTTCTCTGCAAATTTTGTCATTTTTGTCAAATTCGTTGATGTATTTAAACACCAAATTTGGGCAGTGTGATCTAAAGCCTTCTGCGATTGTTTAATTGTGAAGATCTTGACTTTTCGTGAAAGGGTGTGACCGTGGCAGCTTGACAAAGTTCGATGTTTCTCCATGGAAAAGGAAGTTGTTGTAACTCAGCCATACAATGTCTGATCTGCCCCAAAATTCACACATTTGATAAGAGTCCTGGCCTGAACACATCTAAAGGCCAATATTCAGTTGTAATCATAGTGCCACCTGCTGGCAACAGGAAATTACTTGTTTTACACTAACTTAAACATACAATGTCTGATCTGCCCAAAAATTTACATGTTTGGCAGATGTTCTGGCCTAAAAACATCTACATGCAAACAATCAGACATAATTCATAGCGCCACCTGTTGGCAACAGGAAATGTCACGTTTTGCACTAAATAAAACATGTAGTGTCCAATCTGCCCTACATTTTTTTTTTTGTTTGATACGAGTCCTGGCCTGAAGACATCTAAAGGCCAATATTCAGATATAGACATAGCGCCACCTGCTGGCAACAGGATATGTAATATTTTACACCAACTCAAATATACCATGTTCAATCTGCCCCAAACTTCACATTTGATATGAGTCCTGGCCTGAAGGCATCTACATGCCAATATTTAGTTATATTTGTAGTGCCACTACCTGGCAGCAGGAAGTTTGGCACATACTGTATAAATGACTTTGACTTATTCCTCCTATATTTACCACTTTAAATCCATATTGCCTACGTTCGCTGTTTTACTAAAGCCACTGGGTGCGAGGGCCCTTTCAACGCTGCTTGCAATTGAAATCTTTTCTAACATAATAAATGCATTTTCTGTCACTTTTAATTAGTTTAATACTTCCTTTCTGAATAAAAGTATACATTTCTTTCCAAAAATAATAATCTTACTGACCTCAAACTTTTGAAAGGTAGTGTAGTGTTATATCGCAAACAGATTTGTTAATCTCATATGATTCCCATTGACTCTTTGTATACATAAAGTCTTATTGAGAATATGCGTGCACGAGAATATGCACGTGTAAACAGATATTTTCATGAGTTTACAGTTGTCATTAAAGTACTTTCAGACTCTGCAGTTGTATAAATTTATTTAAATCTGTACATGTAAACAATCGTTAATCAGTCTTTATATTTCCCTTTCCCTCGCACACATGCACACACATATCCCACATCTGGCTCCTCTCTAATGTATATCTGTGACCCAAACTTGGTCCTCACAAGAACTCAAATAACAATCAAGGCCTCATATGTTGTCAAATTTACAGGCCACTCTGTGTTGCATAGCAACAGGCATTGCAGCGCTGAGTGAGGAGAGAGAGGTGATGCTATGTGTGAGTGATCTGAGCTCTGTGTGAAAGGCTGAAGTGTCACACAATTGATCTCTTTCTTTCTGTCATGCAGCGATGCCCTTGTCTGACCAGGTCAGCCAACATCCACACGCATTTATATTCATTCACTGTGATTTATATATATATATATATATATATAATATAAAATTATAGAGAGAGACCTGGTCTGACAACAGACCTATGCATAGTTTATTAAGATAATGAGCTGACGTTTTGTCTTTTAGCTTTCTATGGCAGTTCCCATAGCTTTGTTTGGTTTGTAGGCATTTCTCAGAACCTCATAATCAAATTTATCTATCAACAGCTTAAACTTAAATTCATGGTGTACCATTGAATCTGTATGTTCTTTTGGCTATTTGAACCCTTTCTTTGTCAGTGTCAGATGTGGTTTCTCTTTGAAACTCGGTCTAAAGGCCAGCAGCATCTCAGAGTGTTCTCTGGTTCAGATGAAGCTGATGTCTGGTTTGTACTTTTCGGTGAATCTAGCTGAGCACCAGCGAGGCGTCTGTTTCTCAGACTAGATGCTGTGATGTACTCGTGTTGTTTTGCATCTGGGCCATCCATGTCTCTCTCTCAGTCCTGGTTAGATCCTGGTTTGATATCTTTTGTCAAGACAGTAGTGTCTGGAACGGCCTTCATCTCTCAGAAGAACAACAGGGCGATGTGTTTCTAGAAAAAAAAAAAAGTGTGTCTAGCCAGAATTTAACTTAAAGTATAAAGTGACTTGCAAAAATACTTGCAAGTGTACTCGATACTTGAGCAACTGAAGATTTCACACTTGAAGTAGCACAACTGTTTTCAGCTTAATACCAAATCAGAAGATTTTTAAAACAGATTTTTATAGAGTATTGGCTGCTGAAAATAGGCCTTATACATAATTTTCTTCAAATTTTTAATTATATTATATTATATTATTATTTTATTTGTTTTGATTTTATAACATTTAAATTGCAATAGTAATTTTGAATTAATTTAAAATATAATTTAATTTTTAAATGTTTAGAAATCGAAATACTATTTGTACTAATTTACAGTAATATTAACCTACAATGTTTTTTTAAATTTTTTTTTTTTTTTTTATGTATTTTTTTACTTTTATATTGGGTCAAAATGAACCTTCTAAAAGAAAACTAGACAACTCTTATAATTTTCACAGTTTTCACAGTTAAGCACCAATCTCAAACCATTATTTCATTCCTGAAATATTTCAGTATGCCATGGTTTTCCGTCTTCCACTTTACTGCATTATGAAACGTTAAAAACTGTTTGACATTCAAATTCATGATATTGAGGTAGTATACAACTTTTGACTCACATTTTACACTTTTATTCCCAATTTTCTATAATGCATTAGGTCTGTTACCGCATTTCTTATGGCCACCACGATATTAGTATTCACAGAAGAGCTTAACATATTTTAGAGGCGAAAGGAAGGTGATTAGGAAATACATTATTCATCATCAGTTTAGTTTAATAGGATTATGAAATATTTATTTTTATTTTTCATATAGCTTTTGTTGTCTTGTGTTTTTTCAGATGGCACGGACTGAAACCGGAACAAACCGTTCATTGACCTGTTTCGCCAACTCTAAGCCGTGTTAACGTATTATTATTGCTGAAAACAACTTGCTTGATTTTCACTGAGCAGCATAATCAGATGATGGATAGAAACTTTCAGAGCTGTGAGGATTACACATTACAACTTTCCCTTTACTATTTCCTCATGTTCCAATACAATAATTGAATCATGTACAATAATGCCTCATTTAACAAAACAAACATAATTACAATGTCTTTAGCACAAATATACTTAATTATATCTTTAGTTGGACTTTAGCACTACTTCCACAAAATTAAAATGCTTTAAGTACAAAATTAGTTCCAATTAGCAGACTTGAATATGCCAGTTTAGTATACTAAAAATACATTTGCAGGGTATTAAGTACATAATATGTAAATGTATTTGTGGTATACTTAACATGAAATAAATGTATTTTAAATACATTTTAGTATATTTATTTTTCACTAGGGACCAGGTGCCATATTTCAAAACCCTGAAAGAGGGACTCAAACCATATAAAGTAACAAGCTTATCATAGAGTCTTAGGGACAGACAGTAAACATCCATCTAGAAACACCCAAGCAATATCCACAAACATCCACCCTAGGATGAGGCCATAGTTACACACTAGGGGCTGGATTCACAAAAATCTCCTTAAGAAGTTTCTTGAGATAAATTCCAAAAGTTCGTAAGAGTGTTCCTCTGTGTGCTTCTTAAAAAAATACTGCAAGGGATAGTTCACCTAAAAATGAAAGTTCTGTCATTAATTACTCACCCATGTATAGTTCCAAACTCATAAGACCTTTGTTCATCTTTAGAACAGTAAAAGTACTTTAGAAAGTACCACTACGGATGTGTGTGATGCTGCTGATGCAGGAGCCAGTGTTCTGAAGTAGAAAAGGAAGTAAAAAGTATTTTATTCTTGGGAAAGTTTTGTGAATCTGGCCTGAGGACATCAAGAAAAAAAGAACAAAAAACATCTAAGCAGGGAATTTCAGACAATGTCCTACACAAGGATCTGCTAAGATTCCTTCTGGTTATTGTTTCATCATTAAGGCTAATGTTCCATTATTGCTTTGAAACTGCCAGCAAACACATACATTCATACAAGGTCTGATGATGAAAGCGGTTCATTCATCGGGAGTTCTTTATGTTGTGGGTAATGAAAATGACAAACACTGGCGAACTCGACATCATCGAATCAAAGACTATGTAAATGAACAGTTCTGAGGATACAGACAAGCCAGTGGCTTTTGTGTGCACGTTCCACTTCCTCTTTCATCCAACCATGAACAGCGATCTCACAAACACTCCCCACATAGACAAAAAAGACAAAAAAACGGTCTGGTCCTCCACCTCCCCCTTCTGAATTCTTAATAATGGTGTACATATTGCTGAAATTGCACCGTGCGCTTGTATATAAAATGTCTCCATAAAATTAATTTAGCAAAGAAGACGCAGCCATCAAAGAAACGTCCGGCTTATTCATCGAGGGACAATGTGGAAACTAATTTCCCTGAGGTTGCCACACCGGCTGTCTTTATGTCAGTTTTTCCGATACGCTCGTGTCATCGTGCCGCGCCGAAAATTAAACCGGTGACTGGCAGTTTTGACGGCTTTCATTGAGCCCACCTCATGCACTTTGGCTTTTCTATGTTTCGAGCGTACGAACTGAAGGCGCTTATTATATTTGTGAATAGTCCATTATGTCCAGGCAAGCATTCGGGGCAGTGCTCAGGGGCCTGTTCTGTTTGTGACAGAGGGCCTGTTTTGATTGATGTGGCCGTGGTTTGTCACAGCTGGAAGGGAGGTGATAGACTTGGGTGGTATAGAGAAAGCTATGCACCACACGGAGCTCTGCAATTAAGCTGTTTTCTTTCTGTTAATTAAAAGCAAATTAGTCACTGCAACAAGAGGAGCTGTCTTCTTCTAATTGCCACCCAGCATTGCCAAACATGAACCTGTTGTGGAAACGGCCTGTCTATTCTTACTCTCTTATTTTCTGTGTCGCAGGGTCGACGGGGGAAAACAGGAGACCCAGGGGTTCCAGGACCACCGGTAAGAATTATGGTTTTCTAGTTTGCGTAACACTGACAAGAAAATGATCAAGTATTCAGTATTGAGGGAGACCAAAAGTGAAAGTTGAATAATTGGCCACTGAAAAGCTGGAAGGCCTGACCCAGCCAAGCATGAGCTTGGTAATGCGACAGGAGAAGAAAATTAAACTTAATTCACAATTTATTCTCTGTAATAGAGCATTGATATTATTTTTATTAATGGTTTTTCTTCTTAAAGGAGAACTCCACTTCCAGAACAACAATTTACAAATAATTTACTCACCCCCTTGTCATCCAAGATGTTCATGTCTTTCTCTCTTCAGCCGTTAAGAAATTATGGTTTTTGAGGAAAGCATTTCAGGATTTTTCTCCATATAGTTGACTTCGTTGCTGCCCCGATTTTGAACTTCCAAAATGTCATTTAAATGCAGCTTCAAAGGGCTCTAAACGATCCCAGCTGAGGAAGAAGGGTGTTATCTAGCGAAACGATCTGTCATTTTTTTCGTAAAATAAAAGCTTGTGTAGCACTAGCCCTGGGATTCGCGTCCACAACGCTACGTACTATTGAATCACGTCAAAAGATCACACGAAACGTAGGCGGAACTACAGACCCAGTGTTTACAAAGCGAACGCGCAAAGACTAAGGAAGTGCAAGTAATTCAAACGCTGTTTACAAACAAAAAGGTACAACAATGTCGGATGATTCTGAAGTTGTTGGAGAAAATAAGGGAGTTTTTCGCCATACTCTACCTTTTTGAGTCTAAGTACACAGACAATGAACTTAGACATGATTTGTAGCGTCATGGACACACATCCCAGAGGTAGTGTTACACAAGCTTTTGTGCTTAAAAAGTACACACATTTTTGTTTTTCGAAAAAAAAAAGACAGATCATTTCGCTAGATAAGACCCTTCTTCCTCGGCTGGGATCGCCCTTTGAAGCTCCATTTAAACTGCATTTCGGAAGTTCAAAATCGGGGCACCAAAGAAGTCCATTATATGGAGAAAAATCCTGAAATGTTTTCCTCAAAAACCATAATTTCTTCACGACTGAAGACAGAATGATATGAACATCTTGGATGACAAGGGGGTGAGTAAATTATCTGTGAATTGTTGTTCTGGATGTGGAGTTCTCCTTTAAGTGAATGTGTAGAGTATTTGGACAAAATAAAATTTTTGAATGTCATTGCATTAGATACAAAATGTTAAAGGGATAGTTCACCCAAAAATGAAAATTTGATGTTTATCTGCTTACCCCCAGAGCATCCAAGATTTAGGTGACTTTGTTTCTGCAGTAAAACACAAACAAAGATTTTTAACTCAAACCGTTGCAGTCTGTCAGTCATATAATGGAAGTCAATGGGATCCACGGCTTTGAGAGTCAAAAAATACATACACAGACAAAACCAAATTAAACCCTCTGGCTTGTGATGATACATTGAGATGTTAAGATGTGAAACAATCGGTCTGTGCAAGAAACTGAACAGTATTTATGTAATTTTTTTTTTACCTTTGATCCACCGCAATGTCTAACTCTATTGAGCACGTTCACAACAGCCGCCGTGTGACGCATCATACAAGAGCAAGGCAGCCATAACTTAAGTCGATCAGGCTCAAAAGTTGGGAGTTGGTGAAAAGTAAACACTCCTGGATGAGTTCACGCAAGCAAATGTAATCTTTTAGTTTTTAATCGGTTGCAACAATCAGGATAAGCACAGGTAATTTTGAGTAGCCGCCATACCCACAGTCTCTACACTGTGTAAACAATGAGTGACATATATGTGCAGCAGATTACTTCCGCACATGTGTCTACTATGCCAAAGCACACTGACGTGTCACACGCCGGCTGTTGTGAACGTGCTCAGGACAGCTGGACAGAGGTAAAAAAAAAAAAAAAAAAAAAATTATATAAATACTGTCCAGTTTCTTGCACAGACCGATGTTTCATGTCTTAACAACTCAATGTATCGCCACAAGCCGCAGAGTTTAATTTGGTTTTGTCTGTGTATGTTTTTTTTTTTGACTCTCAAAGCCATGGATCCCATTGACTGCCATTATATGACTGACAGGCTGCAACGGTTTGAGTTAAAAATCTTTGTTTGTGTTCTACTGAACAAACAAAGTCACCTACATCTTGGATGCCCTGGGCATAAGCAGATAAACATCAAATTTTCATTTTTAGGTGAACTATCCCTTTAAAGCAAGACTATTAGTGTAAGTAGTTGTTAAGACTTGTATGGCTTAATAACATAAATTATGTCTCTTACTGTTATAAATGATAAAACATAGTTTTAGATATATTTTGGACTACGGTTGGCACCATTATTTCAATGATATTTCGATGACACCGGTTGCACTCTGTGAGCTACTGGTGCTACCTGTTGCTATTTTTACTGCAGCACAGCTTAGAATACACAACACAGAAAATAAAATCCTAATACAATGCCACATTGTGTGGCTTTTGGTTGTAATTTTCAATTGAAGGGCAAAAAGACAAGTGATGTAAGTCTTTACTGCTTTCCCAGCAAAAGAAGAGGAGAGAAGATCCCTGTGGACGAATAAAACTTCCTAAAGACCTGCGTCTTTGTTCTCTCCACTTTAGCTCTGATGCCTTTGAGGCTTTTAGTAGACCACAGCTACTGAAAGAGCTTACAAACGTAGAGACAAGAAACGCTAAATGTCATCCTGGCAGGATGTAAATATGCCAAGCTTGTCATGACTCCGCAGCCACTGAAGGAGCAGATTTAACTTGATATCCAGGGGCGTTTAGACTCCTTGTGGGGAAAAATCGATAGTACGACATTTGATTTAAGCCTACGCTTATATCCATCGCCGATCCAGCTCTTTTAGCTGTGATTATCGCATCAGTATTTTATTTTTAAGTTGTGTTGCAGTAAAAATGGCAACAAGTAGCGCCAGTAGCTCACTGAGTGCAACCATTTGAAGTTATTGCAATAATGGCGGACCCCTATAATCCAAAATATGTATAAAACGATGTTGATTTTTTAAATAAAGGAAATTTTTAATGGGTTTAACTACATATTTCAGTAAGAAACATAATTTACATTATATTAAACCATACAAGTCTTAATACCCTTTAAAACTTTGTGTTTGATACCCGTTGATGACACATTTGGAATATATCAGCATTAATATCATTTAACAATACATTGTCAATTTTAATTAAATGAAATCATTTTTTATATTGAAATAGAAGTAAATGCATTTGTGAAAAATACATGTAAATATTTGAATATAGGTTTTGAAATGCAGCTCATTTTCATTTATATCACCTCAGTTTCTATTTTCCTCCCCCTGCAATTCAGTTTCAGAAAGCATAATTGTTGTCATAAATCTGCTTCGAAAGCAAACAAAATTTGTCATTGTGCATAATGGACACATACCTGCTGCTATATTCATCCCCCTCCAGATGAGTTTTCTTAGTTTATGCATTGGTTTAAGTGAAATTTCCATCACATTCGCTGTGTGGCTCAACGTTTCAAATTACGATTTCGAGCAGCCCAGAGGGCCATATTAAGAGCAGTCCCATGCATAAGTGTTATTGAAGATCCTGATGAGACTCTCAAAGGGGCCCTAGTTTACTGCTTGATAAATAGTCATCTCATCAAAGCCGTAGCATCAGTATGGAAATGTGCGTGAAGGAAAAATCACACACACGCACACTTCAGGCTTTAAAATGTATGTTGCATCAGAAATTTATGGCATATTTACGTTGCCTGTGGTTAAACATTGCCAGGTTTACTGAATCTCTTTTAAGTGGCAAATGAGTGATTAATACATTCCTATGTTGAATAAAAACGTAAAGACATGCTTCACCCGAAAATGGAGATTCTGACATTATTTGCTCTCTCTTGTGTTATAAAACCGTTTGACATTTTTTGTTCAGACTGTGCCGGTTTCCATGCAGTTACTATAAATGGGAATGAAAGCAAAAGAAAAAAAGTGGTTTGTTTACTTGTTCACTACAGTGAGTCATATAATAGCTTTGTGTGAGCAACAGACTGACACTGAAGTAGTTATCCACTGATACATTTCACTAGTGATTGTGTTTACTACTGTAATGAATCATTTAGAATGGTTATGTGAATTGAATCAACTGATTCATTGAAAAGATTCAAGTCACCTTTATTTATAAAATGCTTCATGGTAGCATACAATGAAAGTTATAGAATTGATGGAAACTTCAAATATAAGACACATTTAAATTCTGCTCTTAATCAGCTCAAAAAAGACAAAAGTGTCATTATTCACCTCAAGTCAGTTATGTTAGTTCAGATTCAGTTCAATAGCTGTAAAGTTCATCAATTATAAAACAGATTCAGTTTGGCTGTAAGCAGCTTTATTATGTAATTCAGCTCTGATTCAATTCAGTTCAATGACAGTGCTGATATTGCAAAATTTGTCAAATATGAAGCAAATTTGATTCAGCTATAAAGCGTCTCTACAGAAGACAATAGAGTCAGCATTCAGTGCCAGATGTTGGGATTTATGGTGAATAAGGATCTGTTTTTCACACAAAGCTATCATATTGCTTCATAAGACTTGAAGTATGGGTCATATAGACCACATTTATAACATTTATGGGCCATTCTACAGAATTGGTCCAGAGTCAGAGTTGGAAACGTCTTGAAAAAAAGTATTTTTCCAAAAAAAAAAACTGAATGCAAATTGTATAATATCCAAGGTACAGATTTCTAGTAATTGTTCAGTTAATTCTCATATTGTATTTTTAGAACATTTTGGAATATTTGTCCTCTCCCCAAATTTTCCACTACCAAAACACAGTAATAATATTTTAATTAGAAGAGTTCTATTGACCTTTTAAGAGATTTTGCTTGCATCTAGATTGTAAACATATTTTTTTGCAATTTTATTACATTTTAAAATTTAACAATTAAATTGTGACACAATTTCAAGTGTAATTTGAGTTTTGTTGTTCTTTGAATCAAATTTCTCTTTAAAAGGAAAAACGTTGATCATACTGATTTCAAACTTAAGGATTCATTCATTGAACCAAAAACTGTCATAACATCTTAGTTGATAATTCAGTATACTTTATTTTTGACAAAACATCCCATGTTTTGGTAGTGACTGCACATTTTCAGTAGTGACAGTAATGCTTTGGTAGCAACCACATCACATTACAAATATTTTAACTTTAATATTACAAATGCTACTATAACATACTAAAATACAAAAAGTTGCACCTGTACTAAAAATTTAGTTTATTTCCCCCAAATATGAGGATTGTGTGTTCCCTTTTGTCACTACCAAAAGAATGATGACATGTTTCGGTAGTGACAGTTTTAAATACTTTTGAACCTAGCTCAAAGATTCTGATTAGCACATGGTTAGCTAGCACAGTTTTGAATATTGGTGCACGTATAAAAACTAAATGTTATGGAATAACTCCCAAAAAAGTGTGCTTAAAAAAGTGCTCAGTAGTGATGTTCCTTAAAGTTACAAACTCATTTTTCAGACTTTTGAACACATTTACCTGAAAATAATGAGAACTATTTACTTACACCGTGTAGCTATAAGAGAGAGGGACAGGAATATTTTCTGATAATAAATGTATGGGTTTAGTTAAAATCAGTCTCGGCCAATAGACTAAAACGTACACTGTTTTGGTAGTGACATGAAAAACACAGAACACATTTTTTCATAATTTACAAAGAAAATACAAAATATATCTATTTTTAACTTCAGTTTTTAAAAGAATCAAAAAGATACTTTTAAAAACAACAATGGAAAAAAAAGTTGAAAAAAAAAGTTGATATTTAGGGGTTAGGGTTCAAGACAGCCACCTCTCAACTGAAAGTACCCAATATATGCTGATTTTATATATATATTAAGCTTACTAATATTTTAAATATTATTGTGGGTTTCAATAGTTAATAGAAGGATTTTAATAAACATCTAAGATTTGAATAATTAAATGCTTTTAAATGCATTTTTTTGTTGTGGGACAGCAGTTTGCACCAATTCTGTAGAATGGCCCTTATATTATATTTTTGCGATGTTTTGAAAACACCCATTCATTGTAATTGCATGTTCTAAAAACTAAATAATGTCTGAGTTTTCATTTAAAGATAAACCAAGCTCCAAAACAAACCTCAAATGTTGCCTGATCTGCTCTACATACTAACATTGACTAGCCCTTTAGTTTCAAACATGCTACTTCAAATCTCTGTCACTTTCCATTACAGAAAGTTATAAAGCGGTGAACGCAAAGTCACAAGAGTCAGGCGCGAAGTGGTTTCGGAGAGTGACATTTTTAAATGGCAGTGTCCCGATAATTTCCATGGCATGTGCCAACCTTGCTTCTGTCCTCGGGAGCTGGCATTTATGAGTGGCCTGTCGTCGAGGTGGGGAGGAGGAGGAGGAGGAGAAGGCCCCCGGGCGACACAGACATCCTCCCCCAGCCTCAAGGTGTCGAGAAACGCCACGTACGGTCCGGGAGACCCTTATCTGTCTGGATATTTAGTTGAGCTGATGTGTCTAGTGACCTTTGTCAAGGACTTTTGCAGGTGTTGTTGCTGCAGTCGTGGGCAACAGAGGCTAATACGCAGCGAATGCTGTCCTGGTTGCAGGGTCAGGCAGTTAAAGCTGAATTTGCATTTTGTTTCGCATTTTACAATATCAGGTTTTGGGTTTTGATCAAATAAGCTTCCTCGCCCAAGACATTTTGAAATGAGCTTCCAAATGTAAGTGTAACTGATTTGATTTACTCATACTGAGATTTATTTCTTCAACACAGGGTCCACCTGGAACATGCGATGCTGAAGCAGTTAAGGTAAGATTTAACTGTTTTTGAAGTTTTAAACATTTTGTCTGTAAGTAAACCATTCGTAGGTCAGAAAATGTAAACACTGTGGCGCTTTAAAAACCTGTTTATCCAAAAATGAAAATTCTATCATTAATTACTCACTCAATAACTATTTTCAAAATGATTGAAACTTGATGAGGTCATGGAAGCAATGGACAGTTGAGATCATAAGTTTACATACACCTTTTAGAATCTGCAAAATGTTATTTTACCAAAATAAGAAAGATCATACAAAATGCATATCATTTTTCATTTAGTACTGACCTAAATAAGATATTTCACATAAAACACATTTACATAAAGTGCACAAAATAATAGTTGAATTTATAAAAATGACCCTGTTCAAAAGTTTACATACACTTGATTTTCAATACTTGTTACCTGAATGATCCACAGTTGTGTTTTTTTTTTGTTTTTGTTTTTTTTTTTTTATATATAATGATAGTTGTTAATAAGTCCCTTGTTTTTCCTGAACAGTTAAACTGCCTGCTGTTCTTCAGAAAAATCTATCAGGTCCCACAAATTCTTTGGTTTTTCAGCATTTGTGTGTATTTGAACCATTTCCAACAATGACTGCATGATTTTGAGATCCATCTTTTCACACTGAGGACAACTGAGGGACTCATATGCAGCTATTACAGAAGTTTAACTGTTTAACTGTGTCATCTTTCATGAGAAATATCTTATTCAGGTCAGTACTAAATAAAAAATAACATGCATTTTGTATGATCCCTCTTATTTTGGTAAAATAATTAACGTTTTGCAGATTCTGCAAGGTGTATGTAAACTTATGACCTCAGCTGTAGATACTACATTTATTGTATAATAATGTAATGATTTCATTTACTATTTCTAAAGAATAGTATGTAGTAAACAGTCTATACTGCACAGTATTTAGTAAGTAGTAAGCTTGTATCCCATTCTGAACATAGACTTCAATAGATACGTGATTTGTTGTGAGGTCAGTGGAAACGCACGCAGTGACCTAGAAGGCTGTTTAGACACATGTGCTGTCTGTCTGTCGGTAAGGTGAGATGAAGCATTTATTCAGTGCTGTCCTCCTGAGAACAGAGAGAGAAGGACACGCTCACATCCTACCGATTGGCTTCCCTCAGTCAAACGCTGGCTGTCTGCTCAGCATGTTAAACAGCCGCACACACACACACATCCTGCAACACTCCTCAGTCTTGAGCCTGACAGATGGTAATTATGAACAGTGCTTTTGCAAAAGGTCTGCAATAATTTTCATGAAGCCCAGGGGTGTCATATCTCACCAGGGGCAATGGCAGTGTATGAATATAAATATACTGTATATATATATATATATATATATATATATATATATATTAAACAGAGCAAGAGTGAGTGTTTACATGCAGGTCTTTAACTTGTCAGTTCACACTCATGGCTGACACGCACAGTCAGTTCTCAGGTCTCTGACCTTTAACCTTTATCTTATAAGTTAACCATATAAGTTACAATGTGTAAGTTGTATTATTTTTTTCTGGTCAGTTAATGCCAAAGCATTGACATGCTACAAAAATTATTTAAGTAAGTTTCATTTTTAAGCCGTTGTCAAATTCATTTAATTATTATTATTTTTTTAATAATAATAAATCTTGTGTTTGTTATTTTGCATGAATAAAAATAACTTTATTTGGAAGTGGGATAAGAAAAAAAGTCTTTATCTTCTTTATTTTATAATAATTTTTTTATTTTTTATTTTATTTTATTTTTTTTTTACTATACGACTACTAATTTAGCAAATTATCTTTTGCTGCGCTCCTCCATATTCAGTATTATAGATCAGTTTTTCTCATGCTCATGAGTTTATATCACACCAGAATTGTGCCTGGATACCTTCATTAATTAAAGGATGGTTTCTAACCTACATTTTTATTTTCCAGTCAATTAGATACAACCTGTTTCAAGTCCCTCAGTTTGACAAGTATAGTAATTAAAGCGAGTTAATTTTATCTTTCAGATGGTGTGATGTCTAAACACTAGATTATTTTTGAGTTGTTCTGCTGTTAGCGGACAATTTAAATCAAAACAATCTTTTTTAATTTCTCCTAAGTGACAGGAATTACTGTTTTAGTGTAGTCAAATGGACAGTGTAACTAGGAGCATTGTTTACCTGATCATAGACAAACCCACATCTAATTCGGGGCAAATGATTCAGGCTTGGGTGTAATTAAATGAACGTTCTGGGTTAAAAGCAGGTTAAGGACTATCAACGGCATTTGTGACATACTGTTGATTTCCACAGAAACACATTTCATCTCGTCCCCTGGTTTTGTAAAAACAAGGAAAAATCACATTTATAGTCATACAGTTACAATGGGAGTTTATGGGTGAGTCATTTCAGAAAGTTTAAAAACAGATTAAAAAAAAAAGCTCATATTTTCTGGGAGTTTATTTCTCTATTTATTTATTTATTTTCTTTCTTTTTTTGGGGGGGGGGGGATTAGTAAGATTTTTAATGATTTTTTTTTTTTTTTTTTTTTTTTTTAAGTAGTATTTTCTGCTTTTAGAAGTATTTTCTGCTTATCAAGGCTGCATTTATTTGAATAAAAATACAGAAAAAAATACAGAAAAAAAGTAATATTGTGAAATATTATTGCAATTTAAAATAGTGGTTTTCTATTTTAATATACTTTAAAATAGAATTTATTCCTGTGATGCAAAGCTAAATTTTCAGCATTGTTACTCCAGTCTTCAGTGTCACATGATCCTTCAGAAATCATTCTAATATGCTGATATAATTTTGTATATTTGAACCATTTCCATCAATGCCTGTATGATTTTGAGATCCATCTTTTCACACTGAGGAGAACTGAGGGACTCATATGCAACTATTACAGAAGGTTCAAACACTCACTGATACTTCAGAAGGAAACACAATGCATTAAGAGATGGGGGGGTGAAAATGTTTGGAATTTAAGGATCAGGGTAAATTTGACTTATTTTGTCCTCTGGGAGGCATGTAAATATCTTCTGTACCTTTTGAAGAGCAGTACTAAATAAAAAAAAATATATATATATGATATTTAGGCAAAATAAGTACACTGTTCACATCATTCTGTTCAAAAGTTTTCACCCCCCCCCCGGCTCTTAGTCCATTATTTTTCCTTCTAGAGCATCAGTAAGCATTTTAACCTTCTGTAATAGTTGCATACGATGATCTTTCCTAATTCCTCAGTAGACTTTCAAGGTGAATGGAAACAGACTGAAGTCAGATCAGTTTTTTTGTTATAAACCTGCAGCTTTAAAAAGTAAGATCCTAATTGTTTATCAAGAAGTGTGCACTTTAATTTTGGAAGGCCTTGAAGCTATATATGTGTGTTCAAGCACCGGACATGCCATGGGTCAACCATGCTAAGGCCTGGAAGGATAAAAGGACAAGCAATGTAGGCTGATTTATTGTGGACAAATATAGAATTTCGAGAATGTTTCTGTATATGACGTGAAATGAGTCACTGTTGTGTTAACTATTTTTGTACTGTTTTTCAGTTGAAATCTAGTGTCATAGCAACAAATGACGGTCAGCATGCCTCCATGCATTAGTCAATTAGAAAACTTTGACACACATCTTTACCTGTCAGTCCTTTTGCATTATTGAGTGGACGGGGTTTTGTATAGATGCAAAGGTCAGTTCATTAGTAATGTTACTATATGGTCAGGCATACTGTAATCCTGAGACACTCAATTAAATTGAGTTTTATGTATGATGCACACACATCAAATCAGTATGTGGAGAGAAGTTTGTTTTAACCATGAGCTGTATTCAGAGATGAAAGATCCCTCATTGTGTGAGTGGGGCTCGGACTCTTTGGCTTTGCATTTAAAGTCAGTCTGTATCATACAGTATCAGGGCGGTCTGTCAATGTTTGACCTTCTTGTGGTCCTTTCATAGAACAAAATGCCTCAGGGTCTTTGGTATTTTTGTGCTGCCCATTAGGAACATAAACATGTTAAGAGAGCCAATCAGAAAGGCTGCTCACTTGTTTTAAAACTACTTCTGAAACACTTGTTCATTGGTTACAATCTTTGCTCACCCCAGAGTTTATTATTTGTAAATGTTCTCTTTTTTAAAAAAAAATCAACTGTTTTTTTTTATTTTTTTTAACTATTTTTCTTTTATAAAAAATAAAATAAAATGTTTACTAGGCATTCATTGTTTAGTTTTGATTTTATTGATTTTATTGTTTTACTCATGTTGCAGAGCCATTTAAAAAAAAAAAAAAAAAATAGAAAGTTTTGCACAAATTAAAATTAGAACTCATTTGTGGTGTCATTTTCACCATGACTGTAATTTTGGCTGCAAATATATATTTCGTTCTGTTAGATTAACATAAAATTTTAGCCATGAAGGAAGAAATGACATTTGAAAATAATAAAATAAAATAAAATAAAATAAAATAAAATAAAATAAAATAAAATAATACTAGTAAAAAAAATTTGAGTGGTAAGATTTGTAATGTTTAAGTCGCTTCTGCTCACCAAGTTTGAATTTTTTTTTTAATCAAAAATAAAGCAAAAACAGTAAAACTGTGAAATATTATCACTATATAAAATAACTTTTCTATTTGAATATATTTTAAAATGTATATTTTTTTCTTGTGAGCTAGATTTTTAGCATCATTACTCCATTCTTCAGTGTCACATGATCAGAAGTCATTCTAATATGCTGATTTGCTGTTCAACAAACATGTATTATTATTATTATTATTATTATTATGATTATTATTATTATTACTGTTATTATTATTAATAATAATAATAATAATAATAACATTTTACATTAATAATATTATTTATTTTTATGTTACTAATAATACAATTATTATTATTATTATTATTATTATTATTATTATTATTATTATTATTATTGTTGTTGTTTTGTTGTTGTTGATATTATTATTATTATTATTATTATTATTATTATTATTATTATTATTATTATTATTTATAATAATATTATTATTTTATTTTTATCAATATCTTTGAAGATAGAAATGAATACTTTTATTTAGCATGAATGCTTTAAATTGATACAAGTGATGATAGACATTTATAATGTTACAAAAGATTTCTATTTCATATAAATGTTGTTCTTCTGAACTTTCTATTCATCAAAGAAACCTGATAATTTTACTCCACTTTTCAACAATAATAATATTCATAATAATAATAATAATAATAATAATAATAATAATAATAAATGTGTTTTGAGCAGCAAATCAAATTGTTAGAATAATTTCTGAAGGATCACGTGACTGGAGTAATGATGCTTAAAATTCAGCTTTGAAATCACAGGAATAAATTATTTTATCAATAAATAAATAAATAAATAATCATTTTAGAATATATTCAAATAGAAAATATTTATTTTTAAATAGTAAAAATATTTAAAAATTTTGCTGTTTTGCTGTACTTTGGAAAAATTAAATGCAGGCTTGGTAAGTAGAAGAGACTTCTTTAAAAACTTTAAAAATCTTACTGTTCAAAAACTTTTGACTGATAGTGTACATAAGTGTTTTATAAGAGTTTTGGGAACTTGTCAGCTGGTCATATTTGTCTGCACTAACTATTTTAAACTTTATAAGTGAACAGGGCCAAACGTTTCCACAGCTGAAAGCACCTGGATTTACGTGAACATGAATGAAAATGAAAATGGGCCTGCTGGAATAAAAAAAACTGCAGTTTTAGCTGGGTTTTGGGCACTCATCAGCTGGTTTTATAGTTGTCAGACTGCAAGACAAACTGAACCATCTAAAACAGCTGTTTTGACAGGCTGCAAGTCCAACAAACCACCTTAGGTTGGTTCAAGTTGCTTTTCTCAGCAGGAGAGCCCAAAGTGAGAAGAGCAATTGTGCGGGTGAGCTCTTAGTAAAGCTATTCAGACTGCGTCCATTCTGTGTGGCTTTTATTACTGATCACGAGTGACCGTCTATCATCAGCTGGCCGTAAAAGACACTCTCTTCCCTCAGCGAGAACATTTCCTATAAATCTTCACACAGGGATTCAGGATTACACAGGGGTTTGGCGAAGGAGCTGATGCTTGACAAAGAGGACCAGAGGGAGAGGCTTTTTGCTTCACTGCACCTTTGAGCTCAGACAGAAGGAGAGTGTGTATGTAGTGCTCCAATTTGCTCTTGTGAGAGCTGTGTGTGTGTGTGTGTGTGTCATCTCCACCCGTTCACACAGGCATCGGACTGTGACTGGACTCTGAGAACAGTGAGAGGGTTGTGTAGCATCTGCATAAGTTTGTCCTGACAGTGCAAAGAGAGCACTTTGACAGACTCATGCTACAAGAGTTCAGAGCTGAGTAATTGCTGCTCTTTGTTAGAGAGTTGTTCATGGTCAATACACATAGTGTGGTTAACATGCTTTCGAGCTTAGCGTCCTGCTGCGGGTAACAAGTCAGAATTCATGGATACCTATATCTTGACCACTTTGAATGACACCGGACATTTATTTAAGAGTAAATGTGTTACCCAAATGACATCAAAAACATGGAGTTTTAATAAATAATCTAATGAAAGTGTTCAATTCTGTAATTTGTTACCATTTTTAACCACCATTTTTAATCAACCACCATTTAATCAACCTCCCCAATTTTTTGATTCACTAGGTTATTTTAAATAATGCTGTGGAGTGGCAAAGTCATTTCTAAAAGCACAAATGTTTAATGAAGTATTAATTATAGTATTAATAATTGAAGTTATGAATTTTGCTGTTTTGAATTGATTTAGCATGTCACACCACAGGACCATTTAAATGTGCTTTTATAGCTAATAACAATTAGCATTAGTTTCCTTCAAATTTATGTATTTATTTATTTGGAATTTTATTTAAATGTGTCTGAAATGCCCCCAAATATTTATTTTAAATTGTATTTTAAAATGTTTTTATCCTACACTCTAAAAATACTGGGTTAAAAACAACCCAGTGCTGGGCAAAATATGAACAAAGATTTATTTATTTATTTTAAGAATATTTTAATGTGTTTCTTCTGGCACAGTTTTACCTGGGATCTAAAAGACATCAACTAACTAACTAACTAACTAACTAACAATATTTACTGTACACTCTAAAAAACAATTTGAGGTTAAAAAATGTATATCTTCTGGCACAGCTAATTTTACCTAGGATCTGAAAGGCATCAACTAACTAACCTAAAAAAACTGACTAGCTAACTAACTAACAACATTTACACTCTAAAAAATGCTGGGTTAAAAACAGCCCAGTGCTGGGTGAAAAATGGATCAAGATCTAAAAGACATCAACTAACTAACTAACCACATTTACACCAAAAAAAAAAAAAAAACAAAGAAAAAAAGGCTGGGTTAAAACCAACCCAGCGCTGGGTGAAATATGGACAAAGATTTATTTATTTTTTTTATTTTTATTTTTTTTATTTTTTAATTTATTTATTTTTAGAATATTGTAATGTATTTCTTCTGGCACAGCTAATTTTACCTGGGATCTAAAAGACATCAACTAACTAACTAACTAGCTAACTAACTAACTAATAACATTTACACTCTAAAAAATGCTGGGTTAAAAACAGCTCAGTGCTGAGTGAAATATGGACAAAGATTTGTATTTATTTATGTATGTATGTATGTATGTATTTATTTATAAATAGTATTTTAATGCATTTCTTCAACTAGCTAACTAACTAAAAAAAATTAACTAGCTAACTAACTAACAATATTTACACTCTAAAAATGCTGGATTAAAAACCCAGCGCTAGGCAAAATATGGACAGATTATTTTTATTTATTTTATTTAATTTTTATTTATTTTATTTAATTTTTATTTATTTTTTTATGTATTTCTTCTGGCACAGCTAATTTGACCTGGGATCTAAAAGACATCAACTAACTAACCTAAAAAAAAACTAACTAGCTAACTAACTAACCACATTTACACTCTAAAAAATGCTGGGTGAAATATGGACAAAACCCAGTGATTGGGTTGTTTTGACCCAGCGGTTGAGTTAAATATTGGGTTAAAAACCCAACCTTCTGGGTAGTTTTATTTAACTCAACTATTGTTTAAAAATTACTATATGGCTGGCTTAAAATTAACTCAAAATAGGTTGTAAATTAAAAATCAGACACCTAATTGCTAGAGGCAATAATCAAAAGCTGAATATTTATAAATATGCAAAAAAAAATTTAATTATTATTTATTCAGCTTATTCATAAATGTTAATTTCCAACCTATTTTGGGTTCATTTTAAAGCCAGAAATATATTCATTTTTAAGCAATAGTAAATAAATATGTACTAAAACTACCCAGAAGGTTGGGTCAAAACAACTAATGTTGTTAGTTAGTAAGTTGATGTCTTTTAGATCCCAGGTAAAATGAGCTGTGCCAGACAAATGCATTAAAATATTCTTAAAAATCTCAGGCTTTGGGAACATTTTATTACTTTTTTCTATGAATTATATATTTAAGACAATAAAATCCAAAGATATTACACCTTTAATTTTTTATTTGAATTCAACAAAGAAATTATTAATTTAATGAAGTTCTTATATGCTATTCAACACTGAGGACATACTGTTATTTCAAGATTTCTCTCAAAATTGCATCATGAAATTTAATCATATTCAGAAAGTTGATAATAAAAATGCATGATTTTATTATAAAATACCAAAATGTATTTTTTTTCCGTGAAGCACCGTGAAAACATATGTCAACTTCTCAAATATAACTTGACGTTTTTGATGTTTTTTTTGTACTGATTGGATTGCTATAGTGCAGAGTCCACAAGATGCAATCAAAACAGATAGCAATCTGATCACTCAGGAGGTGGTTTGGAAGGTGGCAATTACAGAGAGGAACAGAGACTTTGAGCTTTGGCATTAGACCAAACACACTGCTATCTTTTGTGTGCACTCTGTTGTTGCTTGTAAGCAATATTATGAAAAAGTAAAAAAAAAAAAAAAACTGTACAACTTGGGGGAACTGCCTTTTCCAGGTTGAGTAGACAAATTGTATTACCTCTCCACAGAGTTCCTCTCGGGAATTTTAATGTACATACAGCGTTCAGTCAAGTCTGACACCACTAAAATCACCACAGGGATGTGTTGTGATGGCCCCTTCGCTCCTCAATGATTCCTCTAACTCTCATTGATGTTTGTTTTGAAGGAAAACACAACATTCAATTCTAAATCCTTCATATCTTTGCATCATTTAAATATAAACCCTGTGTATTGGAGTATCTGAAAGCACAAATGCATTCCAGACTCAATATACAGACACTAAATGCTCCGCGTCTCATCTAAAAGTATAAAAGATGCTCAGATTGCATTGTCTTGAGAAAGGACAGCGTCTCAAAATGGGCGCAGAGTGACTGAGACAGGAATTTATCTTCAGTGAGAAAGTGCCATCTATTGGCTGATGATAAATTCCTGTCCTGTCTGTGTGACATGATGTACTATGGCGACTTACAGAACATTGATTTCATCTTTAGTGGCTGTAATTAAGTGGCACACCAGCATGTATGATGTATGCAAACATGGGCGCATTTGTGTAATGGAAGTTAGATGAAATAAGTGTTCAGAGACCGCTTTGACATTTAACATTTAAATGCTCTTGTTCGCTGTGCCACATCACATCAAATCAACACCACCAAAGAAAAATAAGTGTGATATCTGCAGTGCTGGATGCTAGACTCCCAGCATGCATCACAGCATGAACGAATCATGCTTTTTACAGCTTCATTGCTTTTTCAGTGTTTCAAACAAAGTTGTCGTGTGTGTTGTTTACATTGATTTAAGTAATAACATGGTGTGATTTTAGAGTTTCACCATTCACCATCATAGCTGTTTATTCACTGCTATAAATTGTGATTTCCTGGAATGAAAAAGGTCAAGGAAGTGTCTGTGTTGAATGTTAGCCATATATACACAATAGTACTATATATTTAGTACAGATCTGAATAAGATATTTCACATAAAAGACATTTACATATAGTCCACAAGAGAAAATAATAGTTGAATACTGTGTTGTTACCTGAACGATCCACAGCTGTTTTTTGTTGTTGTTGTTTTTGTTAGTGATATTTGTTCATGAGTTCCTTATTTGTCCTGAACATTTGAACCGCCTGCTGTTCTCCAGAAAAATCCTTCATGTCCCACAAATTCTTTTTTTTTTGTTTTGTTTTGTTTTGTTTTTTACCATTTTTGTGTATTTGAACCCTTTCCAACAATGACTGTGTGATTCATCTTCATATCCATCTTTTTACACTGAGGACAACTAAGGGACTCATATGCAATTATTACAGAAGGCTCAAGAGCTTACTAATGCTTTAGAAGGAAAAACAATGCATTAATAGCCTGGGGTGAAAACTTTTGGAATTTGAAGATCAGGGTAAATTTGACTTATTTTGTCTTCTGGGGAACATGTAAGTATCTTCTTTAGCTTCTGAAGGGCAGTACTTAATGGAAAAAAATATGATATTTAGGCAAAATAAGAAAAATTGACATCCTCATTCTGTTCAAAAGTTTACACCCCTAACTCTCAATGCATAGTTTTCCTTCTAAAGCGTCAGTGAGTGTTTGAACCTTCTGTAATAGTTGCATATGAGTGCCTCAGTTGTCCTCAGTGTGAAAAGATGGATCTCAAAATCATACAGCTATTGTTGGAAAGGGTTCAAATACACAAAAATGCTGAAAAACCAAAAAATCTGTGGGATTAGTTTAACTGTTCAGGACAAACACGGGACTCATAAACAATTATCACTAAACAAACAAACAGGAAAAAAAAAAAACAGCTGTGGATCATTCAGGTAACAACACAGTATTAAAAATCAAGTGTATGTAAACTTTTAAACAGGGTCATTTTTATAAATTCATCTATTATTTTCTCTTGCGGACTGTATGTAAACATCTTTTATGTGAAATATATTATTCAGGTCAGTACTAAATAAAAAAATAACACATTTTGTATGATCCCTCTTATTTTGGTGAAATAACGTTTTGCATATTCTGCAAGGTGTATGTAAACTTTTGACTTCAACTAATATATATATATATATATATATATATATATATATATATGTATATATATATATATATATATATATATATATATATATATGTATATATATATATATATATGTGTGTATAAACAACAGTTCTTTCTGGTCTTCGAATCTGAATGGCTGAGAGGAGTGCGATATTCAAGTGATAGCATAACTCCAACCGTTAGTATCACTCCGCTTGTATTTCTCTCAGTGAGTGTCATGGCAGACGCCCAAATCCACTTTTATTTTATAAACAATACCGTTTTTGTGTCACAGAATGTCGTTTTAAGAGTTTTTTTTTTTTTAGTTGAGAATGATTTTAAATATGCGGTTTGTCAATAAAGATAATGTCTGTGTGAAAACTTGATTCGTTGTTTTCGGAGATGTGAGCTCCAGGGCGTCTGCAGGTGTTTAGCGCTCATGAACCCGATGAGAGCAGCCTTACCTCGGCCAGACCTTCTGGAATTTTCCACTGGCTCTGATGTTTCTGTAGTGGATAAACATAAGATATATTTCGTTTTGGGTAAATCTAACAGGTATTGAATGCATATTTGTGATTATTTATTGTTTTTTCAGGGGATGAAGGGTGACCCGGGTGTTGCAGGAAAGGATGGACAGAAAGGCAATAAAGGAGATCCTGTATGTAACCTCTCAAAGCTCTGATTGAAAATCTCATCACAGACATCAGATTTCTGTGTGTTTATTTATCTCATGATACATTCATCTCTTCTAACATCTCACTCCACAGGGTTTACCTGGCCTGGAGGGAGCCAGTGGAATAAAGGGGCAAAAGGTGTGTAATGCATGTTTTATTTGTTAGTTTGTGTGCTGGGAGGAAGTGGGTCTGTTCCCTTGTTCACTAGTCTAATAAATCATCGTCTTGTGTAGGAAACCTTTTGACTATTACCGAGGTTCAGACTCAGTAAATCCTGTGGTTCATTTGATTCACTTTTCTTTGTGTTTGTGTTTCTTTATTATTATTATTGCTTTAGGGTGAAGAAGGACCCAGAGGACCACCAGGCCCTGTGAGTACTATACTGGTTCAGTCAGAGGTTCTGACGCATACAGATTTATCACACAGAAGAGAAGCTGCGTATTTCACAGCTTCCATTTAAACAGGAAACATGCAAGTCTTTGATAGATGTATTGATCTTCATGCCATGAATAACTCCAGTGAGATGATTCAAGTTCAGTAAATGATTCAGAGCCATTGCTTCAGGATTTTAAACCCCAATTTGATCTATTGCAGGTAGCAAATGTTATATACACTACTGTTTAAAAGTTGGTTGTTTGGAGTTGGTTGTTTTTTTTTTTTTTTTAAAGACGTTTTTTATGTTCACCAAGGCTGCATTTTGGGGGGGCTCAAAAAGAAAAATTGTGAAATAATATTACAGCTTAAAAGAACTCTTTTCTATTGTAACATATTCTAAATTGTAATTTATTCATGATGACAGTGCTGAATGTTCAGCATTTTCTGAATTTTCAGCAATTTCTTCAGTCTTCAGTGTCACAGAAATCATTAACACTTTACAATAAGGTTCCATTAGTTAATGTTAATGTATTAACTAACATGGACAAACAATGAACAATACATTTATTGCAGTATTTATTAATCTTTGTTAATGTAAGTTAATGCAAATACTGTTGTTCATTGTTTGTTTGTTAGTTCACAGTGCATTAACTAATGTTAACAAACACAACTTTTGGTAACACTTAACAATAAGGTTCCATTAGTTAATGTTAGTTATTGTATTAACTAATATGAACAAACAACGAACAGTATGTTTATTACAGTATTTATTAATCTTTGTTAATGTAAGAAGTTAATGCAAATACAGTTGTTCATTGTTAGTTTATGTCAGTTCACAGTGCATTGTTAACAAACACAACTTTTACAAACACTTAACAATAAGGTTCCATTAATTAATGTATTAACTAACATGAACAATACATTTATTACAGTATTTATTCATCTTTGTTACTCTTAGTTAATGAAAATACAGTTGTTCGTCACTTGTTAGTTCACAGTGCATTAACTAACTCCACACAACTTGTGATTTTAATAATGCATTAGTAAATGCTGAAATTAACATTAAAATGAATGCATGCTGTAGAGGTGTTGTTCATTGTAAGTTCATGTTAACTAATGTAGTTAACTAATTTTAACTTATGAACCTTTTTGTAAAGTGTTACCCAACTGTTGATTTTAATAATGCATTAGTAAATGTTGAAATTAACATTAACTAAGATTAATAAATGCTGAAGTATTGTTCATTCTTAATTTAAGTTAACTAGTAGTTAATTAATGTTCACTAATGAATCTTATTGTAAAGTGTTACCCAGAATCTGATTTGCTAAATTTATTGTAATATGCTGATTTGGTGCTTAAGAATAATTTCTTATTATAATCAATGCTGAAAGCAATTGTGCAGGTTCCACAATTGCAGATTTTCTTTTTCAGCATTCTTTAATGAATAGAATGTTCAAAAAAATACATTTGTAACATTATAAATGACTTCACTATCATTTTTTGATCAATTTAATAAATCCTTGCTGAATAAAAGTAAAACCCAAACTGAACTGAACTGGTAGCTTATGGTAAAAATAAATAAATAAATAAAATAAAAATATTCAGTTAATATATAATCTGCTTTTTAATTATAACTGCTTATTAAAACACATTTTATTAGAAGGTCAACATCACGTGACTTTCTTTAAAGGAGAAGTCCACTTCCAAAACAAAGATTCACATTTCTGCATTTTTGCATTTTGGAAGTTCAAAATTGGGGCAACATATCAGTCCATTAAATGGAGAAAAATGCTGAAATGTTTTCCTCAAAAAACATAATTTCTTTGCGACTGAAGAAAGAAAGACATGAACATCTTGGATGACAAGGGGATGAGTAAATTATTTGTAAATTGTTGTTCTGGAAGTGGATTTCTCCTTTAACAGGAACTCTTTAGCAATCAATGATGAATGTTTATACCAATTAAATTAAATGATTTTTTTAATTCTAAATTTAATTTAACTTCAACGTAGGTTCTAAAAAGACACTTGGTTGAGGTTAACAGTTCACTTTCAGAAATTTAGGAAGACAGGTCCACATGAAAATGAGAACAACATTTCTTGTTCGTTCTGCATTTTATGTTCATCAAAATTTGTAATGATACAGTAACTACCGCCACCAACATCTTCCCCTGTATTGAGAGTGTAAAGTGTACTGCATCAGTGCAGCACTGTTCTTCGGCTTCATCTCTGCTGACTGGTCACTAATAAGAAAACCTTTGAGAGCTGAGAAGCCAAAGGCTTTTTGGTCGCACTTAGTGCGAAATTTGCAGGTTTGGAACTGCATTGCCCATGTCAATTAAATCAAAAGGAGGAGACGAAAGGTGTGATTTGACAGCAGGGCACAAAATCAATTGATGCTGCCTGCTGTGTGAATCTCTAGCTAAATGGGAGAAGCGAGATGACTGCAGCCCTTTTAAACCAATTTACAAAGATTCATGAAGCCTGGAACACCAAAGAATCCGATGACTTTTTTTTCCTGTTCTGAAACGGCTAATTATGATGATGGGTGACTCAAATATAAACTGGCTTTTAAGAGTTTGATTATTCTCTCACGGTTTCCTCTTTAGTGTGTAATTTGATTGTAGACGGCTCTGAATGGAGCATGTTGTTTAGAGCTAGTTCTATTTTAGTTAAGGTTGTGTAATTAAACAGGGTTTTTTTCTGTCCAAAGAAAAATCTAAATATTTTTGAAGAACTGTATCCCAAATCCCATTTCAATATTTTAATTACATTTAAGCTCATTGTTAAATGGTAATTAGCTGTTTTTCTGAGCTCAGGCCAGACCATGTCAATGTATGGTTGTGCTTTTTTTTAGTGGAGATGCATTAAATTCATTAAAAGTGGCAAGAATCCCAAAAAGAATCTCTTTGTTTCAACAAAAATATTAAACTGTTATCAACATTAATAATAAGAATAAATGTTTCAGAAGCACAAAATCAGCATATTAGAAGGATTTCTGAAAGATCATGTGACACTGTAGACTGGAGCAATGATGCTGAAAATTTAGCTTTACCGTAACAGGAATAAACTATAATAAAACAGGAATAATTATAATATAACTCTTTTTAATAAAATTAAAAATAAATACAATACATAAATACAGTTTCAATAGTTTTCAACAATAGTTTAACACAATAGTAACAATATTTTTCTGCACTTATTAAAACTGTTTAAATATTTACTATATTTAATATTTAAAAATAACCTAAAAATGTAATATTATGAGATCAGTTTACCTGATATTGTGCTGTATGTTATTGTGTCTGTTATGTACAGTACACTACTAGTCAGAAGTTTTTGAACAGTTTATTTTTTAAAGAACTCTCTTCTGCTCACCAAGCCTGCATTTATTTGATCCAAAATACAGCAAAATCAGTAATATTTTTAAATATTTTTACTATTTAAAATAAATGTTTTCTGTTTGAATATATTTTAAAATTTAATTTATTCCTGTGATTTCAAAGCTGATTTCTGAAGAATCATGTGACACTGAAGACTGGAGTAATGATGCTGGAAATTTAGCTTTGATCATGGAAATAAATTACATTTTAAAATGTATTCAAATAGAAAGCAGTTATTTCAAACAGTAAAAATATTTCACAATATTATTGCTTTTGCTGTATTTTGGATCAAATAAATGCAGGCTTGGTGAGCAGAAGAGAATTCTTTAAAAAAAAAAAAAACATGAAAAATCTTACTGTTCAAAAACTTTTGCATTACAAAGATAGACAGCTCACTAGGTTTTTGAGCAGAGCTCGTATATTTTACATGCCACATACCACAGTGAATGAATATACAAAAGAGGGAAAATTCTACAATTCATTCTCTAGACCAACTTTGTCTTGGAGTTACATCAGACCTCCTGTTGTTTCATCTATATTCATGGTCTTCTGTTTTAGAGCACATGAAACACAGTAGATGAATCCACGGATACATCTAACAAAGCAATCTGTCTTTCTCTGCTGACTGAAAGCCGTCACAATGATTGACAGGCTATTAAACCTGCTGCTAGTTAATTGGTAAATGGAAAGCCGTAATACAGATTCAGAATCCACCTCTATGTTGCAGACCTTGCAGCCTTTAAGAGGCACTTTTGGGTCTATTTTTGCAGGCCTCTTGTTGCAGTAAAAGGCTCTTGCCATTTTAAATGCCATAAACCCTGGATTAATGTTAATCTTTCACATAGATTCCGTCCAGACAGTTAGGAACGAAAGAGGAAGCTTCCGTTTAATGCTTGTGTGGAGATGTTGAGGTCACTGAAAGAAGATCTAAGAGTGGAGCATGAGAAAGCAGTAAATCGTGACTGATAAAGTCTTTCTAATGATAATTTCAGAAGAGCATGTTAACCTGATCTTCCCGTTAACAAACTACAAAACTCAACACAAACTTCCTTTTTGCACATGTACCCTTTAATTGCAGTCAATGCTGTTTCTAATGGTCGTTGTCTGTAACGGCATACGTTAACATCAATATTCAATATTGTCTTTTTTCTTTATTTAAGGTGATGACAGCACATGGACTGAGACTTTCTGGAACTGTAAGTTTAGATACCATTTAAAATGCGTTGAAATACTGTTGCATCTGAGACCACTAGTGAAAAGGCTTCGGTTTTGTATTTTTTCTGATATTTTAAATTTAAATTAAATTTATAATTAAAATTATATTTTAGCTTAACACTGTTTTATAGTATTTTTCATATTGTTATTATCAGAAAATTCTATAAAAAAAAGGGAAACGTTTATTCATTTAACATCATAACAGTCCATGTTTATTATTATTATTATTATGCACTTGCAATGCATTTAGAAATGATTTTTAGTCATATTAAATAACATACTATACATAGTAAACTGACACAATCATACATTTCCTACATGAATAACCTCTATGCATTATTTTGTTTGTTTTCTCTCTATAATCCATGAGGGGGAAGGAGGTGAGAAAGGCCAGAAAGGAGAGAAAGGAGACCAGGTTAGTAGCCACACATTAGCATTGTTTGTCATGCATCGACAACAGATTGTAAGATCATTAAAATGTTGAACTTATGCCGAGCGGTTTTCAAAAGTCTGTTTTGGCAGCCTTGTCTCAAAAAAAAAAAAAAAAAAAAAAAAAAAGGAAAATATGAAAGCTGTGTTTAATCAATACAATGGGCAGTCAATCAAAACGCTCAATCCGGCTGTCTCTTTAATCTGTCAGATGTTAGTAAAGACACCAAGGTTTTAAAAGGAGAGACCTTTAAAAGGAAGCATTTTGAAAGCGTGGACACATAAAAAGACATTTCCGACTTTGGTTTCTTGTTTTATTGTAGGTAGGTTTTACTCTTGAAAATATGATATCATGCATTGCAGTAAGCATCTTCTCTTCTTTTACCAGGGTGAAAAAGGTTCTGAAGGCTCAAAAGGTCTACAGGTAAATAAAGTGCACAAAATTTTGGCATAATGGACATATATTCTATTTTTGTTTAAACTAAAATACCCCTTAATGCCCTAATTTCTATCTATAATATAATATAATATAATATAATATAATATAACATAATATGATATAATAATATTCATTTTTATGGCCATGCTACTTTGGATATGAAATGGGTTGCAGTGCCATGTGAAAGTATTCATACCCTTGTGAAAGTATTCATAAGTTTTGTTTTGTTGCTGCCTTATGTTAAACTGCTTTAAATTATTATTATTTTCACATTTATCTTCACTCCATACACCATAATGGTAAAGCAAAAAAAAAAAGAAATTCATCTCAAATTCATCACATCTCTTAAATTATTCCATTTCATAAGTATTCATACCCTTATCTTGGACAGTTGAAATTTACCTCAGGAGCATTTAATATTGCTTGTAGATGTCACTGCACTTCTAGTGAAGTTAACCTATGGCAAATTCAATTGAATGGGTGATTTGGAAAGGCACACAATAATAAAAGGTCAAACAGGTGAAAATGCATATCAGAGCAAAAGAAGAAAAAAAAACTGCCTGTAGAGCTCAGAAATAGGATTGCATTAAACCATTAGACTCTTCTTAGAGTTCCTCCTGGCCAAACTGAGTAATTGATGGAGAAGGGTTTTGCTTAGTGGTGAACCTGATGGTCACTCTAGCTGAACTCTATAATCATATATGGTGATAAGAGAAACCTAAAGAAGGACAAACATCACTGCAACACTCCACCAATCTGGGCTTTATGGAGGTGTGGCAAGACTCAATGCACCAAAATATAGAGATAGCCTTAATGAAAACCTAATCCAGAGCATTCAGAACCTCAAGACTGGACAAAAGGTTCACCTTTCAACAGGACATTGACCCTATGCACACAGCAAGAGTGGCTTATAGACAACTCTCTGAATGTCCTTAAGTGGCCCAGCCAGAGCCTGGGTTTGAACCCAATCAAACATTTCTGGAGAAACCTGAAAATGTGTTTCTGCCCCCATCCAAACTTGACAGAGCTTGAGAGATGAAGAGGTGAGGAGAAGAATGACAGATATTTGCCAAATGCTGATGTGAAAAGCTTGTCGCATCATAACAAAAAAACACTTGAGGCTGTTAAGGTGCTTTAGCTAAATTAAGGGTATGAATACTTATGCACTTATTTAATTTTTTTTTTTTTTATATATACATTTACGAAGTTGCAATAATTCTGTTTTTGCTTTGTCATTATGGTGTTTAACATAAGGCAGCAACATAAAAACTGAAAAAAAAAAAATGAAGGGGTATGAATACTTTTGCAAGGCACTATACATGCTACATTTAGCATTAACCTTTTCTGATGAAATAAAACGAATTTATTCTTAAGTGTTCTGGTAAATACCACCATTTTCTGAGAAAGATCCATTTCTCTCCTTCTTTTCATTTTATTAATGACTACTTATTCTTTCTTGTTTCCCTTTTTAACTCTTATAAAGGGCAATACTGGATTGCCTGGACTGACAGGGCCACCAGGTCTTGAGGTATGAACTTCCTGTCTCTGTAAACCCTCCATTCTGACATCTTATGATTTGACCAAGATAGAAAGAACATTAAAGTCTTTCTAATTTGGTATGATGGCATTATTGCAGACCTTGTCAACATGCTTGACCAGTAGAATAGCAGCTCTGCCTCTGTTGTGTTGTCTCTGATTTACTGTCCAGTGGCAAAAGCTTTCTTACGGGTGGCTTATTGCAATCGGTTTTTACTAGGTTAAATGGGATGTGGTATGTTTCCAAGGTCACAAAAAGCGTCTGATTGCGGCCTTCATTTTAGTTAAGGGTGACCTCTTAAAATAGCAGGCTGTTACAATGCTCCACAGCTGGTATAAAATCAGAGTTCCTGAAGCAGTTTTCATCTGCTGTTTCATCTGCATGTTTTCATCTGCTCACTCTCAGAGTTAGGCACAAACTGATTTCACATTTTTTCATGCAATTTAGCTAATGACGTAGTTTCTAACCTGAAATAAGGTCATGTTGCTCATATGAAGTGATGTCAAAATGTGTTCTTACAGGGAAAGCAGGGTCCACCTGGTCCCATTGGCCTCCGTGGTCTTCCAGGAGACCTGGTAAGCAGGAAACATTATGTTTTTCAACTCATTCCATGCTGCTTGGGTAAAATGTGTAACTTTTTTTTGGCAGGCAAACAGACAGACAGACAGACAGAAAGACAGATGTTAAGACTTGTATGGCTTATTATAACATGAATGATGTCTCTTACTAGAATATGTAGTAGAAAACCCACAAAAGACTTACATTATTTAAAAAATCTAAATCGTTTTATACATATTTTGGACTATGGGGAGCACCATTATTTTAATGATGTGAAATGATTGCACTCTGTGAGCTACTGGCGCTACCTGTTGCTATTTTTACCGCAACACATCTCTGAAGATAAAATACTTGGCTTTTGGTTTCTAATTTTCAGTCGAAGGGCAACATGAGAAGCGAAGTCTTTACTGCTTTTCCTAGTGATAAGAAGAGGAGAAGAGAATGGAAAGATGCCTGTGGACGAATAAAACTTCCTAAAGACCTGCGTGTTTGTTTAGCTCTGATGCTTTTGAAGCTTTTAGTAGACCACGGCTACTAAAAGAGCTTAAAAAAAAAAGGGACAAGAAATGCTAGATGCCATCCTGGCAGGATGTAAGCATGCCAACGCTTGTCATGACACCACAGCCACCGAAGGAGTTTCTCAGCATGGATTACACTGGATATCTGGAGTGTTTACACTCCTTGTGAAGAAAAATCAATGCTATGGCATTTGGTTTAAGTTTACACTTACATCTATCGCCACATGTAAGCTCATTCAGTAGCTGTGGTCATCGTATCAGTATTTCATTTTCTGAGTTGTGTTGTGGTACAAATTGCAACCGGTAGGGCCAGCAGCTCACAGAGTGCAACCATTTGATGTCACCAAAAATAATGGCGCCCCCCATAGTCCAAAATATGTAAAAACCGATGTGGATTTTTTAGATAACGTAAATCTTTCATGTGTTTTCTACTACATATTTCAGCATGAGATATCATTTATATTAAGCCATACAAGTCTTATAGCTAGGATTCCCTGTAGGAGTGTATGATATTATGGTTTCCTTTTAAAGAGAGAGTTCACCCAAAAATGAAAATTTACTCATGCCATCCAAGATGTAGATATTTCTTCATCGGAACAGATGTAGATATAGAGTTCATTTCTTTCTTATTTCTTCACTAAAACTGAGATTTTAGCATTACATCAGTTGCTCACCAACAGATCCTCTACATTGAATGGGTGCCATCAGAATGAGAGTCCAAACAGCTTCTTGCCAAAATGTGAAAAAAATCCATCTTTTGTTGTCTCATCAAAATCCACTAACATATTTGTTTATAATTGTAACCGGTACTTGATCTGTATATAATTTTCTACTGATTCAAATGAGACAGTGTTTTTTTTTTTTTTTTTTTTTTAACTGGAGAGAGCAATAGTATGGATAGAGGACATTTTAGCCGGAAGCGTTGGTTTGATGGATTTGTTTATTACAAATACACAGCTTTTTGCTTCACAAGACATTAATTGTGAATTGTGACGTTTTTATCAGTTCTCTCTCATTCTGACGGCACCCATTCACTGCAGAGGATCTATTGGTGAGCAAGTGATGTATAATGCTAAATTTCTCTAAATCTGTCTGATGAAGAAACAAACTCATCTACATCTTGCATGGCCTGAGGGTGAGTAAATTTACAGGAAATTTTTGTTTTTGGGTGAACTATTCCTTTATAAATAAAGGTTCCAAAAAGGAGTTTTTGCAGTAATGCCATAAAAGAACAGTTTTGGGTTCCTTAGTTTAAAGTGTTTCCATAGTGTTTCTCATGGGCAAACGGCACATGAAAATGTGAAAATCTAGTTTTATTTTAATCACGCACTCCACATCCTTTCAGCTTTCCCCACTCGTTCGTTTCCAAACAGAAAAAGACAATGCACGTATAAATAACAGAGGCGAGAAAAACGAGGATGCAGAGCTGTAAATTGTTGCGCAGACAATCAGTAATCAATCGGTAATCTGAAAATTAATTTGCAGGGACGGGTACATCTGAGTTCTCTACGTGTGGGAGGAAACAGCATCAGCATCACAATCTGTTCTCGGCACCTGCTTCTGCTAACGAGCATCTGCCTTTATTCCAAAAAGATGGAAGCACAGGGATGGGGGGATGTTAGGGATCAAATCAAAAAACGAAAAAGCGGGAACAGCTAAAGCTGATAGGCATGTGTGTATCTCTCCTGATTTTTTCCAGGGCTCTCCCGGTCAGCCAGGACTGCCTGGAAAAGATGGAATAAAAGGAGAAAAGGTACGCAAGAGCACTCTGAGACTGGGGCTGTATGTTTCTAATGTGTTGTTTCCTTGTTTCAGGTCAGGTCTTCATGTTCAGAAGAATTAGACTTCACTGAGCTGTTTTGCTTGTACATTTTAGACAGTTTGCACAGATAAAAAGCAGTATGCTGAAATGATTTCAGAGATAAGATCGATAGTAGGGTCACTTGAGGTATCTCAGAGAATTACTACCTTGTGTTTGTTATTTATTGGGGTCCTTTGGAAGTCTAAATGCGACATGTCTGTAGAGATACTGGAAAGTATAATGAAACTGGAAATCTAGGCTCAAGCACAACTAACTTTCTTTGTTCTGAAGACTAGGCCTACAAGAAAACTGGTTTCTTAGATGATTTTAAGAATTAAGAATGGCCGTACCATTTGCAAATTTATTTCTAAAATTCTCCCCATCATTGAGTGACAATCTGAGGACTTGATATTAATAATAATTTAAATAATTAACATGAGTGATTTTACAAAATAGCATTTTTCTATTTTCATTTTATACTATTGTAGTGTTTTTTTTTTTTTTTTTTTTTTGTTTTTTTTTAAACATTTTAAATTGACATTTATATTTTTATTTTGGCTCTCACACACACACACACATATATATATATATATATATATATATATATATATATATATATATATATATATTATTTATTTATTTTTTTTTTATGTGTATTTATTTATTTAATACTTCAACTTGCACTTAATTATTTCAGGTATTTAAAAAAAAACTTTCTTGCATATATTTTTTTATCTAATGTTTATGTTTTGTTTTAATTGCCCAGAACATTTTAATGTTATATTATTTATTGAATTTAGCATTATTTTTTATTTTATTCTTACTATATACTGTATATATATTCAAATATTACTTGTTGTTGGTCTTATTTTTTAGTAGACAAAGATACTGCATCATGGTTGGAAGGGGCATTAAGTACATTTCATTTTCCTCCAATAATAATTCAGATGTCAAATGTTTTATTTATGCTTTTTGTTCAGATCACTAAATTAAAGTTATTGTGAGAATGTCCCCTGGCAAAAATGCATTCAAAATATTCACAGATCGCTCAATCACTACAGCGTCTTTAATAAAGTGAGCAGGTTCAGCACAGCGGATGTTCAGACTCCTGTTTTAGTCTCTCATCTCACCTCTGAAGCTGCGTGAGGCGGTTTCTGGGTTGGTGGCATTTGCCCCAGATGTCTGTGATATTTACGTCCAGCTCTTGTTTTGTATGTGTGTGTGAAGGCAGGCATGTGTGTGCATTTGTGCGGTGCTCCTCAAACTGTCAAATGACAAACCTGAGGTGACAGCGACTCTAAATGCCAGCTGTCGGTGTGTGTTTGCAGGGTGATGCTGGCGGAGCGCCGGGACCGATAGGCCCCCCGGGCCTCAAGGGTGAACCTGGTGAGCCCTGCTCAGTCGGACCTTGCAATGGGGTAGGTACACAACACCATTCCTGTCTTTCTCTTTCACTTCACCTCCATGTTTCCCGCTCAATATCTTCTCTTTCAGCACCCCCTTTTAGACACAAACAGAATATCACTCAACACTTATCAACTTATCCAACAACCGCCACTTTGATGACAGCTCCGATTTAGGAGGCACACTGACAATGATGTTATGCACCTGTAAATCTGCGACGCGTTGCCGCACACGCATTCTTCCTCCGCCAGCAGCCGGGGTTATTGATGACAGCTCCTTGTTTTCAGCTTTGACAATGAAATACTGTTCATGCTAATTCACCGCTTTGGTAAAACTGACTTTAAAACGCCTTTACTGAGCCGTCCTCATGGTGCACCTGTCAGCTGTCCAAGCCATGAGAGAGAAAAATCACCTATGAGATCTGTAAAATAGCTCAGTTCCGTCTCTTAGAAACCAGTGAGAATATAAGAAAATCAAGAATTTTTCTTGAGTCTCCTGCTATGTTTTCTCAGATCTAAGTAAAAACTACTGATCTCAAGGTCTCACTAGAATTTCAGAACACTATTTAAAGCTGGCTTGAAGCGGAAGTTGTAATTTATGTATATCAGAGTAAAATGTGTTGTAATAGTATAAATAATATTTAAAGGGATAGTTCACCCAAAAAATGAAAATTACCCCATGATTTACTCATCCTCAAGCCATTCTAGGTATACATGACCTTCTTCTTTCAGAAGAATACAATCTGAGTTATATAAAAAATGTCCTGGCTCTTCCAAGCTTCATAATAGCAGTGAATGGGTGTTGAGATTTTGAAGCCCAAAAAAAGTGCATCCATCTATCATAAAAAGTACTCCAAATGGCTCCAGGGGTAATAACGGCCTTCTGAAGCAAACTGATGCATTTGTGTAAGAATATCTATATTTAAAACTTTATAAACCATAATCTCTGTCTAATACATGCCTTCACTAGAGAGTGGCGTTCCAGCAGATGACGTAGGTGTAGCGTAAGCTCCTGTGAGAAGTGATGAATGTGGAAGCGCAGAGAGAGCAAAACAAAACACCAGTCACGAATTAGATTCCTCGAAATCTGTGCTTTTTGCATCGCTAAGAAATAATCAAACATAGATAACATTGTAAATGTGGAACAACAAATAAAAACATAACAAGGCTATGTATGCTTTCATCAATTTTACATAAAATCAATTAAATATTATTTTAAATAATTTAAATAGCATTTATGCTGGTAAGGGTAAGGTTTTTGACCTGTCCCTCTCTGATTTTTTTTTTTTTTTTTTCAGCGGGACTTTTCATTTGCAAAATGATATAAAAATCAAATTTGCATGTTGTTATAAATATAGTTGCATTGTTAAGCAATGTTTTTGGCATAAGTATGCATTTTTGCATAAAATATAAATCATTTTATTGGTGTCCCCTGATTTAATGTCAGCCCCGTTACCCTCATCAAAAAACCCTTGCAAAATAATGTATATTCAAGTGACATTACTTATAGGTAATTCCAATACTTAACACAAACATAAGCATGTTTCTCACACTACTCTATAATGTTCTATTTTTGATGATTTATGAGCCTTGATTAAGGGCAATGTCAATCCTGTTACCATTTTTAAAATGTAAATTTAAACAGCTATTTATTACATCTTAGTATAATCAAGTGTACAATATGTGCTTTTGTGAACTTGACTATTAGCTAGCAATTAGCAAATTTGTTTGAAATCGAACCTGTTACTTTTTAGAGTAACAGGTTTTGACGTGGGTAACAGGGATGACATGGATATGATTTGACCCTGTTTTTAAAAATTGTCTGTGTAAAATTCAAACATTTTAAAGGTCACCCTCAATATATTATTGAGCTAATGCCTATATCATTCAGTGGCACATGAGTTCTAATTAAACTATAGTATCTGTTAACGTTTGTGACAGTAACAGGGTTGACATAAATACCAAAACAGGTAGAAAAATAGCCATAAAATAATAAATTGCATAGCCTGAGATGGCACAATTTCTTGTAATTTTAAGATGTGTTCATTTCATTTCAAACATTGATTAAACTTATTTTATTTTTCCATTTTGAAAAAAGTGGAAAAGGCACTGATTTTGTGGAAATGACCCAAGTACAAAATGTAAACAAAAATGTTGGAGGATTTCAATGTAAGCCATAAGGAGACTGGTTTTCCTTTGCTGTAAACAAATTTTTTTTCTCGAGAGACTAGCATATTCTCACTAGCATATTTTTTTATTAACCCCTTGGAGTTGTGTGGAGTACTTTTTATGATGGATGGATCCACTTTATTGGACTTCAAAATCTCAACACCTATTATTAATCTTAGAAGAGTCAGGACATTTTTTTTAATATAACTCCGATTATATTTGTCTTAGAAGAAAGTCATATACACTTAGGATGGCTTGAGGGTGAGTAAATCATGGGATAATTTAAATTTTTGGTTGAACTAACCCTTTAAAGTCTGCATGAAACAATTGTTTCTTTCATTGTTTCTTCCCTATTGAGATGTTTTGTCAGCGTTGTTGTGTGCTATAGCTTTTTATTTCATGGTGACTTTAAGCATCTTTCATACTAGTTAGGTGCCAGCTGAACTCTGACCTAAGAAATGATGTTTGTTTGCGAGGGAAGAAGATAAACTGCATATTAACTGTAAAGGTGGCGAGTCATCCAGCATGAAGCATATAGACAGATGGGTGGTGGGCAGACAGAGCACTTGTTCATCAGTTGAATGATGGTTTGCAGGACTGAAATCAATATAGCATGAAGCATTCAGCCACCTTCATCTCTTCTGTTTTAGTGGAAAAGTGTAAGAGAGGGAAATTTACATGAAGTGAATGAATGAAATCAAATTTTTTAATATACACTTTTGGTCTCATTATGCTCTTAATAATAATAATTTACTTTTTTAAACTTGTATACTTTAGTATCCTGTATTTCGACCGCATAGGATGCAAAAAGTCTGTTTACCTACCTGCTGTGACGACTTCTGCAATGCGAAAACTACTTGCTAATCTAATTCTTGCTGACCACAAAAATCAATTTTCCATCAGTGGCGTATAGCAAATAATGCTTACTGTAACTCTTTCACACTGCCGGCTCCTACAGTATCACTTGCAAATCACACCCAGAAAAACAATTAAAAATTTGCTGTGAATTGCACCAATCTCAAGAGCGCACAATATTTAGCGATGTTGAAGAAGCTGCTTCAAATTGTATCTTCTCGAGCTACACGCTACTAATTTCAAGTGATTAAGAAAAAGTAGATAATTTATTTACTCTGTTAGCATCGCCACTTCAGTATTTTCTAGGGAAGTCACAATTCTCAATATAATGTCGAACCGTTCGGTACGACATCCATGGTTCAATACGTGCTTGTGAATTGCGTTTTTTCAGTTTTGCATTTAATAACTTCGTTGTTTTATTTCTCTCAGAATTTGATGTATGTAGCTGCATTCACGCCATCTCCTAATTCCAAAATGAAAACAGGTGACATTCTACTGAGTTATGTGTTTCTATGGTAACACTATCAACGCTGAAACCCACACGTGTTCCTGAACACGTAATTACTACTTGTAAACTCGGAATGTTCTGAGAGTTAGGACTTGGACCAGTGACAGTTTCACCACGTGACCGCCGCCAAACTCATTTTGGCGCTACTTAGGCGCTACATGTATGAGTAAAATGTACCGTGTTGTCATCTCGGAATTACGGTAATTACGACATGGCGTGAAGGGAGCATGTGTGCCCGCGATTTCACGTGCTGAAATGAGGAAACGCTTCCCCGCTTATATTTGAAAAAGCAACACACGCAATTCTATTGACATGCAATGATAAGCCTTTCTAAACCTGTTGTCCAGCAAAAGAGTTATAAAAACAAAAGTTATAAAAAAAAAACAAAAAAAAAAAAAACATTTAATTCACAACATCAGGCGAGTGTTTGAAATAAGTTCCTTATGTAATCTGATGTGGATTCCTATCACAGAATGAGGCAGACAATAAATTCTACACTTATATTCTATGTATGTCGATTAGCACTGGCTTATGAAAATACACGAGATGCCTTGAAGAACACAGATAAACCATATATTATTGCAGAATGCAGACGAGGGTTTATTGTCCTTACATGTCATCATTCAAAACGTTTAACGTTATATCTTGTTTTTATTCAGTTACAGCAATAGCGATGCCTTTATCCATATTAGAGAAGCTGGAATGGAACGTAATCATTAATACTTTGACGCATATGTGGATTTTTTTTCCACGAGGGCGCCCTCTGGTGTCCAGTATTAATGAAATCCATTCTATTTTGTGTAAAAATCGAAAAAATAATACCTCTCTCAAAAGAAAAAAATAGCTGACATATACTAAACCACGCTATTTCCAGTGTACAGAGGTATGTGGCAGTATTTTGTTAATTTGTTGCAAAAAAACAAAAAAAACACACACACTAAAGTGGCAAGATATCAGAACCGAAAACCGTGGTTAAAAACTGAGGTATGTATTGAACCGTGGACTAACTGTATTGTTGCATCCCTAGTATTTTCAGACTGTTCTTTTCAAAGTTTCTCAGTTCTTGACTTATCTGGTTGAAATTGAGTCTTACGTAAGTTCCAAGAACATGGTATTCATTTTTTGTTTCTCATCTCTTGTTTTACACTAGGAGGACGTCTTGACTGGTCTACGGGGGTTGCGGGGCCCTAAGGTAGGTCACTGTGAGAGTATTCAATTTTGCACTTGTGAAGTTTATCTCTAAAGGAACATCCCCAGAGTTCATATCAGCCATATTTCCCTGTGCTGTGCTTTGTCTTTTAGTCCACAGTTTTTTATGGTGTGATAAGAAATGTCAGCATTGTAAATAATTAAAGGAGCCTTTCGGGTTCAAGTCTTAAATTCCATCATGTCGATTACCACAGAAAATCATTTGGACTTTTTCCCGAAGTTTAAAACAAAGCGAAATTTGTGGGATACAGTTTTCAAACTGAGTCAAAATTGTCTTAATAGAGCTTAACTTGTATTAAACGCCGAACATTTATTTAAGCCTGTTACATGCTGTCATGAATGATCTGCTTATGCAGAACGCTTATTTCACTGCTGTGTAAGCATCTGTTTGCATGGGTTTGATTTTAAATTTATTACTACATACTGACAGAAGATGTTCATGATGTTGCTATGGTAACAAATTTATTTTAAACACAATAATTATTCAGCCAAGCCTTAGTGTATTAACAAGACTGTGTCTGTGCTGAATGAACTTTTTTGCTCTCTACCAGGGTGAGCGAGGTGTACCTGGAGTACCTGGAGATGCTGGAGAGAAAGGAGAACCTGGTATTGGAGTCACCGGACCCCCTGTAAGTACCTGTTCAAGGATTTTAACTTTACAAACACTCTGCATTTAAGGGGATAGTTCACACAAAACAGAAAATTCTGTCATTTACTCACTCTCATGTCGCTCCAAACTTTCTTTTGTGAAACACAAAAGCTGAAATTTCAGTGTGTTCCACACACAAAAATATGGTAAAGCTTCAAAAGAGTATACAAGTCAAATGAACAACTGTTGTGGTAGTTTTTTGTCAGAATTGGAGCTTGACAATAGCTTCATTCTGTTCCTCTGAGTCATACAGGTTTGCAATGACAACGACTTCTCACACAAATACACAGTCTGCATTATAATTTCTTCATCCCACATACTTCCCGCAGACACAAAGTTCACACTATATAAAAGCTTTCCAAGTTGCTTTGGATTTTAGCGTTTAATGTTTTTCGCATATCAGACTGAAAACAATAAGATGTATGGAAGGCTGTTTCTGCCACTGAATAACCAGTAAAATTGATAAAACTCACAATTATGAAAACATATCAGTCTTTTTTCCCCCCTCAGAACTGGACTTTATATCTCGCAATTGTGAGTGAGAAAAAAGTCAGAATTGCATGTTTTTATCTCACAATTCTGACTACATTTCTCACAATTGTGATTTTATATCACACAACTGGCAAGTTTATATCTCACAACTCTATAAACTCGCAGTTGCGAGAAAATAAGTCAGAATTGAGAGATAAAAAGGTTGCAGTTACCTTTTTTTTTTAATTCAGTGGCAGAAATGGGCTTCCATAAAGATGTCTGAAGTTTAATAGAAATTAATAGAAAATGTATTTAGTTATTTGTTCATTCATTTATTTATTTTTTGTAGGGTCTGACGGGACCTAAAGGGGAACCAGGAATTCAGGTAAAGGACAAATTAACATCTAAAAATCTAGAGTTACATATATACCAAGCATGCAAATGAGTTATCATTATATGACAATATACTTGCACACTAATATTACATATTTTTCAAGATGCTAAATAAGTTAACACAGAGATTGAATCTAAAATGTGTTGAAGCAAGTGAATTCACTTAATGGATTTATTTTTTACAGGGTTCTCGTGGACCTCAAGGACCGGTTGGAACACCAGGAATTATGGTGAGAATTTTTTTTTTTTTTTTTTTTTTTTTTTTCTAAATTTGTCAAAAGGTGAAAATATCAAGATATATTAATATGAATTTGTATTAATGTATGAATTATTTTATATGACGAATTTATATAATTTTATATTATATATATCTTCAGTATTATTATATTCATACATGTGTTCGTGTCTTAATCTGAAAAGGGACCTCCAGGCCCACAAGGCAGACCAGGACCCCCAGGACCCCCTGGAGAACCGGTTTGTAACTTTTTTTTTTTTTTTTTTTTTTTTTACTAACATGTTGATATTGTCGAAAGCCCATTTCCGCCACCAAATAAAAAATGAAAAAAAAGTAATTGTGACTTTTTAATCTCACAATTCTGACTTTTTTCTCAGAGTTGCAATTGTGAGTTATAAAAGACAATTCTGAGGGAGGGAAAAGACTGATGTTTTCTCAGAATCATGAGAATTACGAGTTTATATTTCACAATTCTGACTTTTTAACTTTATATAGTTTATATACCACAAATTATATCTCCCGGAAACAGGTTTTCAATACATATTGCCTTTTTCTGGACATTCCTGGAAACATAAAGTTAATATCCAGTTGCCCACAATATGTGCAGCTGTTTTGATTATTTTTCCTCTGCTAATGAAAATAATTGGATTGCGATATTGCACTCCATAGGGAATAAAATTAATATTTGTGTTTGTATTGGGCCTCATTTTCCGATGTTGTATCTAATGCTGCTCTAAATGGTTCTTTTTCAGACAGCACTACCTATTGTTGGAGACATGGGGACATTACTGAAGGTACCGTTCATCCAGCTCTCTGTCCTCCTGTGCACTTCTTGGATGCTAACATTAATAGTATGAATTATGATGAACAGAACTAAAAAAAATAAATAAAAGATGCTGAATTTAAAGCTAAGTCTCTTGCACCCAAAAAGTTTCCTTTGAGATGCATATCAGCAAGACTTTTGCAGACTTTGAAACCTGACATCTCAAACCGAAGGCGTTTAAAAAATCTATTTAAAACTCTGTTCCCTTCAGACAGATTGTGTGTGGATCTTAAGACAGATCTTACCCCGTGTAACCTAGAGAAAGCATTTTTTTCCTCTATTAAATCGGAAGATTTCAGAAACATTGCCCTTCCTATTATACACAATATTTTAGCAACAAAAAAACAAATGACAGAATATAGCCAGGGGGCATATAAAGCCCAATTTTGTCTGAAATTGCTCTAAAGAACTTTTAAAGGCTGTTATAAATGATTTCTCTCTTTCTCTCTTTGTATTCATGTATATTCAGCACTTAGAAAAAGAAACATTCTTTGAACTTTCACTCTTTGTTTTCTCTTTAATTCCTCCTTATAAGTACGTTCCATTCTGTCTTCCTCCTCCATTGCTCTTTATGTTTCTGTTTGGGCATCATGCACTCATCTCTATGCGACTGAAGAAACTTCTGACAAGATAAATGCCCATTTGCTCAAATACTGACGCAGTGAGATTCTTAGGATTGAACTGTCAACCACAACAACACACAGAGCTACTTACAGTAGCTTATGTACTGTAATTTATCTCTGGTTTGGATTTGATGTGACTTCATGCACAAAGAAAACCAAATGCATCACTTAAGTGTCAAAAGAAAAAGCAAGTTCATGACTGATTTCTGCATATATCTCTATATTTGTATATATAAGAAGCTTAAAAGGTTATAAAAATTGTCAGTACGGCATGTCAAACATTCTATTCTGTGACTATGATTTCAGAGAAAAGCCGTAGAGTTTAGTTTTCTATTTTTGTATAAAAACCTTTTCTAATTATGCAGTATGAATTATCATTCACTGTTTCTGAACTAGAGCAGCTCTGACATTCTGTCTAACATCTAACAAAATTGTAATTGTTGGGTGAAATATTCCTTTAAATAAATTAATGTTATTTAGTGAAGCTTACAGTTTTATGTCAAAATCTAAAAATGTCAAAGCACTCAGGTCAGGTGTTCTGCCTGTTGAAGCTCTTTTTGAATGTGTGTACAAATTTCCTCTTTTCTCCTCTAATGCTAAACCTCCACTGCTATATCGGTCACATGCAGTTTGCTAATTGTCAGTCTTACACAAAGAACGCAAATATAAATGTGGTTCCTGAATCGCCCTGCACTTATTGAGCAGGTCGGACTAATGCACTAGTAAATTGCTACCTTCAGAGACACGCTGTACGAAAAGTGCATCCAATGTGAAATGTCAACGCAATCCTTGCGACCCATTACGGTAAACCATTGATTACGCTTCACAGGTATACAGTTTCACTCTTAAAGAGCAGAAGAGAAAAAGGTTGCTTACTTAGCCCCCGAGTTTCAAAACCGCTTTTGAAAGCACCTTCGCTTCTGCTTTTTCTGTTTCTCTCTGTATCAGCGGGCAAATGTATCGAGGTGAATGCATCAGGCTGCCAAGGTTAAAATCTGGGAAAAAAGGCTTTAGGAAAAAAAATTGTGCTTCCCTAATGCATGCCTTTTATCAAGTTTTCTGCCTGTGAGTTGTTTGTATCTCTGGGTTTGACCTTTAGGGGTTTTAGCAGTGTGCAAAGCCATATGTGTCTCTGCACACTGGTAAAAGCATAAATCCAGATGGGCAAACATAAATCTTACACAGGTGCAATAAAGGTCAGTATACAGAAGCAGATAAACCTGTGTAGAGCTCATGAACACAAATAAGGACAATAAGACTGAGGTAAACGATGCCACGTTTTACTTCAGTTGTCCAATAGGATAAATGAGATGGAGGTAGAATTATTCCTTTTTAATAATATTTTGGAATATCTGCTATAAAATTATAAGGAAGACTTTATAACATACACTGCTGTTCAAAACTTTGGGATCAGTAAGTGTGTTTTAAAGTCTTGCTCTTCAAGCTGTATATATTTAATCAAAAATACAGAAAAAAAACTGTAATGTTTTGAAATATTATTGCAATTTAAAACAGTGTTTTTCTTTTTTAATATACTTTAAAATATAATTTATTTCTGTGATGCAAAGCTGAATTTTCATCAGGCATTACTCCAGTCTTCAGTGTTACATGATCCCTCTGAAATCATTCTAATATGCTGATTTATTATCAATGTTTATTTTTTATTTTTTTTGGAACCTGTAAAACTTCAGGATTCTTTGATGAATAAAAAGATGTTAAAAAGAACAGCATTTATTTAAAAAGGAAATCTTTTGTAACAATATACATTAACGTTCAAAGTTTGGGGTCAGTACATTTTTTCTTTTTTTCTTTGTTTAAAAGAAATTAATACTTTTATTCAGCAAGGATGTGTTAAATTGATAAAAAAGTGATAGTAAAGACTTATATTGTTAGAAAAGATTTCTATTTTGAATAAATGCTGTTCTTTTGAACTATTATTCATCAAAGCATCCTGAAAAAAGCATTAAAGGTTCCAAAACCTTTCCAAAAGCAGCACAACTGTTTCCAGCATCGATAATAAATCAGCATATTAAAATGATTTCTGAAGGCTTGTGTGATACTAAAGACTGGAGTAATGACTGATGAAAATTCAGCTTTGCATCGCAGGAATAAATTATATTTTAAAGTATATTAAAATAGAAAACTTTTTTTTTATTGCAATAATATTTCATAATATAACTTTTTTCTGTATTTTTGATTAAATAAATGAAACTTTGATGAGCATAAGAGACTTCTTTAAAAAAAAACTTAAAAATCCTACTGATTCCAGACTTTTGAATTGCAATGCAATTATAGAAATATCACTTATCAAAATGTCATCTGTCAAGTTTAGCATCTGATGCAGTTTAGTCCACAAAAAATATTTCTGTGCTGTCATTTTGCTTACTTTTAATAATTGTTTTAGACCAATTATTAACTATGTTTTATACATTGGCAAAACACTAAAATGTATGATACGTGATAAGTAAAGCTCATTTTACCTGCCAAATTTTTGTTTGATATGCTTAATTTTCTTTCATCTGCATCATTTAATCATATGCAGCTGTATATGAAGGGTCCTTTCTGAATATGTGGACCTTAGAAAAAGCTTAATTTTGAGATGTGTTGCACCCTAAGCTTATCTGAACGGAAGGAGAAAGAGATTAAAAGAGAGAAAGTCAGTTATCTGCACCTTACATTGTGTGTTTGTGGTTTTGGCAGAACGCCTGCAGTGTGTGTCAGAACAGAGTACCAGGATTGCCAGGGCAGAAAGGAGAAAAAGGTTCCCTTGGATCTCCAGGTATCCCAGGAATGGATGGAGAGAAGGTAAAAATGGCTGTGAACACATTTAATCTCTTTACTAATTAATATTCTGTTCCTCCACCTGAGATTCGCTAGCACTGATTGCTGTCATCTTTTCTGGCTGATGCAATAAATGATTTGTTTATAAATGGCACCGTTGTAGACACAAATACACCAGACGTTTCTGCTGTCCAGTTATTTGACACGCATACTTATATAACAGAGTTTTGCTATACAAGTAAGTATTAAAAAATGTGTGAGTGGCTCTGTATTAGATACCAACAAAAACTGCAAATGAATCAGCATTTGCAAACAATGATGCTTGACATTTTCTCAGAACTAATTGTACTTTTCTGGGCCGCAGTCACTAGAACTTGAAATGTTTTACTTGCAATACTATATGACCTTGCCTTCTCATTCTTTAATTAATTTAGCTTTGTTTGAACTTTAATGTGATGACATGCATATATTAAAGGGATAGTTCACCCAAAATTAAAAATCACCTTATGATTTACTCACCCTCAAGCTATTCAAGGTGTATAAGACTTTCTTCTTTCAGACGAAAACAATCTGAGTTATAAAAAAAAAAAAAAAAATGTCCTTGCTCTTCAAAGGTTTGTAATTCCAATGAATGGCTGTTGACATTTTGAACCCAAATAAAGTGCATCCATGCATCATAAAAAGTACTCCACACGACTCCAGGAAGAAAATAAAGGCCTTCTGAAGAAAATCGACGCATTTGTGTAAGAAAAACATCTATATTTAAAACTTTATAAACCATAATCTCTGTCTTCTGCTAACTGTGCATGCATATACGAGAGTTGCGTTCTAGCGGCATGGAGTACTTTTTATGATGGATGGATGCACTTTATTGGACTTCAAAATCTCAACACCCATTCACTGCCATTATAAAGCTTGGAAGAGTCAGGACATTTTTCAATATAACATTGTATTCTTTTGAAAGAAGAAAGTCATATACACCTAGGATGGCTTACGAGTTAGTAAATCATGAGGTAATTTTCATTTATGGGTTAACTATCCCTTTAACGGTGTCCTAAGTGTTTAAATACTTTCCTGGGCCACTGTACTGTACATTCTTGTGTCTGTCCTGTGGATTTGGCTCCTTATGTTTTATGTTGGCTTTGACAGGGGGATCAGGGTCTTCGCGGCCCAGCTGGTAATCCCGGAAAAGAGGGTCCGAAGGTAAGCCGTCCTAAATCAGAGATTAGAGAAGAGAATCGTGTGATTGGCAGACATATGAGCCCCAGATACATCCACAGTCTTCCCTTTACCTGTAATTCTGGAAGTACATTTCCTCTGTTACGACAAGGCAAATATATAACACGTAGTGCAACAATTATAGCGAAAAATGGTTTGCTTACTGTACAGTGAGACGTTCAGTGACAGGCAAGAATTGAGGCCAGAGATACGCATTAATAATGTATGAGAGCATTTTTAGAGAGAAACTAAATCAAGAGAGTGTGTTTCCTGTCTTAACGATTGTTCATCTGTCTCGGTGTCATATAGGGAGTGAAGGGTGAGAGAGGCTTTCCTGGTCCAATGGGGGACAAGGGTGATGAGGTGAGTTATCAGAATTACACGGTGCAATGCGACAAAGCTAAACTGATCCTGTTACAGTTAATGGAGTTGTGTGATGAGTCATAGTTGACTGCTATACTGTTGCTCCAGACACTTTATTTTCCAGACTGTGCATCTGAAGTGATTTTATTTGTTTGAGTAGATTGCTGTCTGCAAAGGTATTTAAATAAACTTATGGCATTTATATCATGTGGCAGCGATTTAGTGCCACGTTAAAAAATAAAAAAAAAATCTAAAATTATGAGATTTGTCGTAATATTTTTAAGAATAAAGTCGAAATGTTTCAAGAATTAAATAGTAGAAATTAAAGTTATAATATTTTGAGAGTATAGCCTATATTGTGTATGGAATTATTAGCAGAAATCATACCATGCGTCATACTCATGGGTACAGTATGCTTGGAAATAATATTTAATGTCTGCGATTGCATTCATTATTTGTAGTGCAACAGCCACCCAATAATAGCAATAAGCTTTGTGCTTTTGGTACTTTTAATATAAAACAAAGTCTCAGCTTTCAAAACCAGTTTTAATGCAAAACGATGTGTCTTACAATAATTTTTTTCAGGCTCTTTAATGTGGCATGACATATCGCTGTATTCATGTGAATCAGTTAATTAAGTTATACTGTTTTCTTTCTGACAATTCACCTAATCCGCAAAAATGTCTTTGGCGTTCAACCTTTCATTCCTTACATGTATTTAATTAAAAACAACAAAACGTTTTAAAGGTTGAAGTGGGCTCCAACTTAAGAGAAGTTATATTGATGTCTTTTCTGAGGTATATAACGTTAAGTGACTATTCACAAGCTGTTTTATTTATGGTATAATACAGTAAATGTTTGGACATAATATTTAACGTCTTCCATTCTTTATTTGCAGTGTGCCAGGCACCCAGTAATTGCTATAATTTTGTGCTTTGTTACTTTTATTATAACACAGCTCAGCTTTCAAATTGTCAATTTTATCACGAAATACAAATTATACATGTTATTCTTTTTTTTTTTTTCAAGTTTATAGCACGATATAAAAGTGAAAACATCAGAAGGCATGGGAAAAAAAAAAAAAAAAAGAGTATAACCTAATTTAATGAAACAAATGTCTCATTATTATAATTGTGACGCTTAAACTGAAGCGAATACAGCGTTCTGCCACAATCTGTTATGCCACATCAAATAGCATGAAAAACACATTATTGTAAAACATATTGTTTGTATTTCAATATAAAACTGACAGAATTTAAAAGCTGAGACTTTGGAGTTTCGGTGCTCCTAATATTCGGGCCATTTGCTTGCACAATAGGCGGATGTACTTTCAAAATATTCTAACTTTAATCTCGTGATTGCTACAAAATCTCGTAATTTTGACTTTTTTCTCGAAATATTTTTACCTTATTCTCGTATTTTTGACTTTATTCTTGAAATATTTCGACTTTACTCTCAAAATATTTTGACTTTATTCTTGTAAATTTGACTTTATTCTCAAAATATTACGACTTTAACCTCATAATCTTAGATTGTTTTTTGTTTTTTGTTTTTTAACGTGGCACTAAAATGGCATCATGATATCATCAGTTTATGTCCAATATTTTGTTTTGTACTCATTCACATTTTAAACCATGCTAACTTTGTATAGAAATACAGTATATTTTGCTTCGCTAAGACAGTTGGACCAATGGATTTTTTTATTTAAAATAAAGTTTCTCAGTTTTTCATGAAACTGATTGCTCAGAATTGATTGGTCCAGGATTAGAGAATGAATTAAAATACAATTCAATAAATTATTGCTATTATTTTTTTCTTTTTAATGTTATTATTATTATTTTTTTTTTTTTTTATTGTGCTCTCTGTGATCTGATGTTCTTTCTTCCCAGGGGTCCCCAGGTGTGCCAGGATTGCCTGGATCTACAGGCCGTATGGGTCCACAGGTCAGAAGCTTCCAACAAAAATAAGTGCTTTATGATTTGGTTACTATATGGTGGCTAGTTTAGTTCCTTGGTAATCTTTTCTCCCCCTGCAATGTGTCTAATCAAAATTATCCTTATGCATATTCCTCTGCATTTAGGGACTTATTGGCAGACCAGGATCTGTTGGGCCCCCTGGACCAAAGGGAGAACGGGTAAGTATAATCAAAAGATAATTTCTGCTTTAAGATTTTACAGTAAGTAAACCTTTAAAAAAGATGTTATTTCAAACCCTGACGTATTATAATTGTTTGTGGAGATTTTTGCAAACTGTTCATGCTATTTTTTCTTAGAATAAAAGTTTATAAAGATGGATAATTTCAAGTGCGAAAAGAGTAACAAATTTAAATTTGTACCATTTCTATCAGAAAATGTTCATGTGATCTCCGAAGACCTGAAATACAGTGCGAATTGACCACTTTAAAATGGCTCATTTTGTGTTTGACTTAAAGTTTTACAGGTTTAGCACAACATGAGTCTAAGTATATATATATATTTTTTTATTTTTAGATTTATTTAAAAGACCAACCAAAAATAGTTTATTAATGTTTTTAATTTTAAATGTTATGTTTAAATATTCTACAGTTATATTCAACTGAATTTCAGAGTGGGATAAAAACAAAATGTAAGGCACATCTTTTCCAAACATTATAATTCTTTGACCCATCTGCATCTGTATGAGTCACACACACTGCCTGATAAATGGCCAGGGCAGTACTCTCACAAACGGTTAGCGGGAGATAGTGAATATGCCGCTCGATGTGTTCGACGAGCTGGTGGTGTGCCCTGCAGTGTCCAGATATGCACTAGAAAGGCAATAGAGGCATTTTTCATCGGTTTTCATCAGTTGGTTGGCTCCACCGAGAGCCAACCCAATAGAGCCAAGGGGCACAGAGTCTTTCCTCAAAACTTCCGAATGCTCTATCTGAAAACTCTTATTATTCACACCATTTGCTAACACTGCAGTGTGGCGTTGGCCCTGACTCTCAATGCAATCACATACTTTGTTTGGAGATGCAGTTTGTGTTACGAATGTAAAGAAAAGAAATGCCTTTTTGTTCCAGGGCAGCGAAGGACCGCAAGGCAGACCCGGACCTCCTGGACCTCCTGTAAGTTCTGAATTAGAGTGTGCATTTTCTATGCCACTAGGAATTGCAAAAATAATAAATGCCTCCCGACAGGTTTCCATAACTCCAACTGTCTGTCATTGGTCGCCAAACAGATAGCTACGCCCCAGTCTAGCATCACATGGTTGGAGTTTTGAAGGGGTCATCGGATGCCCATTTTCCACAAGTTGATATGATTCACTAGAGTCTTAATGATAAGTCTATAACATATTTTGGTTAAAATTTCTCAGTGGTAGTGTAAAAAACACCCTTTTTACCTTGTCAAAATCAGCCCTTTTCAGACTGACTCATTTTTTTGCATTTGCCTTTAAATGCTAATGAGCTCTGCTCACCCCGCCCCTCTCTTCTGTTGAGTGATGAGCAGTACTGTTAACCTTATTTAGCTGCGAAACTTGCTAACTAGCACATTATTAGGAAAGGCGATTTGCAAAGATGCATAAAAAACCCTTATACTCGCTTCTGCTGTAGGTGAAGCTGGATCACGAATGATTTGCGTGAACATAGATGCATTTATGTAGATCGCCGGGCACATTTTCTTCAAAAACGAAAGTAATGTTAATCCTCAACATCTTCAGCATCTCAGATATCAGGAGTAAATGACGCCTGCTATGTTTGTTATTACATCCAACAACAGAACACCTCCCTTACGAGCCATTTTTGTCTTTTTCTGTACCGGCGTCGAAACAATGACGGTCGGACTGTTTACAGCTCAGTCAGGGCGGGTCTAAGGTAAGACGGCGTGTCAGTTAACTATTGTGGAAGCGGCCTTGGTCATGTGACGTCACACAAACAAGAAGCTGAGAATGGCTTGATTTAAAAAAAAAAGGGGATATTACTTATAAAGATTTAAAAAACACCACTGGGTGGATTTTTATCATTATAAGGTGGTTGTGTACACTCACTGCCAACACATATTTATGTTCAAACAACATGTAAAAGTGAGTTTTGCATCCGATAACCCCTTTAAAAACACTAAGCAATGTTGCGATAGCGCAACAGTAGTTATCTTTATTGGGAATATCAGTCTACAAGTGGTTTATTCATAGTTATCTCTCCATAGATGGAATGGGGAAAAAGTATTTTGCATAGAAAAAAAATACACATTTTGCATGATACATTCATTTCTAAGGCCTCGTAATTATCAACATGATCAAAACTGAAAAACCTGTCACACATAATCTTCATGCCTTCTGTCGTCTGATTGAGTTGATATTTTTTAGTAAGTAAAAGACTTTTTAGTATATTTCTAAAAATGTCCTCCTTCAGCTGGGGGACAATACATTGTATGAGTCAAAATTATCGATTTTTCTTTTATGCCAAAAATTTATTAGGATATTAAGTGAAGATCATGTCCCATGAAGATATTTTGTAAATTTCGTACCGTAAATATATCAAAACTTAATTTTTGAACTTCATTTGGACAACTTTAAAGGTGATTTTCTCAGTGTTTTGATTTTGCACCCTTAGATTCCAGATTTTTAAATGGTTGTATCTCAGCCAAATATTCTCCTATCCTAACAAACCATACATCAATGGAAAGCGTATTTATTCAGATGATGTACAAATCTCAATTTCAGAAAACTGACCCTTATGACTGGTTTTGTGGTCCAGGGTCACATATACTTTTTAAAAAAGAAAATTAGTTTTTTCTGACATTTGTATTCCAAATGTCAGGTTTTATAAGAGTTAAATGAGGCACCAATACAGGTTCAGCAGCCCACATAACCATGTGTCTGTCGTTTCAGTAAGCGTGAAATCTGCAAAATCTATTTTCTTCAACACTCCGACTCATTTCAAACAGGCATAATGAAATGAAAAATTAAAATGTGTACAGTATGCAATGCTTGAACACATTAAATTGACAGCCATAATTTCATAACCAATTCAGTCACCCAAGAAATGCAAACAAAATGGCAATTTTAGACTCTAGCATTTAGTTTGTTTCCCCTACAATTTTGTAGCCTGGTTAATGATAAATCAGGAGAAAAATCTCATTAACTTATATTTAAGGGAGAAGCCTATGACATGCATGGAAACCTTAAATCATTTTGATTTTACAAGGTTATTTTGACCAATAAGCAACCACCTAGCAACATTCAACAAACCTGAACTTGTTCTTTTCAGGGTGTCCCATATGCAGAGGGAAATGGGATGAGCAGTCTCTATAAGCTTCAGGTAAAACTTTCACCTGATACTAAAACACATTCACAGTATTTTATTATGTAGTTGTATTGGTTATATTGTTCATATTTTAAACTGCACTAATCCTTTTTAATGATTTACAGAATGGAGCGGCTAACACAGGTCAACCCGGACCACCAGGGCCCCCGGTATGTGTTGTAAATGATCTCCAACATAAAAGAAATATTTCTTTGAACGTAACCCACCGTAGGCAATGATTTGTATACTTTTAATGAAGTTGAAATGTCAGTACACAAAGAAGCTACATTGATTTGGGAATCTGTGTTCGGTTTATCTACTGATTTCAAGAGTTTTACGCAGCACGAATTGAAGGACGGATCACGGCCACACAGACTCGAATCTGAAACTCAGACAATGACAGTAGCCCGAAGGGAGAGAGGCAAAACAAACCCGTCACACATAGTCAACAAAGTAGCTGCTTGTAAAGAAGAGGTAATTGAAATGCAGTGCTTTAACAGGACAAAAAAAAAGAAAGGAATACATATAAAAGAGCTTTTCTGCCTTAGCGGAATCATCCGATTAGCTTATCAACGTAGCGACACGCACACTTATCTAGTCTCTATGTAATGTGTCCTTCCTCTCCATGAAGAACAAGAGTGTATTCCCTCCTGGGCCATCTTTACCAGACCGCCCAGAATTCTGAAAAATGCTAAACCCTTATCAGCAGGTCTGAAAGAGGACACTCTCCAATCTCCCTCCTCACTGCGATAGACTCAAGGAGCTGCTTACAAGTCCCTCAGGGTGCTTTGTTTCGGTTTATCCTCAGCTGAACCCATTTTGAGTGGGACGTGACACCTCCTGTTGACGTGCCGCAGCTGGAGGAGACCACACTTAGACAAAGCACACTTAAACTACGATTGAACTTGATTTGAACAATCAAGAGGCTTGTGATTGGGAGAACGTGTGATGTGACAGGGTTGTGTCAGCATGCAGAGTCATGATGTATTAGCTCACTAGTGTGCTAAAGAGTAAAATTAGCTTTTAAATGTTATATTCAATCTTGTTTTATTAGGGGAAATAAGGTAAATTGAAGGCACTCTTGGCTGTCATCTCAAAAAAAGGGGTTCAATTTGCCTCGATTCACTTTAGTGTTTTTGTTTTATGTCTAATGCAGCTCTGTTTAGGCTGTGTCCCAGAACCTAGCGTGCTTTACCACTATCTACAATCTACAAAGGCAGCATTCTAAGTGTTATTGAACCTCACAAGTGATTGAAACTCTACATAGGCATAAACAGTCACTCATGCATGGCGCACATGATGCCTTAAATCATTAGATAGATAGTTGCGCACCATTTAGAATTTAGTTAAGGATGCCTTAAAAATCCTATTTCATTTGGTGAATTTAATCTGAGGTACTGCATTTAAATAATTGAGGCAGCAAATGGGAATTCAGAATTGTAATTCAAATTGTAATTTGAATTAAATTTGTTAACCTGTACCCACTTTTCAACAAAGAAAATTTAAAATATAGCTGCAAGCAGCGATTACAGGATTTTAAGCACTTTAAGGCATTTAAGCACATATAAAAATAGACAGTACATATTATTTAGCGAGCCTATAACCACCTAAATTAATGATTTAAAGCATTTTTGGCAAATCCAGGTAATTTACCATAGAAATATGATGTTTTTTAACGTTTCTGACTTATAGCGTCAGCTGTGGTCTGATCTGCCTAAAACTTGGCATGCTTGTTTAGAAATACCTGTCTCTCACCATGTTTTGTGAAGTTTTGAGTTTTCGTTTAGGCTTGATGGTTTTTTGGGCATTTTTGGACAAACAACCCCGTTATAGCTTCCCAAAGGGGTAAATTTCAACATCAACAATTACTGACCTAGAGAGTCCAGAGAATTTTACTGCAGTGTTTTTGTCCAGAATGAGTGGAAAACCTAGAACTAGTTCGCAAAAGTAGGTTTTTAACATTTTCTCAATCAATAAACTGTGTGATTGACAGCAGTGTTTATAAAGGCTAAGCTGAGAAATGAGGAGGGCAATCTTGTGATGCGATATCATGGGTATGGGTAAAAAACTGTGCAGTATACAATCGTTTACGTCCTTGAAAAATGCAATATCTTTCAAATTTCTCACAGACCTTTAGGGCTGTGAGTCTAAAGGCTCACAGAGTTTTGTTCCAATCGACCACTGTTAAGCTTGTCAAATAGGTGCTCAAAGTTCATCGGTTTACCGCAGTCATGTTTTTTGAGATACTCAAATGTCTTTATAGCCACTTGTGGCACTTTGCACCAAGACCGTGCGTACCAATTTTCATGTCGATAGGACAAACAGCTGGGTAGTGATGGTGATTTTCCCCTCTTATAATGCCATCAAGTGGCCAAGCTCCGCAACTTTTTTCACGTGACCTCAGATTCAGCTCGTACATACACATTGTGAGTTTGACAAAGAGATCTCATTCCATTCAAAAGTTCTAGCCATTTTAGTAAAAGCAGCCCTGTCCCTTTCAAACATTTTGGCGTCCCTTAGCGACGGAGGGTTGAAAGTTAAACTTTTTTTGATAATCATTGATATTCACTCTCCAGAGAATTTTCCCGCACTGGTTTGGTTTTGATTGGGCGAAAAACCTAGGACTAGTTTACAAAAATATGTTTTTCAACAAATGCAAAATACCCAACAATTTCAGTGACGGACGAATCTGAGACGTGCGTTTTGTCAGGCCAAATGGGGCGATCTTAGGTGATGTTGTAGATGGCATGAGTACTACCATCCCTCCAAGTTTCAGGCCTCTACGACTTACAGTTTGGTCTGCACGATCAGTTTTATGTGGAGATTGCTGATCCTTGGCGATTCTAATAATTACAATAGAGTTTCAGCGTACCCAAACTAAGATAGTTACAGTTAATGAAGCCTTTGCGTTACATGAATACTTGTAGTCTCATTTGCAGTGCAATTAAAGTGGAATTACACATGTATGCAATAAAATTCAGTTTTTAAGTGCACATTTTAGTAATGCATAGGGCTGTCGCGATAACCGCAATATCGCAATACTGCGCTATTGACAAACAAAACCGCTGCAACAACCGCGATATTTGTGGGGGGGGTTTTTTTCATAAATTTATGCCCTTCTCGTTTTACACTTAATGCATGTGTACTGAATATTAATTAAGTTAGTAATGAAAACATAATGTGTACCATGCTGATTTGTACAGAGGCTCAGTAGATTTGCACTTAACAAGCCTAAATAGACAGCGAAAGAGAGAGAGAGATCGACTGAGCGCGTGCGATCGCTTGCTTCTGTCCTTCAGGCCGAGTCTTGTACTGTATGTTTGTGAAAATAGGTTGTCATGTCCAAGGAAAGCGAAATCTCTGTCTTAGCATCGACGCTCCGTTGGTCAGCTGAGCCTTTAAAGGTGGCGCTCAAAGCTAAAATGATTTCAACAGCGTGTTTCATTCCATCTCTCTTTGAATGAATCAGCGTTTTTGAACGTGTAATTGAATGAGCGGTTTGAAGACTCACTCAATGCAATCCCTTGCCGCCGTCTTGTGGCGAACAATGAAACTGCACTGACTGACCGCCCGTCTAGAACGCGCAGGTGAAATATCAACAGAAAAAGTCTCTTGTCCAGTCAGATTCGAGGATCAGCACTAACTGTTATATATATGCTAACAATAGCCCAACGATTTTAATGTCAGGTTAATGTTCTGTTATGCGGACCGTTATTTTGTCATTCTCCTTTGTTTACTTAACTTCATATTTCAACGCAATTAGTTTCGATTTCACTGGTTTCTGAATATGTATATACCGTAATAATCTGTAACACATACACGGTTATATGTGTGTGTGCGTGTGTGTGTGTGTATATATATATTAAAATGAATGTTAGATTAAAGCAATAAGCTGTGCTTTGCGTCGTGCCTAACAACGCCCCTTAAGCTGTTATAAATTTACCTTAAACCTCGGCTTCACGGAGCTTATTGCTTTTATAAAACAGTTGTTTCATATACGTAGTAAGGTTTTACAAAATAAAACAGAGCAAATCATGTGTAATGATATCAATAAAAAACATTCTTCCGCCAAACAATGTAGTTCCTCAGAAATGGTTGTCGTTGCTGAGCGACATACAGACATAAACAAAGGTGTATGTTTTCAGAGTAATTTACAGCTTCCAACAGGACTCAACCAATCAATATCAAGTACCGGAACTAGCCGTTTTATAAAATAATAATATCAGTAATTGGTTTTTTACATATTTCCTTAAAGCTACACTTAAAATGCAGGTGCTCAACTACAAAAAAGTTGCAAAAAAGATCAAAGTTGGCACAATACAGCTCCAAAAGTATAAAGATATTTATTTATGTTCTCACCACAGGTGACATTTTGAGGCTAAAAGTTTTATGAAAAGCTTTTAGGCTCGAAATGTCACCTGTGGTGAGAACATAAATATTTTTCTACTTTTGGGACTGTGGTGTGCCAACTTTGATCTTCTTTTTTGTAAATATTTATGGACATTTTAAACAAAATTGGCAAAATTAATATCTCTGAGTTGGCTGAAGAACTTGTTTACTGAACTGAGTTAATGTTTTTAATTAGTTTCTACATATGAATTATTAATGTATTCTACGTATTTAGTCAGTCATAATATAATTACTTGTCACAAACTTCCTAACATTTCTTGTGTGACTTCAATTTCTTTGAATTACAACCCAGTAAATTCTACTTCCTGTCATACCAGTTAAACTCCCTTGAAAACGTTGCCAGTTCAATTCAAATTCGCACTCATGAAATGCAAAAGATCTGATTCTTAAATTCTGAATTGTGCTCTACCCTGTTAGATCGACAGCTCACTAGGCTTTAGAACAGAATTCTGTCAGCATAATTCCCTCATGGCTCTTTTGTTTGACGCTCGCTTGATTGTGTTACTGTTTGACAGCAAGTCTAAGCAGATGTCATCCAGCTAATTACACAGATCGGATTAATTGATAGCACACATAAGAGTAAGGTCAAATAAGGTCAGTTTCACAAGCTCATTCTGTGCTTTTCTTTTCCAGGGGCCCAAAGGAGATGAAGGCAGGATGGTGAGTGTTGTGTCGCTGTGATTTGTATTGAATGGTCCTCTGCCCTTCTATGCCTCTGGATTGAGAGAAACAGGTCTGGCCAGCACTTGCTTTCTGGCTAGTCTCCATTAATCACAGCTCCTGGCTCAGAAGTAGCCCGAGAGCAGCCGAGCACGACAGTTTAGTCACACAGCATTCTCAACAACAAAAGGAGTGATCAGGAACGGCGCCTAAATCAAATTGTCGCCGCATATTTCTCTGCCTGTGGGAGATGTTGTGAACGCGGCACATGCACAAAAGCACATGCGCGACGGCGACGGATCCCTACAATAGCAACAATGCAGCTCCAGCAGCCAAAAAGCTGGCACTTCCCGTTCTCACGGGTGCAATTTTGATTTTTCTTATTGTTTCTTTTTTTGCAAAACGATTTTTCAGCGGCATGCTAATTTGACATTTGAATAAATGGTCCCAGCAGTCTTCCGCACCGCGCTAGAATTGCCCCCATCTGTCTCCAGTCAATTCTCTTTCTGGTCCCATGTAGGTCTGCGCTCTGTTATACATGGCAATCTACACGTGCGACAATTACTGCCACAATCCGTCTCGGTGGCGAGGCCCGTTAACGCGGCGCCCGCTGCTGTCCGTCAATAGCGACTGAGCCGTGAGACGAACGTAATATACGATGCTTGTACGCAGATTTTTCAGCGCTCCACGGACTGGTTCGGTGCGGGGAAGCGGCCAATCACTTGGGGTGAATTACGAGCTGCTCTGTTTGCGGCGAAGTACGTGTGATTTATTAACACGGCAGGCTAAATGAAAATGGAAGGAGGAAAGTAAATGCTTTGTCAGGATGGTAATGCGACAGAATTAGAGTTAACTCGACGCACTTGTCAGGATGAAGATAAATATGTGGGTTTTAATTGAAATAATCAGTGACATGCTGGAAAAATGGCGTTTGGTGTTTGTTGGGCTGCTAAAATACTTTACACAACCAGCTACACCATTGTGATCTGCTCCTTCAGCTTTGACCTGGAAATACATTTTGAGTTTCCAATGAGGGAAACGGGAAAGTCACAGCTTTCTAAGGACATATATTTTTCTACTCCAAACCGTTGCTGTGATATAATCTCTTAAGAGTATTCTTTAACTTTGAGCACTTTTATGCCCCAGGGGTTGATTTTTATTATATATATATATGTTTTATTCTTTTTAAAAAAAAAATAAATAAATAATATGTATATATATATATATATATGTATATGTAACATTTAAATTTGATTTGGAAACTTTTTACAATGCTTTCATCATTTTGTTTTATTACTTTTCAAATATCATTATGTATAGATTTGATTGTTTTACTTTTGTCCCAGAGCAAGAATATCCAATATTCAGAATCCATCAATAAAAATCCTAATCCATCATAAAAAATATAAATGCTACATTTTGAAACTATTTTAATATAAATGAAGAGTGAAAATAAACCATTTCAATATTTGTGTGAAAATCCTGGATCATGCAACACAACATAATGGCTGCTGAAATTGTCATATGAAAAAATAACATATTAAAATGTATTGAAATAGAAAATATTTCTTTTTAATTGAAATGATAACACTTTACAATAAGGTTCATCAGTTAACAGTTAACTACAATAGTTAGCATGAACTAAGAAGGAACAATACTACAACATTTATAAATCTTAGTTAATATTTCGGCATTTGGTTGTGTTTGTTAACATTAGTTAATGCACTGTGAACCAATATGAATAAACAATGAATAACTGTGTTTTTATTAACTAACATTAACAAAGATTAATAAATAGTGTAATGTATTGTTCATTGTTCTTTCATTTTAGTTAATACTAACAAATCACTGACACCTTATTATAAAGTGTTGCCATTGCATATTTTAATATTTTTTTGTATTTTAAATCAAATAAATGCACCCTTGTTGAGCGTACATACTTACATAATTAAAATACATATATATTATATAAAAATGTTATTATGTAATAGTATTAATTTATCCCAAAATTTCCACCCAAAGAACAGCTGTGCCCGATAATTTTAAATTTTTATATATATATATATATATATATATATATATATATATATATATATATATATATATATATATATATATATATGTATATATATATATGTATATGTATGTGTGTGTGTGTGTGTGTGTGTAATATATGCATTTATTTTCGTTAAAAAATCCAGGAAAAAAAAAATGTGAATATAATTAATTCCTGTGATGCAAAGCTGCATTTTAAGCATCTTTATGCCAATCTTCAGTGTCAAATGATCCTTCAAAAATCATTCTAATATGCTGATTTATTATCAATGTTGAAAACCGTTGTTCTGCTTAATATTTTGTTGGAACCTGTGATACATTTTTCAGGATTCTTTAATAAATAAAGAGTTAAAAAGAACAGCAATTTTTAAAAATAGAAATCTTTTTTGTAACAATATAAATTACCATTTAAAAGTTTGTGGTCAGTAAAATTTTATTCTTTCTTTTATTAAAAAAGAAATTAAATACCTTTAATTAGAAAGGATGTGTTAATTTGATTTAAAAAAAAAAAGTGATAGCAAGGACTTATTTTGTTAGAAAAGATTTCTATTTTGAATAAATGCTGTTCTTTTGAACTTTTTATTCATCAAGGAAAAAAAGTGTCACAGGTTCCATAAAAATATTAAGCAGTACAACCGTTTCCAACATTGATAATAAAAAAAATAAATCAACATATTAGAATGATTTCTGAAGGATCGTGGGGACACTGAAGACTGGAGTAATGGCTAATGAAAATTCAGCTTTGCGTCACAGGAATAATAATATTTAACAATATTATTTTTTGTATTTTTGATCAAGTAAATGCAGCCTTGATGAGCATAAGAGAATTCTTTACAAACATAAAAAATCTAGAATTTTTGAACAGCAATTCGAAATATATATGTGTTAAATTAGCCTTAGTAAACCAAAAGATTTATCTGTTTTATTTTAAATTTGAATGCTGTTAAATGTAAAATAAATGCTATTATAATGACACTGGTGAACTTTTTTATTGCTTTCCTGAGAGTCCAAAGAGCTAAAACTCTTTTTGTTTGTTTTGAATTTTTGAGGCAAATTTGACAGTTTGAAAGTCAAGACTTTGTTTACTCAGAATTACCATTTCTGCATATCTTTTTAAACAACTTGACTTCCAGTAGTGACTTCCAATCCAAACTTCAGTTTGCATTAGAGGGGAAAAAAGGTTATTAGTTTTCCTGAAAAAAATTAGTGAAATTAGTTCCTAATTTTACTAAGTCACTTCCTAACTCTTAACACACACACACAGACTTTCACGCATGACTGTGTCCGTGCTGAGCTGGAATGCGTTTCTTTTATTCCAGGGTGAGCCGGGGCTGATGGGATTACCAGGTCTAGAGGGGCTGCCAGGTGCTAAGGTAAGCGCGTTTGAATGAATCGTGTCACTGGACGCTCTCTCACCCTGTCTGAGTGTCCCAGATTACACACAGCTTTCAACAGCTCAAGCAGCCGTTCCACTCTGTACCTTCACGATTTGACATGACATTGCAGTTTTGGTATGTGCGAGTGTGTGTGTGTGTGTGTGTGTGTGTGTGTGTTTGACAGACAGAGAGATGGAGGATGGTGCATAGACGTTCATAATTGATTCAAGCATTGTTAGTATTCTAATTTCACCACAGCACTTAGTCAAAGCACTCGAGAATTCAAGAGAAAGACCATGAATACGAGAATACTAGTGAGGGTAGAAATAATAGGCTTCATTAAATCGAGCCCACAGAATGGTCCAGACCCCCCCCTCCCGACCGTTTCCTCCTGCACGTATCAGAGCGCTGGTGCATGGAGACTCTCTTTCGTCTGTCTGCCAGAGCAGCTTCCTCCTTTGAGCGGCATCAAACTCGCCCACTCTTCCCAGAAAGGACTTGTCAAGATGTAGTCGCAGCATTTTGCGCGCTCGTCGACTCCACAACAGCCACGAGGCTGCCTGATCTCAAGCTGTTTATTTGCATGCTGTGCCCCAAAACTTAAAAGCAGCTCATTAATTCCTAAAGCCAGCAGAGCGCATACGGAGGAAAGAGAGCAGCTCACACATACACGCACACACAGAGATACTCTGAGAATGATTTTGGAGGACTTGTCAAGCACGGTTGGTTTTGATAACAGAAAGAAAAGCAATCACTGTGTTTTTCTGACATGTTCTCAGGCGGTTTTGCGGTAGATTCGTCGTCTTACATGTGTATGTTTGTGTGTTTTAAGGGTGATCCTGGTCTACCTGGGCCACCTGGTGTTCCCGGTCCTACTGTAAGTTATTCTGATGGTATTCTTCTGCTTTCAAGTCACTGTACTATACATAAAACTATTTATCATTCAGGAAATAAGCTTCAAGCAATAAGGTGGAAGGCCTGCAACCCCTTCAGCCTTCATTATAGTCACAATTTTCACAATATTAGTGATAACAGTGTTTTATTAAATTAATATATGAAGTCCCATCATTCTGATAGAATAAGGATTTTCAATTATGGTTTGATCTCAAAGTTTTTGTGAATGAAAATATGCTTTAAGATTAGCACAATAAATTATTAAAATAACTTTAAATGTAGTTACAGGTGGTAAATGTTTTATTGTAAAATTAATATCTAACACAATGGCCAACGTTGAGTATTGCTTATGCTTGTTTTCCATAGTTTTGTTTGGTTTACCTTTGCCATCATCTACACTTGATTCTTAAAATACTGGTAATTTAATAGCACTATTAAATGTAAATCTTAGCAAATCTCAAAATATCTAATTTATATCGTGTTTTCTTTTTTATTTATTTACTATTATAGTACTTTATTTTCTAGTTCTGTGCATTTTCCAGTGTTTATTTTATTTTATTTTATTTTATTTTATTTTATTTTTTATCAGCTTAATTGTACTGGTGCAACCTTACAAGCTACAAGATGTACTTCTTTCTTTGACATGTACAATACTGGACTTTTTTTTTCTTTTTTTTTTTTCTTTGTATTATTTATTTAATATTTTATAGTACTTTATTCTTTATTTACTTTTTTATAGTCCTTTATTTTATAAGTGTTTTGTGTATTTTTTTGTGTTTTTAAATTTTATTTTCCAATGATTATTCATTTTCTAGTATTTTCTAGTATTTTATTTTATTTTTAGCAGCTTATTTGTGTTGGTGCAACCTTATAATCTATATAGAAGATGTACTTCTTTCTATGACATACAAAACTGGACTTTTTTTCTTTTTTTATTTATTTGTATTATTTATTTAATGTTTTAAAATACTTTATTCATTTTGTACTATTTTACAGTAATTTATTTTCTAGTGTTTTGTGCATTTTTCAGTGTTTACATTTTTTCCAGTGTTTTTATTTTATTTTATTTTGTTTTTTAGCAGCTTATTTGTATTGGTGCAACCTTATAAGCTACAAGATGTACTTCTTTCTTTGACATGTACAATACTGGACTTTTTTTTTTTCTTTTTTTATTTCTTTGTATTATTAATATTTTATAGTACTTTATTCTTTATTTACTGTTTTATAGTCACTTATTTTCTAGTGTTCTGTATATTTTTTTTGTGTTTTTAAATTTTCTTTTCCGATAATTATTTATTTTCTAGTATTTTCTAGTACTTTATTTTTTATTTTATTTGATATTTTTATTTTATCATCTTATTTGTATTGGTGCAAATACTTCTGTGTCTGACATGTACAGTCCTGAACTGCAGAATAGCTGATATCTTGTGCTCGATAAGTATATTTAATGCAGCAGTTCATATGAGATTTTCTTACTGAAGCTGTGATGTTTTAGTGGACTTCAAACCTGGTTCACTAAATCATATCACATGAATTTTTAGCCATGTTCCCAGCCTACAAGTGCTTTAGATGAACACGAGGTTTGTGGTCTAACTCTTTCTCCTTCTCGTTCCTGTAACTGATAGGGAAAGCCTGGTCCACGTGGTGAGCCAGGGATCCCTGGAGAGCCGGTGAGATTTGCTTTGTTGCTTGTTAGCAGCTGTCAATCATATGGCAGGTTTTGGCAACAGGATGATGCGAGACTGATGATGTCCCATTTTCCCTCTTTGTCTTTCCACACAGGGAGAACGAGGCCCTGTGGGAGAGACTGGCTTCCCTGGACCTGAAGGGCCTCCTGGATCCCCTGTAAGCAATTGTAGCATTCCACATGTATCATTACACCTGTAATCTGCACCTGCATTTAATCTACAGCAGGAGTTTTCAGACATCTTTATGATAGGACCCTCAAATATCAGAATCTTCTTGTGAGATATACCTAAAAACTTTTTCCAATTTTTTGCAATAAACTAAGGTTGTCAATGTAAATGTAATAGTTATGTAACCACATAACTACTGATTTTTCATTTTAACCCCTTTATGGCCCCAGGGTTCCTTGATCTACCTGTAATCTGCTAATTTTGCTGCACCTGGCTGTGATCTACACCCTCTATGATAACATTTAGTTCTCATTAGTTTCTGTCCTCTGTTCAAAACTCTGTGATCTTATAACAGATTGATCCATTGTTTGATCCATCAGACCAGCAGACCAGATTTAATTAACTGATTAGTCTGCTGATTGATTCACAGTTTGGACTCTGTGGATTCAGAGTTCTGACAAACATTCTGCTGGTTTTTCTTTTTTTCCTTCATTCTTGATTTCTGCTCACTGGTCTGTAGTTTGATTCTGAGTCTGTGCTGCTTCTAATTAGAGATCCCAGAATGCTAAAAAAAATCACTGTAAACAAGCATCGGAGATATGCTACACAACTGAAAACGTACAGGTTTAGATTGGCTGAATTACTATGACTGACACTAGACAGCAGAGCTCTGTGTCAAATTGTTCTCTACAAACCACAGCGACTGTTTTCGCCTGTAATATCTCACTTGATAGCACAGAGTAATCTCCTCGTATTCTTCTCTGTACTGTGGTGTTAAACCCGGCTGATTTGTGCTGTGGTAATGAGTGCAGTCACTGGGGTAAACGTTTGATTGGCTGTCTCAGTGAAGGAGTACAGTAGCTGTATGGTTCTCGTATAATTGCTTCGTTATTCGCACAGCAGTAATGCCTTCAGCATCTCCGCTGAATACGCAGAATTCCCCTGAGGAATTCCTGTTTCTTCCAGGTGATATTTTGTGATTTATTCCTAGTTTATGTAGCTTGAGTCCTAATTGTTTGCACTTAACCTTAGTTGAACACTATGTGCTAAACTAACTACAAGTACGAACTACACTACATCAAAGTTAATATTGTATTTGCAACTTTTTTACTTTTGTAATGTGATGCATAGTAGCACCAAGAAGTGTGTGGATACTTTAGAGACACTTTAAAATCCATTAATTTAATTGCAGTTGATGATTCAGTATAGCAAGCGATAGATAGATAGATAGATAGATAGATAGATAGATAGATAGATAGATAGATAGATAGACAGATAGACAGATTATATAGATAGACAGATAAATAGATAATAGATGGGTGGATAGAATGAATGATAAATAGATGGATGGATGATTTATATATGATAGATGATGGTTGGCTGATAGATGTATAGAGAGGATGATGGATAGATGTTAGATGGATAGATACGATGTTTGGATGATGGATGGATGGTAGATGATTGATATGTGATGGATGGATAGATGGATAGAACGAATGATGGATGGATAGAATGAACAATAAATGGATGATTGATATATGATAGAGGATAGATAATGTTTGGATGATAGATGGATAGACAGATTATGGATGGAAGGATAAGTTGAATAATGGATGGATGAATAGATTGGTAATAGATGATGGATGGCTGGACAAAATTAACGATGGATGGATGATTGATATGTTATAGATGGATGGATAGATGTTGGTTGGATGATAGATGTATAGAGAGGATGATGGATAGATGTTAGATGGATAGATATGATGTATAGATGATGGATGATAGATGATTGTCATGATGGTAGAATGAATACTGGATGGATGATTGACATGATAGAGGATGGATGGATAGACAGATGATGGAGTGATGGATAGAACAACCGATGGATGGAAAGAATGAACAATAAATGGATGATTGATATATGATAAAGGATAGATGATATTTGGATGATAGATTCAGAGACAGATGATGGATGGAAGGATAAATTGAATAATGAATGGATGAATAGATCAATAATAGATGGATGGGTGGATAGAATGAACGATGGATGGATGATTGATATATGATAGATGGATAGATAGATGTTGGTTGGATGATAGATGTATAGAGAGAGGGATGGATAGATGACTAATGTATATGATAGATGGATAGATGATGGATGGATGGATAAATAGATGATGGTTGGAGAGAGAGGATGACCGATAGAGAGAATGATGGATGGATGATAGATGATTGATATGATAGATGATGGATGGATGGATGGAACAAACGATGGATGGATGGATGGATGATAGATTGAAAGATGAATTCATAGATGATGGATGGATGGATGGATGGATGACTAGATGATGGTTGGATGATAGACGATAGAGATGGATGGATGATAGATGGTTGATATATGATGGATGGATGGATGGATAGATAGAAAGATGGATTCATAGATGATGGATGGATGGATAGAGGAAACGATAGATGGATAGATTGATAATAGATGGTACATAGAATGATGGATGGATGGATGTATGATTGGATGATAGATGGGTAGAGAGAAGGATGGATAGATGGTGGTTGGATAATAGATGATAGACGGCTGGATGGATGATAGATGATTGATATATGATGGATGGATGAATAGATGATGGATGGATAGAACAAACTGGATGGATAGATTGATAATAGATGGTGGATAGAATAAACGATGGGTGGATGGATGGATGGATGGATAGATGATGGATGGATGATAGATGATTGATATATGAGATGGATGGATAGATAGAAAGATGGATTCAAATATAATGGATGGAAAGAACAAACAGTGTATAGATAGATCGATAATAGGTGGTGGGTAGATGGGTGGATAGAAGGAACGATGGGTGGATAGATAGATGATGTTTGGATGGATGGATGGATGGATGGTGGTTGGATGATAGATGATAGAGAGATGGATGGATAGATGATAGATGATTGATATTTGATGGATGAATAGATAGAAACATGGATTCATAGATGATGGAAGGATGGATGGATAGATCGATAGATCAATAATAGATGATGGATAGATGGGTGGATAGAATAACCAGTGAATGGATAGATAGATAACTTTATCTCCCAAAATTGTCTGTTTCTCAAACATTTCTATTCTGTTTCACATATCTGCAAATTTATATCTTACAAGTGCAACATTTTTTTTTCCAAAATTGAAAGTATTTTTCTCTCAACTTCAGCTTTATATCACTTAGTATTCTGAGGTGAAAACTTGCTGCCATTTTTACTTTTGTGAAACTTCTAAAAGAACATTATGAAAGTGTTTTTCTAATAGCATCTCAAAACACTTGTGCTCATTGTGGCTCATCTGCTTTTCTATGAGAATTGTGATCAATGTGAAGTTGCTTTGTAAAGATTGATGGGAATGTTCTGTCTCCTCCACAGGGACGGCCGGGAAAAGATGGAATTCCAGGCTATACGGTATGTGTGCGTACAGTATATGCATGAAAGAGCTTTTGCTTCAGCTGTACTCTGTGTCTAAGATGATAATGTTAGTAGAAAATGAATGCTTTTACTTTAATACATGCAGCATCTAATAACTTGTGCTCTAATATTTTGCCAACGAGTGGTGGATAGCAGTTAGACTCGGATCCGTGCTGGTCTACATTTATCTCTGTCGCACTCGATTTCTTTCTTTCCCAAGCAAATAAAAACCCAACACTAGTCATTAGTCTTGTAAAGTTTTCAATAATAAGACCACTTACTCACTGCTAATGCTCTCTAGTGTGGATAAAATCCTGCCCATGAGCCATTAAATCATGAATAATGCATGCAATCACTAATTAAATGTCCCCTACAAACAGGGTTTGTAGTTTCAAAAGCCTTGTCACGTCAAACAAAAATGTTCCGTTCTCTGATGCCTTGTCACAACACAACGCATATCTGCGGCAGAACTGTGTGACAAATCGCACTTCTGCACTTTTACAGCAGCGAGCAGACACATCAGAGAGCCGCCAACACACAACTCGCATACATACGCCTCCGTCACAGACAGACAAACACTGTAAATGCCGCATACATCTGCAGATCTTAATGAGGTGATCGGGAAAGAGACGAGGATGAGGTGCAGGGATGAGTCAGAAGTCAATTTGCATACCGAATAACGCCCCGGTCAGCTATTTTGAATAGAAATACAAAAGTTTTTGAGGTTTATCTGATTAGCTTGGTCCAGTTTGCCTCTGCTGGCCAATGTCGTAACTGCAACATCTGACAGTAATAATCAAGCGTTACCACTGTTACTTGAGTAGGATTTATGTACTGTAATAGTATTTATTAATATTTTGAATTAGTTTTGGCTTTATTTCAGTTCAGAGTTATTACAGTTAACTACAACATTTAAAACAAAAACTGTGATACTTGAAACAAAATGTTAAATATTAAAAAGCAAAAAATTGTATATTAAGATGTATTTTATTTCAGCTATCTGCAAAGGCATCATTTCTCATTTTTTAGTTTTATTTGAAGTACTAAAATAACTAACTTATTAAACTAAAACTAATTTAAAAAAATGTATAGACATATAATAAATGACAAAAACCCACAACAAAATTACTAAAACTTTGAAATTGAAGTAAAAGCAAAAATATAAAAATCTATTTCAAAACATTAATAGATGCTAGATCATTTATTTATTTATTTATTTATTTATTGTAATTTTAGTCCTAATTTTGTTTTAGTTCATTTAATCTAATATTTATCTTGCTCATATATTATTTTATTTCAGCTATATTTGAGTTCAGAGTCATTATAGTTAACTACAACAAAAAATATTTAAAACAAAAGTCACGCTACTTGAATAAAATAAATATTATCTGAAATAAAATATTTTAAAAAAAGGTTAGTGTATTTCATTTCAGCTTGAAGTACTAAAATAACTTAAACTAAATAAACTATAACTAATAAAATGTATCAAATAAAAATATATCATTTATTTTTAATTTTTAGTAATTTTAGTACTTTTGTTTCGGTTATCTGCTAAGGCAACCTTTTTACATATATTGTAGCATTTATTTTGCTTAAATATTATTTTAATTTGTCTTTATTTCAGTTCAGAGTAATTACAGTTAACTACAACATTTAAAACAAAAACTGTGATACTTGAAACAAAATATTAAATATTTAAAAAATCTAAAACTGTATATAAAGACGTATTTTATTTGCAAATGCATCATTTCTCATTTTTGTTTAGTTTTACGTTAAGTACTGAAATAACTCTAAATAAAATACACTAATAAAATAAATTGATAAAAACGATATAGACATATAATAAATGATAAAAACGGAGAAGATGGCGGATTTAAACCGTGATTTTTCATCAAGCGGTTCACCTTTTTCCCCCTTTACACCGTCTCTGGATGAGTCAAGGTTCAAATGGGAGCGGATCATCTGGAGGAAGTTCACTGGCCTTATTTTCGTTTTCATTCACGTCACCATCTTCTCAAATGGCACGACTGTGTGTTTGCGGGGTGTTGGACCACTCATTGAGATTTCCTATATTTTCTTTTCCCCCTCCCTGCTTCGTTCACGGATGGCCGTCTGTCTCTTTCGGTGGTGCAACAGTGCCATCTAGCAGGAAGGAAGTTTCTCGGTCCTCTCCGTTTCATACTTTTCCATCTCTTTTATGGCAGGGGCTGAGGGAAACACAATTCAGTGGGCACGGTGATGGCTTTAAGCTCTCCTCATCAGGAGCCTGGGAATAGAGAGGAGGAGAGAGAGTGTTAGACATTGATGGGGGTGTGGATGAAAGCAGATGGTTGAGGATGCTTTCACAAAGTGCCGCCCGCTTTAGAAACGCTGGCTAGATTGCATTTCTTTTTTGCTCGGCTGCTGTAATCCAGCAGGAGAATTTGATACAGAGATGTTCCCCGAGGAGCCGGTGGGAGCCGTGATGCGAGAGAGCAGCAGAGATAGATGGGAAAGTGAGGGGAGGGAGAAATGCAAGAGTGGTTTTGGAGTACAATAAGAGGTGTTTTCTCTACAGAGCCCTCTCAGAGGAGATGGAGAGAGAGGTTTAAGAGAAAGAGAGATCCAGAGGTTCACGGCTTTGATGAGTTTGGGGAGAAAATGGTCATTTGTAAATCCTCCGAGCTTTTCCGCTCCACTCTCGACTGAATAACTGGAAAAGTTGGGCCATTAAAGCGGCCAAATAATTTCATTCCTCTAATGCAACTTGGGAGCAGTCAATGAAAAATAGCGTAGTTTAGCCGTCTATATGTATGAGGGTTTACTTCAGGGACCAAAAAAAAAAAAAATAGGGCCTAGATGTTTGCTAGATCTGACAAACCAACCCTTTGGATGCATCCAGGGGCCTCCCTAGTTTGGAAAATAATTCTTAAAAAATAAAAAAAAATAAAAATAAAAAATTGAAAAAGCTTGTTTGTGTATTTTTACAGGGAGCCACAGGCAGACCTGGAGACAGAGGTACTAAAGGAGAACGGGTAAGATTTTCATATTTTGTTTTGATGTATTACATATAATATACAATATAAAAGGGTCAGTGTGACAATCATTTCTAAGTCAGAATCCATTTGTTGCATATCAGGTTATACCTGTTCTAAGATGAACGTGTTTTCAATTTCTGAATGTTGATGCATAAACTTTTTGTTCAGAAAGTCACAGTTGCGTAATCAGCATGCAAGAGGCCATTTTGCTGCCATCTGACAAGAAAACTATAAAAAAGGAAATATCATTAAAGAAAGCACATCATTACATATCAATCATCAAAAATAAATATTTAAAATATGTTGCTCTGTTAAAGAAGTCCACTTCCAGAACAAAGATTTACAGATAATGTACTCACCCCCTTGTCATCCAAGATGTTCATGTCTTTCTTTCTTCAGTCGTAAAGAAATTGTTTTTTGAGGAAAACATTTCAGTATTTTTCTCCATATAATGGACTGATATGGTCCCCCGAGTTTGAACTTTCAAAATACAGTTTAAATGCAGCTTCAAACGATCCCAAATGCGGTTGTAAACGATCCCAGCCGAGGAAGGAGGGTTTTATCTAGCGAAACGATCGGTTATTTTCATAAAAATAATACAATTTATATACTTTATAATGTCAAATGCTCTGCCTGAACTCTGTTTTTTTTTTTTCCAGTTCATGACAGTTAGGGTTAGTTATGTCGAAAAACTCCCATCTCATGTTCTTCCTCAACTTCAAAATCGTCCTACATCGCTGTTTTACCTTTTTTTTTTTTTTTTTTTTTTTTTTTAAGGGTGTTTGATCATCTTTGCATGTTCACTTTGCAAACACTGGGTCGGTACTTCTACAGCGATGTGGGATTATTTTCAAATGATTTTGAAGTTGAGGGAGAAAATACAATCGGAGTTGTTTGACATACCCTAACTGTCTTGAGCCAGAATACACACAGTTTAGGCAAAGCAAGAGCATTTGAGATTAAAAGTATTTAAATTGTATTTTTGTAATGAAAATAATCAGTCGTTTCGCTAGATAAGGCCCTTCTTCCTCGGCTGGGATCGTTTACAACCACATTTGGGATCGTTTGAAGCCGCATTTAAACTGCATTTTGAAAGTTCAAACTTCCATATCAGTCCATTATATGGAGAAAAATCCTGAAATGTTTTCCTCAAAAAACATAATTTCTTTACAACTGAGGAAAGAAAGGCATGAACATTGTGGATGACAAGGGGGTGAGTACATTATCTGTAAATTTTTGTTCTGGAAGTGGACTTAGTTTTGATTATTTGCATGGTGCATTGAATACAACCATTCAGTTTCTGTTATTAAAAAAGTAGGGCTGCCCCCTAATAGTTGACTTACCATTAGTCGACTAGCAGAGGCTTGGTCGACAAAAACTTTATTAGTCGCTTAGTTGCAGAAAAAAAATAGATAAATAAATTAAAAATACACAGGAAGTGTCATCGTTTGTCAACCTCAAATATGGCTTTTTACCTGAAAGATGTAATGTAGTAGCAACTTTACATGGCTGCTGAATCTAAGGTTAACCTAGAAAATGTGCACTATTTAGGTGTCTGTACGGAGTGTGGAAGCTGAATAGTAGTGCGCTCCCTGCATGACAGATGGAGGCGCCGGCGCTCACTTGCTCTTCTGACATTTTTGGTCATACAGATAAAAGTAATACATCTTTCAAATCTGTAAAGACTGTACGTTTATTTGTGTTCACTCAGAATAACAACAAAATGTTGCGCTTTTGTAAAATATTGAAAGCAAACAGAATGCGCTTTCTGCCGTCTAGGTCTCTGTGAACTTAAGCGTGAAACTTCGAAACTCTGTGTATATTTGCCTTGCAGACTTGAAATATGAACTCCATATGAAACATGCGTACAGGCGCATCACCACTACTGTGGAGATGACGAGTCGTTATCCCCGACTCCATCTCTTAAGGCGAAATCGAAGACAGCACTAGTTTATCAGTAAATTGTTAATTTGTTAATGCAGTCTTCTTGCTGTCTTTCCCTGACACAGTCAGAATTATTACATCTACCGTTGCGCTGTGGCAAGCTTTTTTTGCATGCGCTTGAGCACTTATTTGGCTATATAGGCTATTAAAGGCTCATTATTATAATTTATATGATTTGTTAATAAACGTGCGACTATTAGTTGAGTAATGCCTAAAATGAACTACTAATAGTCGATCAGAAAAATTGTAGTTGGGGGCAGACCTACAAAAATGTTGGCGGAGCTCATGATAGCTGGTTTGTGTTGTTTATATTCTTTTGTTTATATTCTGGCTTTGCCTTTGCAGGGAGATCCGGGGATTCCAGGAGAGAGAGGAGTACAGGGAGAAAGAGGCAAATCTGGAGAAAAAGGATTTATTGGTCCTCAGGGGCCGCCTGGACAGAAAGGAGAACCAGGCGCACCTGGACCTTCAACAACAACAGGGACTGTCAATCTGTTGGTATGTATATAATCCTACAGCTACAAGCCATAGAGAAAGAATCACTGTTAAATCACTGTTCTAAAAGGCTTTCCATTTTAACTTCAGCACACTTATAGAAAAATTTGAGATAGGATTGTTTTTTTTAGGCCTGCTAATACCAAGACCAATGTACTAAACTACTATATAATAGTTTGGGGTCAGTAAGTGTTTTTTGTATTTAACTTAGTAAAAGTATTCATTTCTTCCAAAAAGGACAAATAAAATGGATCCAAAGTGAAAGAAATATTTTGTAAAATGATGAATATATGTATTAATTCAGTGATGTTCTTTTGCACTTTCTGTTCATCAAAGAAACTTGAAAAAAATGTATCACAATTTCTACAAAAAATATTAAGTTGCACAATCATTTCTAGTATTGAAAATATGAAATATTACTTGAGCACCAAATAAGCATATAGATTTTTTCTTCTATAATTTCTGAAGGATCATGTGACACTGAAAACGGTATTGATGGCTGCAAAAAAATGGCTTTGCCGTTATGAGAATAAATAGCGTTTTTTTTTTTTTTTTTTTTTTTCCTCATATATTAAAATAGAAAACAGGTATTTTAAATTGTTTCTATTTCATTTCTGTATTATATCTAACAATATACTGTATTTTTTATCAATTAAATGCAGCCTTAGTGAGCATATGAGACTCAAAAACACAAAAAAAACATCTTACTGCCAACTTAATAATAGTTAAGTATTAATACCAGTAATATTATTAATTTCATACGTTATAGAAATTATGTATATCAAATGTAATATAATGAATTTTTAAAGTATATTTATTTAAATTTTTTCTTTATGAAATTCTTATATAATTTGTTAAAATTTCAATGGTTTGATTTAATTTTTTTTTTTTTTTTTTTTCATATATGTGACCCTGGACCACAAAACCAGGCATAAGTCAATTTTATGAAATTGAGATTTATATATAATCTGAAAGCTGGATAAATAAGCTTTCCATTCATTTATGGTTTTTTAGGATATGACAATATTTGGCCAAGATACAAGTATTTAAAAATCTGGAATCTGATTGTGCAAAAAAATTACAATAGTTGTCCAAATGAAGTTCTTACCAAGGCATCTTACTAATCAAAAATTACATTTTGATATATTTACGGTAGGAAATTTACAAACTATCTTCATGTAAAATCTTTACTTAATATCCTAATAAGGTTGGCATAAAAAAAAAAAAAGTTGAGAATTTTGACCCATACAGTGAATCGTTGGCTATTGCTACAAATATACCCATGCTAGTTATGACTGGTTTTGTGGTCCAGGGACACATATTCATGTGTCAGGCTTTACAGAGTTAAGGAACATTCACACCAACGGAGATTTACAGCAGAAAAGCAACCGGCAATCATTGGTTTGCAATGCCAGTTGAAGCAATTTGAAGCAACAGTCAGTGGTACATGAGCATAAATTTTTTGTGTCAAGAAAACTGATTCAGTGTCAAACAGTACATCCCATTTGAGCTGAGATTTTCAGGAGCACAGCCAGTGGCACAGCCAATCAAATAAACCGTATAGGGCCTTCAGCAGCATGAACACCCACTACAATCAACTGTACAGCCACTCGATAACCTCCAGCAATAAAATCACTGTCAGCGTGAGCCCTTTCCAGATTACAGTGACTGCATACTCCTCTGGAGGTGGAGCACATCTTTGACCTCAGTAAAGATCCAGTTGCTGGCTTTTTCCCAATCTGCACCAGCCTCCTGGCCCCCAGCCCGAATCCATGACCGCGGGTCGCCCCACGCTATTCAGAGGGCAACCGTCATTGATTGCTTTGTTGTGCATAACACACGCGTGAACACTTCAGAATAAATAATTAGTAGCTCTGCATAACAATAATTACCCACACGTGTTCACAAAGCCATCAGCCTCTAAAAAGCGCAGGCTGCAGCAATGAGCCGCCCGCTGCGATGCCTATAGCCAACGCTCTCGCTCACAATCAAACAAACTCACAACCATGCCACTCAGGAGGGGATCATTAGGAATGTATTGTGTGTGTCGCAGGGTTGTCAGGATCTAGTAGCGTCAAGAGCTCTAAGAAACTCCACCTCTAAACCACATGCAGACAAAACAACAAACATTAAAGAGATAGTTCACCCTAAAATGAATATTCTGTCATTAGCTACTCACCCTCATGTCATTCCAAAGCCGTAAGATCTTCGTTCATCTTCGGAATACACAGTATTTTTGATGAAATCCAAGAGCTTTCTGACCCTGCATAGACAGCAATGCAACTGAAATGTTCAAGGCCCAGAATAGCAGTAAGGACATTGTTAAAATAGTCCATGTGACATCAGTGATTCAACCGTAATTTCATGACGCTTTGAGAATACTTTTTGTGCGCAAAGAAAACAAAACTAACGTCTTTATTTAGCAATTTTGTCACTTCCATGTCAGTGACAACCGTGACACATTCCCAAAAATGAACATTCTGTCATGATTTACTCACCCTCAAGTTGTTCCAAACCTGAAGCTATGGATTTCTTTCTTCTGTTGAACACAAAAGGTGATATTTTGAAGAATGTTGGTAACCAAACAGTTAATGATAGCCACTGGCTTTCATAGTGTTTTTTCCATACTATTAAAGTCAACTGTTTGGGTGTTACTTAATGTTCTTTGAAGGATAATTTTTTTTTTTATGGGATTAAGAGAATTTAAAATGAGTATTTAACCCAAAAATGGAAATTCAATTGTTTCAAACCTGTATGACTTGCTTTCTTCTGTGGAACACAGTAGCTGAATATTGTGAGGAATATTCTTGTTGCTCTTTCATATGATGAAAGTGAATGAGAACTAGGGATGTCAAGCTTCAAAAAGGACAAAAAATTGCATTAAAAATTGTATAAAAGTAATCCTTATATGCTATTATTTAAGTAGAATAGGATTTTTTTTTTAAAGAAATTGATACTTTTATTCAGCAAGAATGCATTAAATTGATCAAAAGTGACAGTAAAGACACTTATAATGTTACAAATACTTAATAATTACAAAATAAATATTAAGCAGCACAATTGTTTTCAACACTGAAAAAAAAAGGTAGCCTATTGGAATGTTTTCTGAACGATCATGTGACACTGAAGACTGGATTAATGATGCTGAAAATTCAGCTTTGCATCACACAATATTTATTATTTTTTTATTATAATATATATTAAAGCGCACATCAAATGCCATTTTCCTCAAGCTTGTATGATTCTTTAGGGTCTTTATAAAATGTCTGTAACATACTTTGTTTAAAATTCCTCAGTGGTCATGTAAAACAACACCTTTTTACTAGGGCTGCCCCCTAATAGTCGACTAACCGTTGTCGAGAAGAGGCTTGGTCCACCAAAATTTTGTTAGTTGCAGAAAAAAAAATTCCACAGAAAGTGGCGAAGTCATGCAGTCCTATCACTCATCAACCTCAAAAATGGCTTTTCATTTGAAAGATGTATCTACTAGCAACTTTACATGGCAGCTCAATCTAATGTTAACCTAGAAAAATGTGTGCTATTCAAGTGTCTGTAGCGCGCTCACTGCATGAAAGATGGAGGCGCCGGTCCGGTCACTTACTCTTAAAATACTCAGTCATTTTTGGTCATACAGATAAAAGTAATACATCTTACAAATCTGTAAAGACTCTACGTTTATTTGTGTGCACTCAGAATAACAACGAAACGTTGTGCTTTTGTAAAATAATGAAAGTGGCTGTCTCAGTCACTGTGAACTTGAGCGCGTCACTTCGAAACTCTGTGTATACTTGCCTTACAGACATGAAAAATATATCTATAAAGAGTGAAATGTCTACTTTTAAATGAACAAATTCAAATAGAAAATATTCTCAGATTATGTAATCCGTATGAAACATGCATAAAGGCACTACTACGGAGATGATGAGTCAGTGTCGCCAACTTCTACATCTGCCGGTGAGCTGTGGCAAGCTTTTTTGCGTGCGCTTGAGCACTTATTAGGCTATGTAGGCAGTAAAGGCTCATTATTATGATTTATATGGTTTATTAATAAACGTGCGACTAATAGTCAACTAATGCTTAAAATGAACGACTGCTAGTCGACCAGAAAAATCTTTAGGTGAGGGCAAAATACCTTGTCAAAAACAGATCTGTCCACAGCGACCCGTTTCGGTGCATGTCGCTTTAAATGATAATGAGCTACTGCTCACTCCGCCCCTTTCTTCTGCTCTTTGTGTAGTCGGTGGCGCGTTACCATCAAAAACAAAACTTATCCGCTGCATCCTCAGTGGCTATGATGTAGGGAGAAAATGTGACTCTTACGTTCACTTTTACATCCAACTACAAAACACCTGCATTGCTTACAAGACATTGTTGTCGCTATAGCTGCTCTAGCGCGGAGAGAATGGCAGCGTACAATTGGCTGAGGGTGGAGATGTGCAAATACAGGACAGTCCATCAGCGGTCGGGGTGTTCAGACACTGCTAAGACATTTATATGCAAACATCATGTAAAAGTGAATTTTGCATCCAATGTCCCCTTTAATGTTCATGTTCTTATTGTATTTTTACAGTAAATCAGAGTACTTTTTTCAAAAATAGCTTTCTTCAGTGAATAACAACTTTGTTTTGTTTACGTTTAAATGCATGCAGTCATTCGCTTTGACTTTTTCTGTACATTTTGCACTGTGTTGCTACCTGGCAACTTCGTAAAGTTACGCTTCCCTTACACCGTCTGCAAAGCTTTGGTTTGGATGTCAAATTGGCTTGTGACGCTTGTGTTATTAGGTATGTTGAAGTCCTGACATGTTAAAGGGCTTTTAGAGTGATCGCTGAATTTCCTCACCCTGAATATGCATTAGCCCGTTTCCTTTTAACCCTCCTGAGCGTTCAGGTGAGGATGCTGCGCTTGCAGCCCGAGGCACAGTGCGTCGCAGGGGCCTCTGAGCGTTTGACAGAATGGCCTTGAACTATGAAAGGTATGTTTTTTATTGGAAGGAAGCGGTTTGTTTTCCTACGAGATGTTCTTCAAAATTCAGGCCTCCTCCTGTGCAGAGAAGTGATCATGAACTGCAAGACGCTTTGAGGAGAGATGGTGATTACACCATTATGTGTCATCCATCCCTTTATCTCTGAGAACTCCAACATTTCTCAGCATGAATAAAACATGAATTGCTGCCATTTTGTAGCTGCACTTTTTAATCTGCAAATCATGTTGTGCTGATGTTTGTTTTCCCTCTCTGCCTTCTTTTTTTTCTCTTTCATTTCTTCTTGCAGGGCGATACAGCTGCCTTGGAGGAAATTAAAACATTCATCCGAAATGAAGTATTGCGTGTATTTGAAGGTACATCATCTGCCGCTGCTGAGGTGTTTTGTGGTGGTGGTCTACACTGGTTGATGAGGTTTTTTTGTGTGTCTGTGTGTCTGACAGCTTTGTTCTATGACAAAGGGCTTCAAAAAATTATTTTATTTTATTTTATTTTATTTTATTTTTAAAAAAAAATCTTATTTTTAGACAGACAGATTGTTTTATTTTATTTTTTTGTTTTTTGTTTTGTTTTGTTTTGTTTTATCAAAATAAGGGACAAAAAATAAACATTTTATTAACTGACAGCTCTTTTCTGACATTTTTAATTCTTTTATTTTATTGTTTGTTTGTTTGTTTGTTTGTTTATTTATTTATAATTTTATTTTATTTCTATTTTTTTGCAAACTGAGGGACCAATTGAAATGTTAACTAACAGCTCTGTTCTGACTTTATAATAATATAATGTATGTATTAGTAATCTAATTCAGATTCTTAATTCTGTTTTTTTTTCATATGTAGATAGATAGATGGTTGGATAGATAGATCGATAGATAGAAAAAAAGAACATTAACAGCACTGCAAATTAGCTCTTTACCAAAGTGCCCCAAAAATGAGAACAGTATTTTATTTTATTTTATTTTATTAATTTTATTTTATTTTTTTGTAATCTAATTCAGATTCTTTGTTTTTGTTTTCATAGATAGATAGATATACAGATAGATAGATAGATAGATTAACTGACAACTCTGTTCTGACATTTTTAGTTATTTTATTTAATTGTTTAAATTATTTATTTTTAATTTTATTTATTTATTTTTTGGCAAACTGAAGGACCAATTGAAATTTTGTTAACTAACAGCTCTGTTCTATGACTTTATGATAATATAATATATGCAATAGTAATCTAATTCAGATTCTTAATTTCTTTTCATAGATAGATATAGATACCAAAGGTAAAAACGGTTATTTTATTTTATTTTATTATTAAACTAAGCAACAAATCAATTTTTTGTTAACTGACAGCTCTGTTCTGACACTAATTTTGCTTATTTTATTTTATTAATTTTTTTTTTTTTCAACAAACTAAGGGACTAGTTGAAATTTTGTTAACTAACTGCTGTGTTCTATGACTTCATAATAATATAATATATTAGTAATGCAATAGTACTGTAATTCACATTTATAATTCTGCTTTTTTTTTTTTTTTCAGAGCGGTTTTCAGACAGTTACGCTATGCTACAGAAGACACCAGCATCTATATTAGCCGCACAGGGTCGACAAGGCCCCCCAGGGCCACCCGGTAATGATGGCTCCCCAGGACCCCCCGGAGAGCCAGGACCTCCAGGTCCCCAAGGTAGGAGCCAAAACCCAAAAGACTAAACATGTTATGGACCTCTTTACACTGCTCCTACCATGGTCTCACCTCACACAAAAACCCAGATGCACAAGACTATGTTTTTATTTATATGACTCATCTGTTTCCCCAGTATTAAGCTAAGTTTTTTGCTTGCTTCTTAAGGATTCCATTTTTTTTTTTCTCTCTCTCTTGGTGGAAAATAGTGTGTTTACGTGTATGCATTTTTAGTTGCGTCAGTTGCTCCCCAGATTGTTGATTGAGTTAAACTGAACTGAGCGGGTTGAGGTCATTTTGCGATTCAAGCTTTGAACCTCAAGTTCAAAGTAATCTAGCGCAGAAAACGAGAAAATGAGCAAGACGCTCCTCACTAAAGGCATGCAAAAATGGCCACTGATTGCGATATTGGGTGTAAGGGCTTCACAGGAATCTTGCTAGCTACGTCAGACAAGAAAGAAAGCAGATAGCTGCATGACAAAGTGGCATATGGTGCTGAGAGCCTGGCGGGACATATGAAGACGGATGAAGAACCGACCCAGAATAGGAGAATGTAATATCGCCCTGGACAGACTTGTGAGAGCAAGAAAGATAAAGAGAAGAAGTGAGCAGATGGAAAAAAGCCACGCAATATCTCACTTTGTTGGATTAAGCCCAGCAAAAAAAAACGAAGGGGAGTGAAAAAATAAGCAATTCTGAACATTCATCAAAGACTGGCAACTAATGTACTGCTCCTCTTGAGGTTCTCATCAATAATGACTTGCAGTTCGGTTCTGCTTCTTCTGTCTGAGTTCTTAAGGACCCTTAACCATTAGGACATGATGTTTTTCGAGATATAAAGCTATGTTGTGTACATTTGAACTTTAATGATGTCCATGCAAAGAAAACATCTTTTGAGTGTGTATACATATGTTGTGAAGATTGTGTTATTGGTATCCAGATTGTGTTGATGCATTTTTGTTGTATTTAACTGTGGTTTGTGCTTTGGAGATTGTTGGAGAGGAACATTTCTCCACAGGAACAAATTTAATGCAAGGTATCAGGAGGATACCATCTGATTTTTTTTTTTTTGGATCAGATGTTGATGACGCAGTTTGCGGGTAATATTTCCTCATTATTTTTCGTCATCCTCCGCTGGAGTCTGTCCTCCTTTGGAATCCTCAATTTAACCTTTTTTTTTTTTTTTTCACGTGATAAGCTAAAATTAATCGCTCATGAAGAAAAATGTCTCTGCAATCTCGGTCGCTTTACATGTCCGAGTCACATTAATTCCACTCGGGGTCAGTTTTTGTGCAAGTTAAACTAAATGAGAATCGGCAATGCTAATACGTCTTTGTATCCTCTCTTGTGACCTGAAACATAATGCTTCCAAATGCTGGTGTTTCATTTAAATGCTTTTGCTTTTTTATGTAACTTTTGTGCCATTTAGCTGTATGTGTTAAAGGGATAGTTCACCCAAAATGAAAATTGTCATTAATTACTCACCCTTGTGTTGTTTCAAACCCGTAAGACCTTCTTTCATCTTAAAAACGCATATTAAGATATTTTTGATGAAATCTGAGAGCTTTCTGATCCTGCATAGACATCAATGCAACTGAAACATTCAAGAGCCAGAAAGGTAGTAAGGACATCGATAAAATAGTCCATCAGTGGTTTAACCATAGTTTTATGAAGCTACGAAAACAAAGAAAACAAAAATAATGACTTTATTCAACTATTTCAGTCTTCGATGCACGTTCACAGCAGTACTGTACTGCTAGACGATATGACCTAAAATCAAAATTTCCATTAATTAATTTTTACCTCGATTATGATTAATGAACGATTTTTCATTTATTTAATTATTAGGGCCCGAGCACAGATGGTACGAGGACCCTATTGAAATTGCTCAGTTTCTTCTTCTTCTCCAAAGTGAATTGCAGTTTTGAGGGCATAAACATGCTCAAAAACTCATAAAACTTTGCATAGATGCCAAAAATGAAAATTTACATCTGATATGGGTTTCAGAAGTAATTCTGGCAAAATGGCTCAATAGCGCCACCTGTAAAATTTCAATGACGCGCCCCTCGAGCTGTGTTTCACATACATGTATGAAATTCGGTAGACACATGTAACACACCAATACCTACAAAAAAAGTCCCCTGGTACGAAGTCCGAAACCCAACAGGAAATCTGTTATTTACAATTTTTTTGGCAGGTTTTGTGCCATTTTTACCATTTTCAGGTGTTATTTAAATAAACTCCTCCTACAGATTTAAATAGATCAACACCAAATTTGTTGAGTGTAATCTAAATCCCTTTGTTACATTAAATTGGGAACATCTTGAGTTTTTGTTAAAGGGCGTGTCTGTGGCGGCCTGACAAAGATTGTTGTTTCACCATGTAAAAGGAAGTTGTTGTAACTCAGCAATAAAATGTCCGATCTGCCCCAAACTTTACCTGTTCAATAAGTCCTGGCTGAACACATCTAAAGGCCAATATTCTGTTATTATCATAGCGTCACCTGCTGGCAATAGAAAATTAATTGTTTTACACTAAATTATACATGCAATGTCCCGTCTGCACTAATGTTACATGTTTAGTAAGAGTCCTGGCCTGAATTCATTTTAAGGCCAATATTTAGTTATAATCATAGCGCCACCTGTTGGCAACAGGATAGGTCATGTTTTACACTAACTCAAACATACCATGTTCAATCTGCACCAAACTTAATATGTTTGATCAAAGTCCTGCCTTGAAGACATCTACATGCCAATATTCAGTTATAGTCATAGTGCTACCAGCTGGCAGCAGGAAGTTTGGCACATATAAATGACTTTGACATATTCCTCCTATATTTACCACTTTAAATGCATATTGCTCACCATTCGATGTTTTCCTAAAGCCACCAGGTGGCAGTAAGCCTGGTTGCGAGGGACCTTTCAATGCTGCTTGCAGCTTTTTTTTTTTTATTTATTTATTTTTTTTTTTTTTGCACACACAGTTCATTAAAAGATTGTACTGTAAATATATTCAACAACAGGTGGGATTTTTCTTGTCTAATAAAAGAGTGCATTTCTTATCTTTGTGATTGAAGGAAACAAACTATTTATTGTTATTTGTTGAATATTTCAAATAGTTGAAATCAAAGCACACACTGCTTAAAATGAAGACGTTTTGTGAATAAAACAAAAGCTGTAAACAAAAGCTTGCAACACTTGCCCCGCCTCTTGGGTCTCCTGATTGGTCTATTGTTTTGGAACTGACATTGATGAGCGACACTGCGTGTATAAGTTTCTAATAAAAGTTTAAAATTCGTTTAACGGCATCTTAAAACGCACCGCTCATGTACGAGACGCTGCAAAAAGACGTGAGCGCAACGGTCATACACATCCCTATAGTGACGACTACACACGGAATTATGTTTTTAAGGGGAAGGTATTAACCGGATTTAAAAAAACAAACAAAATAGTCGGCACTGATAACCTTGTGGGCAGTGCGCCGACATGCAGCGCCGTTGCGCTACAGGCGTCCCGAGTTCGAATCCCGGCTGGAGGACCTTTCCCGATCCTGCCCCCTTCTCTCCTGTATGATCTGTCCTAACATAATAAAGAAATAAATCTTTAAAAAAAATAACCAACATGGGAAAATTACATTAGTTAGAGGTTCTGAATTTTGATTTCACTTACTTTTTGATTAGTCATCCAGCCCTAGTACCACAACACTTTCTGGTCTATGCAGGGTCAGAAAGCACTCGAATTTCATCAAAAATATCTTAATTTGTGTTCTGAAGATGAACGAAGGTCTTACAGGTTTGAAACAATATGACGGAGAGTAATTAATGACCGAATTTTTCATTTTTGGGTGAACTAACCCTTTTGTTTTTATTTCAAATATGTTCAAATAATGATTTATTGTATGAAGTTTGATGTTTCTTAAAAGGTGCACATGAACCATATATATGGTTCATGCAGTTTGAGAGTCATATAACATCATAACATCTAAAACTACTTATGCAACTGTTTACGAAGCTCAAGTGTAATCAGCCATGCTTTTGTATAACAATTTTTTGGGATAACATTTTTTTAATCCCTTTGTAACTTTTTATTTAAAGCTCCTAGGGTGATGAAATCCTCTAACTTGGTGTCTTTAAAATGTATCTAATTCATACTTTAAGCTGTATTTTCCTGCATGCCAAGAACATACCCAAATATACTTCTTATGCTGAGTGAATGTCAAATAATGTCATTTTATGTAAGGAGAAATGTACCAGGCATTTTGATAATCTCAATACAGGATTTTTAAAGATTTTTTTTTTATTTAGTGCTGGTTTGTGTGAGCAAATCTGCAAATCTTATGGAAATACGAAGCTGTTTTATGATTAATTAAATGTAAATATATTTCTATGTAATATTTCATGTTTGCATTCTCATTTTTCTTTCTCCACAAGGTTTAGTCTTTGAGTATGAAAAATGATTTTAAATGTAAGATCCTAGAAAGATGACAGTTTGTAGATGTTGCTGCAGGCTGCGTTTTGCAAGTATTGTATTGCAGCTCCCCCTGCCGCTTTTTTTTTCCTGTCATAACTGTGCAGTATGAACTCCCCCTCAAGCAGGGGGTGGTAATGCAGTGATTGTGAGCGGCCACAGGAAGCCATGATGTGATGCCGCAGGTAGAGTGCTGTCCGTCCATGGAATGCCATTGCATTGGATGAATGCATCTGAAGGTGTCCGGATACACTTTAGTTAGTTAGTCAGTTAGTGTGTTTGCTTGCACATGTAAAAACTGGTACTGGTGACACTGACGATTCCTGCAATATTTGGCATCTCTTGGGTATTTTCTTTTTTATTAACTCCTACAGTGTTTCTCTTTCAGGCGTTTGCCTCAGAGGAAATGCATCACTAATGCATGTGTATTTTGACTGGAGGCAGTTTTCTGCATGCCATTATAGAGATGATCTTAAGATTGGTGTCTTACTGAGTGTATGAAAACAAGACTAAAAGATCAGCATCAGCTAATGTGTTTTTGTTTGTTCGTTTGCCTGCCCGCTGCGTGTGACATGCTGTCCAGCACTGTCAGCATTTATGGTGCTCCTTAAATACTTTGAAAGCGTGTTCCTGATAGATGGATTTGTCATCACTCCTGAAGGACTTAGAAAACTGTCTGATTTCTGACGGATTTGAGACTAGTTGTGTCATGCGGCAGATTTGGACAGGGTTTTATGTACTGTTTCCACCCAGTCCATGAAAATGCAAAATCTGAGATTATCTCAATCTAGAAACAGATTAGGAAATTAGGTTTCAGATAAACTGTTAAGATGAAGTATGTCAATGATTATTCAGTACTATTCAGTACTTCCTGTTGGCAAAATATCATTATAATAAAATACAGTAGAGAGAATTATAATAAAATCATTACATGACCGTCACTTTCTCCCTTAACAGAACCAGTCCCGTCTCCATAGATTTTTAAAGGACGATATATGTTCTATATGTCTGACAATGGGTTTTTGTGTGTTTTACCTCTGCAGGGTATCGAGGACAGAAAGGGGAAAGGGGTCAAATGGGGTTGGGACTTCCAGGAGCTCTAGGCCCTACTGGCCCGCCAGGTAGAAAACTCAGTTTTGTCATTTTGGATCAACTTTTCAAAGTTTGTTGACTCTTATCTGTAACATGACTTTTATTTACCACGGAAAATAATTTGTAATTATATAAAAATAATTATATTTGTTGTCTGATTTTTATTTGTTGTAAAATTAATGCTTTTAATGACACATTAAAATATGAAAGCCTGTTTCTGCCACTGAATAAAAAAAAAAATTAAAAAGGTGCTACTTTTTATCTCACAATTCTGACTTTTTTGCTCACAATTGAGAGTTTACACTTCACAATTTTAAGTTTTTGTCAGAATTTTGTAATATGGACTTGAAGTTCTGACTTTTTTCTCAGAATTGTATGACACAAACTCACATGGGGATTTATAAAGTCAGAACAACAGGATACAAACTTGCAATTCTGACTTTTTTTTATAGAATTGCATGATATAAACCTTTGTGAGTTATAAAGTCAGAATAGTGGGAAATAAACTCACAATTTTGAGAAATAAAGTCAATTGTGAGATAAAAATTCTCACCTTTTTCTTCCAAATGCAAGTTTATTTCTCACAATTCTGACTTTTTTCTTAGAATTGTGAGATAAACTTGCACTTGAGTTATTAAATCCAATTCTGAGGGGGAAAAAGACCATGTTCTGAGAATTGCGAGTTTATATCTCACAATTCAGCCTTAACTTGCAATAGCGTCTTTTAAAGCCACAAGATTGCAATTTTGAGAAAAAGTCAGAATTGTGAGTTTCTCAGAACTGTGAATTTATTTCTCAGAACTGTGAGTTTATATCACGCAATTCTGAGAAAAAAAAAAGAAAAAAAAAATTCCAAATTGTGAGGTGCAAAAATTGCAACTTTTTAACATTTTATTCAGTGGTGGAAATGGGCTTCCATATTAAAAAGATTATTTGATGATAGTAAAAACATTTATGTTGTTATAAAATATGATACATTTCAAATAAATGTTATTTTCAACTTACTATTGAAGTTGAAATCAAAGAATCCTGAAAAAATATGTTAGTTTTCACAAAAAATATTAAGCACCACAACTGTTTTCAACTCAACAAGAAATGTTTCTTCAATCAGCAAGTTAGAATGATTTCTAAAGGATCATGTGACACTGAAAACGGAAGTAATAATGCTGAAAATTCAGCTTTGCCATCACAGGAATAAATAACATTTCAAAAACAATATTCAAATAAAAACTATTTTAAATTGTAATAATGTTTCACAGTATTAGTTTTTATTGTATTTTTGTAAATGCAGCCTTAGTGAGCATAAGAGACTTTCAAAAACTTTTTTTTTAAATCTTAGTGACCCCAAACTTTTGAATTTTACTCTAAATGCTTTGTATTTTTGCTCTGAACTTTTCAGAGTTACTTTCTCTGTTGGTTTCCATAGTTCGTTTTTACAAAATGAGGGATAAATAGAGTTCTTTTCCATGGTAATTGACAGCATGCCTCAGATGCTTCCAGTGGACCTTAAGATGTATTTAACCCAGAACATTCCTTTAATACATGAGCCGTGACACCACGTAATGAGTAGAGATAATTAAAAAAACAAAGGATCTTGTTGTTGGTTATTGCTTTTGAGAGTGAGAGATACATTATCTATCTGTTATATAACACCATGTGTTTTTTGAATTACAAAGATGGACAGACTAGATCAAACTCATTTAGAACATAAGAAAAACACTGCTTTTGTGTTTTTCCAGGGGTCCTTGAAAGGACCTTGGTGCTTGTAAATACTTCTCTGTGATAGCAGTTCTTTACACTTTTCACACTCTTGAAATCTGCAATGCACAGATAGCAGCAATTATTTAAATTGGTGCTTTAATGTTTTACTTTTTAAAAGCACAGGCAGATAATGGCTCCAAACTAAACGAATGACCACGGCATTCTTTAATGAACGGCTCTTTTATAGAGGTACAAAGTGCTCGCTGATTGTTCTTCAAATGAAAAAATACAAAAGAGACTTTAACTGGGGGTTCTTTATAATTGCACGGCACACTGTTATCATGGTATGCTGTGATTTCCCTCTTTCTCTCATCCTCTGCAGTTAAAGGGTAACAAGCCCATAAAAAGAAGTTTTATTGTGTTTATATACTGCACTATTCTGCCGTGATCACTCTATGGTAAAAGTGCCTTTAAATAACAATGTTTACAAAGGCAAACATTATTATGATTATTATTACTGCTTATACAATCACCAGAACACCAGCAACTGCGTATGAACACATTCACACAGGCATTTTTTTCAGAAAATCAAAACATTTCTAGTTCATTCTGGTTTATACTATTTGTTCTTGATTTGTCTACAGGTTCACCCGGAGTAGGAATCCAGGGGCCCCAAGGTATCCCAGGCCCCCAAGGTCCAGAGGGAAAATGTAACCCCAGCGACTGCTTCCATCCTTACGCCAGACGGGAAGGGTAGAATCTGACACATCCTCATCAAAGCTGATTAGATCCTGGAAACCAGTGAACCAGCTCATCTACACAAGCATTAAATCCTATTAAATCGAACGTAGGATCCCTGCTGGAGGAGAAGACATGCGCAAACTTCATCCCCACAGAGCAGCCTTTACTGGTGATGTCATTTCGCATCATTTATCTCGGTTTCATTTTCCATAATTGTGACCAATGCATTTACTCATTTCCCATGTTTTGTGGGTATGACGTGAGAATTCAAATCTCATCGTTACACTAATCACACCGGACAGGTTTATCTGAGGTGGCACGGTCATGGCGAATGCAGGTGAAATGAGAATTACTTACATTTGCTTATTTTCTTCATGCTGTTGTGAATTTGAGTTTTAATTACATTGTGATGGCGCTATGCAATCTGAAATAGAAAATGAATATGTTAGCAAATATTAAGTTAATGTAAATAGCATTTTAACTGTTTCAGACATTTCATTTAGAAAAAAAATATTGAAAGAAAGTGTACTTTCCAGACAGAATGTCACTTGTGAAGGGAGTTATTGTCATGTTGATCACCTCAGATGCACTGGTGTGTGTGTGTGTGTGTGTATATATGTGTGTGTATATATGTGTATATATATATATATATATATATATAGAATAAAAACATCTGAGACCACTAGTGAAATTAGTATAATCAATTGTAAAATTTCAATATAGTAATTCATACAACTTAAAATAATAATAGAAAATATAAATCATTTTTAATTAATTACAAATTTAATTTATTGTTTTGTAGTATTTATTTATGAGATGATTTAATAATTATAAATAAATAGAAAAAAAATATGTAACTTACATAGAAAATCTCTTAATTTCTTGTTCCTTTTTTATTTCAAAATCGTAAAATTCTGTTAAGTTAGATTTTGAATCACAGATTTTCAAAGTGGTGTCAGACTTTTATGTTAAAGAGTTACTTCACCCAAAAATGAAAATTCTGTCATTAATTACTCACCCTCATGTCGATCCAAACCCGTAGGACCTTTGTTCATCTTCAGAACACAAATTAAGATATTTTTGAAGAAATCAGAGAGCTTTCTGGCCCATGCATTGTGTTACTTTCGTGAACGCGGAAGAGAAGAAATTGTAGAATAAAGTCATTATTTTTGTTTTCTTTGCGCACAAAAAGTATTCTTGTAGCTTCACAATATTACGGTTGAACCACTGATGTCGCATGGGCTATTTTAACAATGTTTTCACTACCTTTCTGGGCCTTGAACGTGGTAGTTGCATTGCTGCCCATGCAGGGTCAGAAAAGTCTCAGATCTGATCAAAAATATTTAATTTTGTGTTACGAAGAAGAACAAAGGTCTTGCGGGTTTGGAACGACATGAGGGTGAGTAAATAATAACAAAATCTTCATTTTTGGGTGAACTAACGCTTTAAGTTTTGACCGAACACAGCAAAGAATGATAAAAAAAAAAAATAATTGTATTGATTTTGCTGTGTTTAGCCAGTGCTGGTGAGGTGAAAACTGCTCATGACATTAATAAGCTTTAATTGTTTACAGGGAAATAAGCGCTGTTCCTTTTTTCTGACTGTTTAAACACCTTATATTGGTGTTGTATGTATATTTTGTTCTGTACCTGGTTTGTTTTTCCAAAGAAAAGATGTGGAGTGCTTTTTATTTGCATTTGAATATATTTATCGTATATTTATCTCTAATTTCTTTTTGCTTTGTATGGAAAGCTTCCTTCCATGTTACTTGAACATTTTTTTATAAGATGGCATCTTTGTCAAAATCATATTCACAGTTTAACAAGCAGCAAGCCAGTTAACATCAAACTTTTTTTTTTTTTTTTTTTTTTTTTTACTTTTCATGGGCAGCAATGTGTCTTAAGACCATGTTTCTGTGTAATTTAGTTCTTTATTTATTTGTGTACAATTTTTTGGATTGCAGTCTGGATTAAGTTTTTATTTATTTTTTTCGGATATCTGTAATATCTTGATCCAGCATCAGTAAGGTGATTTACTGAGGGCGCATGTGAGTCATTGAATCTTTTGACTTCATCCATCTGCCTCTGTTGTGAAGATGAAGGTTGCTGGAGTCATGTGGGCGGATGACAGTTTTGTGATGTTCTGCTTTTAATGTGTTTGTGCTGCTTTCTCTTTTTCATCTCAGTCTTCCCAGTGTCCTCCATTACTACTTTCTTGCTTTCTCTCTTTCCTTCCTTCCATTAAGTGTTTCTGCAGTTTTATGAGGGTAAATTTAAGACCTATATATATAGTATCTAATATAAACATGCTTTCCCAGCTGTTTACCTTCAAAGACCTAACTGTCTGTTTTTGTAACTCGTGTGTTTTTAATATTAACTTGTGTGTATTTGACAGTTTAAGTGCAATTAGACATGAAAGAGAACTTAGTTCAGTACTCACATGCCGTGTGACAGCCGCCTTCTGTACGTGTGCTTCGGATGTGTGCGCTCAGAAAATCCTATGTCAGAAGTTTAAACTAATATGGCTTTAAAATGCGCAATTTCAGTGCGATAGACATGATAATCAAAACCAAACAGATGTTCTTTGGTAGATTATCTGAGGTATGAGCTGTAAAGGCACAGCCCTATTCTGGAAAAGGGGGCGGGGAGCAGCATTTGCATTTAAAGAGACATGCACCAAAACGTTGGTGCTTCCACTCAAAAAAGCCATTTTCAAAATGATATGATAAATGATCTGTGGGGTATTTTGAGCTGAAACTTCACAGACACATTCTGGGGCACCTGAGACTTAAATTACATATTGTAAAAAGGGGCATAATAGGTCTTCTTTAAGACTTTTTGCTTTGATTTAAGACATTTTTAGGCCTTAGCTTGTTGGAGAGGAAATTAAGACTCTTTAAAACCTGCAGAAACCCTTCTTTCTTTCTTTCTTTCTTTCTTTCTTTCCTTTTTCTATTGCACCTATGGTTAAGTGTGACAAAGCAAAGGCTTTAGGTTTTTGCTGTTTTACTTTTATTATTGTTATGCTTTTATTTTTTATTTTTATATGTAATGTACCAGATTACCTCTGCTGAGAGTTCAAATATTGATGGTTCAGGTCGTAAGACTCTTGTGAGAGATCTGTGAAATGCTTGTCTAACACATACTAGAGAGAATCCTTCCAAGTACACATCTCAGAGTCGGCACAGCTTAGTCTCCTTTATATTAGTACAGTAAATTTGCTTTGTCTGTTTTATTTATCATTTACGTGTCGTTTTTTCAGTCAAACACAGATGTTTAATTTACAGAAATGGGCAATTAATGACATGTAGCATGGATACAATATTCTTCTCAAGGGCTAAAACTGTGGACTTACTTGAAGGACAGTCTTAAGACAACACACCACATCTACCTGATATGCATTGCATCATCACCTGATGGAATATCTGGAAGATGATTCTGTTTCACTATGGTTCTGTTCTCAATAGAATGAATGTGTCAGATACCACACATCATTTGTCAGTTCCATTGCCTTTTTTGTGCTTGTGTAAATGCATTTGGTTTGCATATTTATATAATTGTACATTGTTTTAATAAATGTATTTAATTTAACATTCATTGTGAAATAGTAGTGTCTTGCGTGTCTCTCAATATGCAACTGCATTTAATGGCACACTTAATTCATTGTGAAACGTGACCCTGGACCACAAAACCAGTCATAAGTAGTATGGGTATATTTTTAACAATAGCCAACAATGCATTGTATGGGTCAAAATTATCGATTTTTCTTTTATGTCAAAATCATTAGGATATTAAGTAAAAATCAAGTTTTCATGAAGGTATTTTGTAAATGTCCTACCATAAATACATCAAAACAATTTTTGATTAGTAATGTGCATTGCTAAGAACTTCATTTGGACAACTTTAAAGGTGATTTTCTAAATTTATTTATTTATTTATTTTTTGCACCCTCAGATTCCAGATTTTCAAATAGTTGCATCTCGGCCAAATATTGTCCTATCTTAAAAAAAACATACATCAATGGAAAGCTCCATTTTAAAATAAAATTGACCCTTATGACTGGTTTTGTGGTCCAGGGTCACAAATGTGGTTAATCAGTATATATTTTATGAGAGACAATATGAGCATGGAGTTTATTTTAAATGGTTGGCAAAAGTTGAGAACTCCTGCCTCTGCAGACTATTACATATTAAAGTATGAATGTTTGGTTCATTACCATTAGTTTAGAGTTAGATAACTGATTTGAGAAATGTTTTTGAAATATTTTTGTACATTTTTGTGGTGTGATGTATAATATTTGTTAATATTTATTTAATTGTATTGGTTGTTTCTCATACTTGTGTGACTATGCCGAATTGCAGTACCTTTAATATTTACCGTAGATTCTGTTGTACAAAGATTTACTATTTTGTCAATACTTTTAGGTGTTAGCTTGTTTTTTAGGATGCTTAAGTTCAGCATTCCACTTATATTGTTGTTGTTTAGATGCATGAGATATGAAAATGTACAGTGGCCTCAGAAAGAATCTAGACACAAAGATATATTGCACCAAAAAATGAATATTTGCTTAAAAAAAGTACTTGCCTTCAGGCCATCCAAGATGTATGCGTTTTTCTTCATCAGAATGGATTTGCCGTAAGAATGAGAGTCCAAACAGCTGATAGAAACATCACAACAACACATCTCCAGCTGATCAGTTAACATCTTGTCAAGTGAAAAGCTGCATGTTTGTAATAAACAAATACATCATTAAACTTTTTTTTTTTTTTTTAACTTCAAACAGTTGCTTTCAGTTAAAATACAAGTCCTCTATCCATAATATTGCTATTTTCAGTGAAAAAGCTGTCTCGTCTGAATCAGGAGCGAAATATGCACACATCAAGCACCGTTTACATGCAAGAACAGTCTAAAACAGTTCTAAACAAATGTCTTGGTGGATTTTTGATGTAAGAAGACAACAGGGGATGGACTTTTTTCATTGGAGGAAGCGTTATTATGGACTCGTATTTTTGGCAGAAGTAACAGTTTAAGGTTAAAACGTCTTGATCTATTTGTTACAAACACACAGCTTTTCATCTCACAATATGTTAATTACTTGTGGATTATTATTATTGTGATGTGTTTATCAGCTGTTTGGACACTCATTCTGACGGCACCCATTCACTGCAGAGGATCAATTGGTGAGCAAGTGATGCAATGTTAAATTTTTCTAAATCTGTTCTGATGAAGAAACAAACTCATCTACATCTAGAACGACCTGACGATGAGTGAATTTTAAGCACTTTTTGTATTTTTGGGTGAACTATTCCTTTAAAGTCGTTTTGTTTTGTTTTGTTTTGTTTTGTTAAATGCTTTTGTCTCTAAAGTGTCCAAAAGCTTTTTAAGGCCACTTTATATGTTAATGAAATTTCTCTTTTTAATTAACATTTAAATGGTTTAATTATTAAACATGCTTTCACGTCATGCTTAACCATTATCTAGTCAGTACTTTTAAGTTTTAATTGAACCGAATAACATTTTATGTAATCCTCACTTAACGTCTCCCTCTCTTGATTTTGTTACTGATTAATTGCTGAGTTCAGTTTGCCTGCATCTCTAAATTAGCATCTACACCAAAAGAGCAATCGAAATGTGTTTGTGCCAACATTTTTGCGTTTTAAGTGAGAAAGAGTGTGAAAAAAGCTGTGATAAGTGCAGTCGGGCTATTCGACAAGACAGTGTTACTTGAAAGGGGAAAAAGAAGAATGTTTGAGACCTACATTTAATTTGAATTCATATAAAAACATCACATTTATTCAAATGTGTTTCCCTTGGATCTCTGTACAAACTTCGTCATCGAACACCTATGTAAAATAAATAGAAATACCATGAAACGACACATCTGCATTTCTCTTGTGTGTATGTGTCACAAAAGGGCCATGCATCAACGATCCTGGAACAATAAATCACACCAATGTTCTTTAGCAGGGGGAGTGACTTTCTTACAAATCTACATTTACATAGATGCACAGAATACATCACAGTATATCTATATATATATATATATCCTCTCTCCTTTTTGTTTTTGACAGCAGGTCTCTGGCAGCCGTTTCAGTTATGAACTTCCAGCACCATCAATATTTCTGGCAGGTTTATCTTTGGCACACAGAAATTAAAAAGGCCTCCGGTCTGAAGGCCACATTGATGTTTGTTCACCTTCTAGAGCAGATTTAGTATGAGCTGAGGAAAAAACATTTCTAAAGTCTACAGGAAACGGCTTTTAGAAGAACATTAGATGGGCAATAAGTTCTGTGAAAGTTCATTTGAACTTAAGGTGGACAAAAAAGCGTCTTATTTGTTTCAGATGAAGAAATGATGCCATTTTCTGTACACAGGAAGTTTTTTTTTAAAGTGTTTTAGGCATTACAGCTGTAAAACTACTTTCAAAGTTGATACCGTTTTTTGCTCTTTGCACTTTTTGAGCTGTAACGGAGTCTCTCTGAATGTCCCAAACAGTGAGGTTTTTAGTTTCCGCCTGGTCCTTTCATGCTAGAGTCTTTGAGAGACTGATGGGCGGCACCTGCGCTCAGATTACAGGCTGAAGGATCGCAGTAACCGGGCGGTCCGGCTGAACCAGGAGGTCCGGGAACGCCCGGCTGACCCGGGGCACCAGGTGGACCCCGTTCTCCATCACGCCCATCTTGACCGTATCCTGGTTTTCCAGGTTCACCTGCAAGACAGAAACAGGTCAGTCATCTTTAATCTCACTATTTTCCTCATTAAAATTTCTAATTTAGATTGCAAAAGGCCAAAGCTGAAGGTCAATCTCATTTCCATTTCCACATGGATAAAAACCATGTCAAATAACCAATTTTCATCGTGTTTTAAGATTACCACCAGTATGGCTTTTTGATATTTTTGTATTTTTCAGTCCCTGCCCACATTTATTTCTTGCCTTTTGAGGAGAAAACACCTACATTCTGCTAAACAACAAGAAAGCCACACAGGTTTGAAACGACATGAGGGTGAGTAAATACCATATTTGAGTAATTACTTTTAAAAAAATATCTTACTGAATTATACGGAAGCTTGTTTTCACCATAGAAATAAATGTTAAAAAATATAAACCTGAAAAAATCAGCACATGGCACTGCAGCAGATCTGTCTGTTACAGTTAGAGCACTAGGTAACGATTGCAAGAAATCCTATTTAAACAGACAGCTTCATTCGACTGACAGTAAGCGCCAGTGACACATATACAAAGACAACAGAAGGCTTCATATACCTCCAATTCATCAGACATCTGACAGCTTCATTTAACACCAATTTAACTCTGCTTTCAAAAGTCTATTACCAGGATGGGGCTAAATATATCTCCAGCATCATTTTAGAAATAAATTGAGTTGTTGCAGACTGAATTGGTTTGCAGATGATATTCATTAACATCCCTTCCATTTATGCAATAATACTATGATTTTCTTTGACAAGAGGAAGTAGGATGAGACTGAGTCAGAACTCACCTGGTAGTCCAGGAGGTCCCGGCATGCCTTTGGGTCCCCGGACTGTAGGTCCCCTGTCCCCTCTGTCACCCATCTCGCCTACAACACACACACATATTCTTCACATATCCATGCTCTTTATTATAAGTACAACAAAAACTAAAACTAAAAAATAAAATAAAATAAAATAAAATAAAATAATGTTAACCAAAATTAAATTTAATTAAATTAAAATAAAAAATTATAGCTAATTGACCACATTTCTAAAAATTTAGTTTAACTTTTAAATAATTTTAAATAAAATGACTAAAAGAAATGAAATAAAAATAAATAAATAATTAAATAAAAATAAAATTACTAAAACTTTTACTGAAATTAAAATGAAATGGAAAATCAAAAAATATTAATAAAAACTATAGTAGTAATGATACTAAAACAACATTGATTTGATGTTGAGCACAAACAAATAATATATATATATATATATATATATATATATATATATATATATATATATATATATATATATATATGAAAAGTATTTATATATAAAAAGTATTTGATGGACGTATAATATGTGTCAGGAGCATTCACTCAGTATCATTACCTCATTTTTGACCGAGATGGCTTTTAGCTGGTTTTGCATCTGAACTCTTCATATATTAGCAAATGTTTTTTTTTGTTTTATCTTATTTATTTACATTATTTATACATTTACATTCAATTTAATTATTAGCTTTTTATCCACCCAATGAAATCCTGTTTGGGATACCCTGCTCTAGTTGTTGTTCGAGGACCAACAAGGATCCTATAAAGCAGTCTGAACTCACAGTCCCATAATGACTCACCTTTCGGGCCTTTGAGACCCAGAAGTCCCGGAGGCCCTTTGAGTCCCGGGAGTCCTCTTGCACCAGCATGCCCTGGAAAGCCGCTGTCACCTGGGGGTCCGGGAACACCGGGGGGACCGGGTCTGCCTGGCAATCCGACCGCGCCAGACTCTGGTCTCCTCAGACTGGCAGCCAACTGGGCCAGCTGCTCTGAAATGGCAAAGACCAAATGCGCTAATGAGTGTGAACGGTCCCCTGCTATTAGCACAGCTCATTTTTATTTCATTTATCCATTGATTTTGCAGTTGCACTCACTAATTAGAGTTGTCTAACACTGCACACTGACTGCTTTGTGTTTAGTACTGCATTTCTGTACTAATGTTAGGGCGCCTCCTTGAGGACGATCCAGCTTTTTTCTGTACACAGTACACTACACTTAAAGTTGCAATGAAACGAAAATAGCAACAGACCTTTTCTTCCATATTATGTACATTTGAGATTAATGGATTAGCAAAAAAGTAAAAAACGCAGGGCAGGTAATTGGTTCTGTGCACTGGTTGCCAATCATATTTTAAGATGTGGGCGCTGCACTCAAAAATGGGGCAGGTGAATGTGAGTTTACAGGGGCGGGGTTTAAGCAGATTAAATGATTGGAGAAGTCTTGCATACATCACCAGCAGTGTTGCCAAGTCCACGGTTTTCCCTCAGAATTGGGCTACTTTAACACTGTTGCCGCAGGTTGTTTTTCACGTTTGCAGCGATATGTGATAACGTGATATTTAGCCCCTGGAATGCGAATCTTACCAGGGGAACCACTATTAAAAAAAAGGGTATTTAACCCCCATGACGCAATTTTTACCGGGGGACCCCTACTGAAATGCAATTGGGGTAGTTTTTGGCCTAGTTTTGAGAAGCAAAACGGTGGGTTTTGTTGTGAAAAACTGGCAATAGGGTATATGTCACCTGAGAAAACCCAGAAAACAGGTCTCATGGCTTCCGCTTGTCGGAGAATGTATTAATAGCAGTATTAAATAATGGCGATAACAATGGACTTTTAAGATAATCAGTTAAATTAGCTAGCTGTTTTTATTGTTGATGTTTTATTCGACTTTTATATATAAATGTTAGTGAAAAGAATAAAGATAAAAACTTTTATATATCAATCCACATATGTGACCCTGGTCTTAAGTACCACAGGTATATGTGTAGCAATAGTCAACAATACATTGTATGGGTCAAAATTATCCATTTTTCTTTTATGCCAAAAATCATTATGGTATTAAGTAAAGATCATTATCGTTTTCATTTCCTACCGTAAATCTATCAAAACATAAATTTTTATTAGTAATATGCATGGCTAAGAACTTAATTTGGACAACTTTAAAGGCTATTTTCGCAATATTTTGATTTTTTTGCACCCTCAGATTCCAGATTTTCAAATTTGTGCATCTCAGCCAAATATTTTCCTAACAAACCATGTCAATGGAAAGCTTATTTGTTCAGCTTTCAGATTATGTATAAATTTCAATAAAAAAAACTGACCCCTATGACTGGTTTTGTGGTCCACTGTCACATATGTGATGGACATTGGTGATGATTATCTTTAGTGTCTACTTGGAAGGCATCTTAAGTAAACGGCTTCATATTTAACGAGACATATGCAAAACGCATGAACCGGAGGCAATGAGATCTGTTTAGCAAAATAGGGAAGTCTGTTGCGCATAACCCCTCTTCTGATAACAAGAGATAAGTTTATCGTTCCACTGGAAGATACACTTATTTTATTTTAACGAAACATTTCGTTAGAGAGGTCAATTAGAGAGAGAATAGAGATTAATTGTTCAAAATAAGATCTAACATGCATTTAGAAGATCGACAGGGTAAATAGTCATTTATTGCTGACTTTAATAATGTGTTAATGTCTTTTTATCCTGTGGGTAACAATGTTTCACAGAAATATTTAAGCTGCTTTTAGCCTTGGTTTATGAAAAGTCCGTGAAACACTGGAAAGTTACTAAAGCTATGTGTAACAGTAAACAACCAATGAAAAAGCGCGTCACAGCTTACCTCATTAAATATTCATACGCTTTGGCTGCGTATGCAATATGAACCAGTCAGCTGTGAATATCATTAGTTTGCGTTAACGACCCATCAGCCTGCGCCATCTAGTGTTTCATAGCAGAACTTGGCATATATATGGTTTTGAAACGATATTAGGGTGAGAAAATGTTGACAGAATTTTAATTTTTAGGTGAACTATCGTTTTAATGTCAAATACAGCATGCAACAAGCACGCAGGGTATTCTAATAGCATCCATTTGTGGAAATGGCGCTACGTAGGTCCGCTGTAGTTGTGGTAAGTCATCTGAAATAAATCGCAAAATAATGTCACAGTTCTACTTTTTTTTTTTTTTTTTTTTTTTTTTTAACTTTTCTCTTCAGTCATGGAAAATACTAAAAAGCATGTAAAAGTTAATATACAAAGTCGAAAACTTTCGAAACACTTGAAACTCGACACGCTGAGGACATCTATTGCGTGTAAATTCAACTAAACTATAAATAATAAAACAATATGACACAAGCTCTCATTACGTGAAATTGTGACTTGTCAATAAGCGCTCCATAGCACTGACAGATTTGTAAAGTGTTTTGTTTTTTTGGGGGGTTTTTTAGGTCTAATTAATAATTAAGCTTGTTCATGACTGGATTCTTTTGCTCTTAACGTTATAGCAGTACAGTTTTTTCAAAATTCAGGCGAAAATGTGTAACTTGTATAATGCTAAATGCTATATAATGCTATAATGCTAAATGTATAGATGTAAATGTGTCAGACCAGGTGCAGAACTAAAGAAGCCACATGTCTGACTTTTTACTGCACAAACTGTAAGTTGCTCTATGTTTTGTAAGTAAAATAGGCCTCTAGACTAATTTTATTTTATTATAGCTCTAATATTTTTATGTGAAAAAGCAGATAATTTGCCAGCTTTCAATATTCACTAAAAGCTGTGTTGCAGAACGCTGTTAAAGCCAACTCCTTTCATTTGTCTTCATTCATCCTTTGAATGGTGTTCTTGTACATTTTCAATTTGCAATGGGAAATTGAGCATAAAAGAAGAGCATTGCTGCCGTTTTTACAACTTCCTTTTCTATTGTGTGAAGGGATAAAAGGGCAGAGCGATTTATTCATGATGTAAAGAATCCAATCTCAGGCCCTGAGCCATTGAGCAAGAGCTAGGGTACAGTGAATTTCAACTTTCAGTTGGAAAACGTCCTGAAAATGTATGCAGCACGATGCTTGACTGAGCTTTTTCAGGGAGGGTTTGGCGGAGGAAAGCAAAGGCTGAAGAAGGAAACTCATCACTATGAGGCAAAAGTGCAGATCAGCTGAAACGAAAATGAATTTTTCAGTAAAATGTGAATGAAAAAGTCATGAGGGAGTCAGCGACGTGCGCTCAGGAGGACTTAAAGAGAGGCAGAACTGATGGCTAACTCTAGTAAACTGTCTCTGCTCATCAGAGTAGAATCAAAAAGAATCTTTGAAACAAAACACTAATTTTTCTTTCTATTCATCTCACTCTTTTCCTGCTTCTGTTCTCCTGCCTGGAAAGTTCTGATGCTCCAGGGGCAAAAGTGCAGCTCTGCATGCTTAAAAGGGACATTATGTTTATTTCCGAAATTATAAAAATCTCTGCTTCCAGACTCACCTTGCATAACGCGCATGCACACTTGTCTGATGTGTTGATCGCTTGGTTCTTTACCCTGTAAACACAGAAGGAGTTGTTTGGAAGAAAATCAGACAAATTCTAACTGTATTCTGATCATTTCATCTCATTTCAGACCACTAATTAACTCTACCTCAGAAAATAACAAAGAAAAACACTGGAATTGGATTTAAGTGTTCTTAAAAGCAGCAGAATGTTTCAGATATCACAGTACTGTTTTTCTTGATGTACCTTTCCAAACGTAATGAGTATGTACAACAAAATGCTGCAAAACAAAACCTACAGGGCTTCCACACATTCCGGCAACTGAATTTTCAGTATCTAAAACTTTTCCTGTCGTTCATGATAACCGGATAAGGCTAAAATAATGACTTACAAGCATTTTAGCTAATGAAAGATGTTTTGGCTTGAGCAGAACAAAATTATAGTTACTGTATATAAATATATATTAATACTATATATAATTTTTTTACACAAAGTCTCTTCTGCACACCAAGGCTGCATTTATTTGATCAAAAATAATGTAATATTGTGAAACATTATTACAGTTTTGAGTAAATGTTTAAAAACAGGTGTGCTGCTTAATATAAACAGTGTTAAAAAATATTAGGATTGATGAATAAAAAAAAAATTAAAAAATCAGCATTTATTTGAAATTGATTTTTTTGTAATATTATACATGCTGTTACTTCAACTTTTGATCAATGTAATCAGGTCTCTTCACTTACTTTTCTTTTAAAAAACGTAAAAAATTTTGGAGCACAGTCAAAAATTTTAGGAACACTTTCTAATTAATAATCAAAAGATCTGATCAAAAATTAGCCTTCCCATGTTGGCGCCGATAGCTTTGTGGGCAGTGCACCATCATACAGCGCCATTGCGCTACGGGCTTCCCGAGTTTGAATCCTGGCTCTTTTATGTCAAATTTGACAAAAAAAAAAAAAAAAATTATATTCATAAGCTTTTTAAAATTTCTAATTAAAACAATAGAATAAGAACAAGTAGAATAAGAAGAATAAGTAACCAATCACATGAGTAAGTATTAACAAATTAATTTGTATTGCAGAGGTGGCGCAGAAGAACACAAAAGTGGCTTGTAGGTGTATTTTCAGACATTTAATAAGGCTCAGAGGTGGCATGAGTGCAATTAAATTCATACATTAATGTTGACATTATTGTTTTAAATATAAAATTTTGAATATTGAAATATTATTTAAATAACTGAAAATACTTAACTGAAAATAAAAATAAAACTGCCAGTAGGTGACGGCAAGACACTGATTTAATCACTGATTCATTCATTCATTTGATTCGTTCGAACGGCTGATTCATTCAGAAATAAAGCAAGTGACTGTCTTTATGAATGGCTAATTAAATCATTGACTCATGTTTAAAAACGCACGTTCATTCATAAATGAAACAACACTGTGGTTGAATGGACATGCGCAGCGGTTTAACTGTGACTTTGTTTCAAACTATTTTCATCTACGAAATAGAGTGAAATCAGGCAATACTGTTATAGTCAGACAATGTGAGTATCTTAATATTAACTATGTGTTTTGAACTGTTGTTGTAAATCAATATCACATTTACAAACTCTCTTAATAATAAAAAAGCTGTCACTCATCTTAGTTCATCGCAGTCTCACAAAGTTGCATTATAATCAACGAAGCTCCCTACACTGCACAATTGATCTCTTATTTACACCCTGTCTTTTTCCTATACTTTGTTTGTTTATGAAAGGATTTGTGAGATATGTCTGTGATGCGCTACAAAAACACATAGAAACCCTCAACGCAAACACAAATATACTGATCAGGTCAGTCACATTGGTGCTCCTAAATACTTTTTCATAGTCGCACGCAGTAGTTTTCAGTCGCAAATGCATGGTCGCACTGTAGAGCCCTGAATTTAATGCATTCTTACTGAACAAATATATATATGTATATATTTTTTTAATCATATTGACTCCAAACGTTTGAACTGTAGTAAACATGCAGAATGAAATCAGAATAATGTGCAACAAAACAACATTGATAATGCATATTTACATTTGAAGAGAACTTTTTTTTTTTATAACCTTCGATAGAACTGACTTATAAACCGTAATTGTTAATCACTCTTTCTTTGAAAGGTTGGTAACATACCGCTGGTCCCTGGGTGCCACGAGGTCCTGGAGCTCCTCTGTTCCCCTGCATGCCACGTGGTCCAGGGCTACCAGAAGGCCCCTCAATGCCAGGCTGCCCACGGGCACCCTCTGGTCCTCTGTTACCCGGATCCCCTGGGTTACCAACCTGAATTCACACCCGAAATGTAAGTATACATAAAAAGATGTAATACTAGTGTCTTCATATAGTAAATCATTACAATATAGTGTCAAATCTAAGGGCTAGACTGAGCTGAGATAAAGCCAACAAATGCTTTTCATGGATATCTGAAATCAGAGCCAACTGCAGAATAGGTCGTCATAAATATTCAAGAAAGAATACAGATCAAAAACTCACTTCGCCTTTAGCTCCAGGTTGGCCAGAGTCACCCTAAGTACAGAAACAGCAAGGGAATTAAAGTGCACTACAAAACTCTCACTGTATGTTAGCATACTGCATTCATTTTATTTTCAGCTCAGTATTTGAAAGCTACTCACAACTTCTCCTTTGTCTCCTGATGTTCCCTCGTCACCTTGAGCTCCCTACAATAAAAATTAATTTCATGAATGTCTATGTAATAAGTAGAATGGATAGTTTTGGTTATAAAATGTGACCCAGGACCACAAAACCAGTCATAAGAGATTTATACATCATCTGAAAGCTGAATAAATAAGCTTTTCATTGATGAATAGTTTGCTAGGATAGGAATCTGAGAGTGCAAAAAAAAAAAAAAAAAAGAAAATATTGAGAAAATCGCCTTTAAAGTTGTCCAAATTCTTAGTAATGCATATTACTAATCAAAAATTAAGTTTTGATATATTTACAGTAGGAAATTTACAAAATATCTTCACGGAGCATTATCTTTACTTAATATCCTAATGAATTTTGGCAAGAAAAATCGATAATTTTGTCCCATACAATGTATTTTTGGCTATAGCTACAAATATATCCATGCTACTTATGACTGGTTTTGTGGTCCAGAGTCACAAATTTGATTGCATGAACTGCATTCATAGCCTACAGGAACTATAATCCTTTTTTCCTTTTTGTTTCTTGACTGATTTTTATTATTAATAAATGTTACTGATTATTGCTGCCTTTCATCTTATAAACAAACTATATAATTCTAGATGCATTAAACCATTTGATGCTGGGTATTACAGTATTTTTATTGCACAAAAAAGTGCTTAAAACCTAGTAAAATCTTTTAAATACATATTTTACCTTACATTAGTTTTAAGATATCTGATGTATTCAGTTTAGTTCTGCAGTGCAGTATGTGCTGATAATGTAAATCACGCTCTTACCTGTTCTCCCTTTGGTCCTGGTTCACCTGCTTCACCCTGTGTAATATCACATTCAGAAATCATTCCCATGAATATTTAACTGAAAGCATGTCTGAAGAGCTCATTTTAAAACAACAGTTGTTCAATAATGTACACTCAGCATTTTGCTCTTTCTATAAATCCTACATCTGTTGGAGGTGCTTAAGTTCCTTTTTTCAAAAGCATTAAGGAAATCATTGAGTCTAAAATGGTCCAATTTGATTTTCAAAAGCCTTCTGAAACTTTAAAACACCAATGGGAGCACATAATAATTGCAGTCCCTTAAAGGCAAGAAAGTAGAAGCCTCACTGTCTAATTTGAGCAAGAACAGTGAATATAAAGTGATGAGCTGTTTTTAAAAAGCTGTAGATGACTTTTTGTAATAGTTACGGGGATGTTGATGTAGCAGAACTCCACATATGCGTTACTGTTCCTTAATAAATATATGGAATTCAGGATACAAGCACCAGATTTTTCTGACTTTCTCAGAAGTCAGTGTGCACAGGTTTTATCGATTCACAAGGTAACAGGGTTAAGAGCAATTTAAAGAGATCATTTTGAGATTACAAAAATCACTTCAAATGTGATAGGCAGAGAAATCCTCACCCTATCTCCTTTTATTCCTGGCAGGCCCGGTGGTCCAGGAAGTCCAGGCAAGCCCAAGTCACCTTTAGGACCCTGAGAAGACAATCAATGTAAGATGACATGCAGTCTGAGTCTGGGATTTACTGTAAAATTCCGGTTGATGTCTTTTTTATGTCTCACTGCAGGATTTCCAGACAGATGGGAAAGGTTCAAAACCTTTGTCAATAAATAGAGAAGACTGCAGAATCCCTTTGTTCCCCAGCAAAAACACTCTCATGCATTTTTGAGAAGAGAGTGCAGTCTGAGAAAATGCAAGATCAGGACAAAGTGGCAAATGATGATAAATTTGGTATGTGAACGTACATCAGTGTTTCGTGCACTGCTTATTGAATCTACAGCTCCATACCTGTATGTTCCAAGCCTATATGTTTTAACTGAAATTCTTTTTTTATACAGATTTAGTTTTTTTAGTCATTATAAATGGTATTTTATTATAAATCAATCAATCAAACAATCAATCAATAAGTAACATTTATAACAAAAAAGTATATACATTTAACAGAAGATAACTAATAATTATGTACAATTATAAATTAATTATATACATTATGACAGCTGAATATATATATATATATATATATATATATATATATATATATATATAGCAATGATATATATATATATATAGCTGAAATATTTAGAATTGAATAAAAATGTACATTTAAATACATGTTTGTAAATACTACATTTCAGACTTATTATAAAATTATATGTCAGGGTTTCTGAGGTTAAAAAATCTTAAAAAGTCTTAATTCACCATTCCACAAATTAGAAAATTAAGTCTAAAGTCTAAAAGTCTAATCTAAAAGTCATGGCATTAAATGTTGCATGCATCAAAAAAAAAAAAAAAAAAAGAAAGAAAGAAAGAAAAAAAGAAGAAGGAGAAGAAGATTTTTTTTTTTTAATATAAAATATCTTCCTCAGTATTTTTGTTGTATAAACATTTTTATCAAATTGTGGCATTAAATGCTGCATGAACCAAAAAATAAATAAATAAATAATACAATAAAATAAAATACAAATAGCATGCACCAAAAAAAATAATAATAATAATAAAAAAAATAAATACAATATATTCCTCAGTATTTTTGTTGTCCATACATTTTTATCAAATATCAAGTTGTGAAATTAAATGTTGCATGCACCAAAAATCAAATAAAATATCGTTCTCAGTATTTTTATCTAAACATTTTTATCAAATATCTAAACTTAAATCAAGATACATTTTACTTGTGATGGAAATTGAACATATTAAGTCTTGTTTTCTGACAAATTGAACAATTTTTATGAAAAACTGTTATGCTTAAAACAAACATCTTTTAACATCTTTTAGTGGGGTGTGAAAACTTTTCTTTAAATTGATTTTTCTGAGCACATTGGCAAATGTTTGTTCTTGTTATTCTCAACTCCTTTTTGATCACCTTATTTAATGTAATTTTGCTTCTCACCTAAATGCATCTTAATTTAAAAATCGTTCGATATTTGCACTGGAAAACAAGACAAGTACACTGAGGAAGAAAATCACTTTTTTGCACTTTTTTGTAGTGTGATCAGAAGATACAGTAGAAAGTTATTTCCTTTTCAAGCCTTTTTGTTTGTGTTTGTAAATTGGAAGTTGTATTTTCAAACATTTTCGAACAGCTTTGAATAAAGACATTCCATTCCTCTTTTTTTTTTTTTTTAACAGTCTTAAAAGTTTAAAAGTCTTGAATTTGCCTTCATAAAACCTGCTGAAACCCTGTATTTATAATTCAATAAATTATAATTTTGCAATTTAAACTCAATATTCACATAATATGTTCATGTTTAAACATTTGAATGTGTGTGTGTTTAGATAAGTGTGTGCTCGCGGGAATGGCAGAGGAACAGAGGGCTGTTTGAGAGACACTGCTGTGAGACATTCTTCTGACTGTTTACTCTTTACTGTGAAAACAGTGAGGTGAGATCCCATTCAAGAGAGAGACCGTCTTTTCCACAGGCCACAGCATGATGTTTCCCTTCTTACCAACAGCTTCTGCATTTCAATACTTTGGATATTTGCCTTAGTTTGACCCTCAAATTAGCATATTATAAAGTCATGAATTCCCATAAAAAACTATTAGTGAAAATGTTCTTGAATTCACTGCGCACCAAACCATCTAAATAAGTAAACACGATTGAGCTCAGAGGATGACAAAATGACATTCTCTTTGAACACTGGCATAATAGAATCATTTAAATGTAATGCTGCCTGTGACTTGTTTTGAACTTTGGGTTTGCTGCCAGCTTATAAAAAAGAAAAACTGCAAATGAGATCTCTTTAATGTCAGTAGTTTCTCTAACACAGCACAAAATCATTTTCTTATTTAGTATGTTTCTCATTTTTTCAGTAACTAAATATGTAAACATCCTAGAAACAAGATGAATTTACTTGATGAGCAAAACTGTGTGAGAAGTGAGATTTGTTTTTATTTTATGAATAAATACATAAATGTAATAAAATTTAGCATGCTTTCTGCTTAAAACAAGAAACAACATTTTGCCAATGGTGAAAAAAAATCAAATTTTTTCACTGTAGTCAAAACAAACTTGATTTAAGGATGTTATGATATTTGTTCTGGAAAAACAGCAAACAATACTGATCAAAATCAATTATTTTTGCAGTGTAAACAAAATGGAGAGCAAATTTAAGGCTTCTTGGAGATTTCAATCTGAACTCAAACATTTCTCATAAACTCTTCCAGGAACAAATAATCTGAACTATACTATCTGCATTCATTTTATAGCTAGCCAGTATTTGTTATAATTTGTGTATATTTTTATTCCCTTTTTTAGGAGAAACATCTGAAACAGGGTTCATACTTAAACATGTTATGCTGAGTCATGAAAGCAACATTAGGACACTCATCTCTCCACAGGCAAGGGCTTTTACTTACAGTAATTTGCATTATGAAAGTAAAGTATGGCAGAAGCTTGCTTTGATACCACAGCCATATCATCATACAGATTATGCACTTACTCTGGCTCCTGGTTTTCCCATCGGTCCAGGTGGCCCCTGCTCTCCTCGGTCTCCCTAAACACAAGGAAACTATCATCATCTGCGAAAATATTCCTTGGTGAGTAGATACAGACAGATCCAGCCTGGCCATTAGCCATTAGTCATACTGCATTGGGTACTCACAGGCTGTCCAATAGGCCCAAATGGTCCGACTTCTCCTTGTTCTCCACGCTCACCCTAAACAGAGACATTTGCTGTCAGATAATCTGGTCCTGCACAATGATGGCAGAGCTATTGGGTGGGTTACCTACCGATTTACCTGCAGATCCCATAGTACCAATGAGGCCTGGTTGTCCTGAATTACCCTGTAATTGGAGCAAGCATATCATATATAGTGTTTATAATAACCTACAAGCAGAGTAGGATTGTGCATGACATAGTAGTTTAAGGTTTAAGTATGTAACTGTGACATTCAATTGAAAATTACAAAAATAATAAGCATATAATGTTTCTGTTTTGGGACACTGAAATAAACAGAGCAATGCAGAAAGAGCCACAATGTCACAAATCTCAGAAAAAAACAACTAGGGATGTGCAATACATTGCTATTATATCTGTTATTGGCTGATAATACAGATTTTTTTTAAATTATTTGTACATATTGGATAAGCTGATATTGTATATTTTGTTGTGCATGCTCTTTTCTCTATTTTTACATATACAGCATATTATGTTAAAGTCTATAATCTTAATACTGATCTTTAAATCTAAAAAAATGTAATTATATAATAAAACTGTTGAATGGAATCCTTAGCTAATTATAAATACAGCATACAATGAATTATAATTTTGTGATGCCAATATTCACTTATAGCACTGATTTTAGTTTTTAGTGTTTTGTTGTTAATTCATTTATTTTAAAAATAATATAGATTTTAATATCGTCAATTAGTAGTTATCAGCCATAACTTTAAAACAGTTATCACAGTATCTGTATCAGCCAGAATATTAATATCGGCAAAATGCTAAAATCCAAAATAAATGTTTTTGTTTACATAATATATTTGTGTGTACTGTGTATAAATGTTATGGTTATAATATGAATACACACACGTATGTATATATTTAAGAAAAAATATTATGTTTATATATTAAAAATATTTATAAATAATCAATTATATTGTTAATTTATATAGTCAAATATATGAATAAAAATAGATACATTTAAATACATGTATATATTTTTAAAATATGCACTGTGAGCGTGTGTATTTGTATATACATAGTAAATATTCACAGTATATACAAATATGTAAACAAAAACTTTCATTTTCATTTTTGTTTACATAATATATTTGTGTGTACTGTGTATTTTTATTATGGTTATGATATGAATACACACACATGTATTTATGTATTTAAGAAAAAAAAGTTTATATATTAAAAATATAAATAATCAATTATATTGTCAATTTATATGGTAAATTATATGAATATAAATAGATACATGTAAATACATTTCAAAATATACACTGTATGCGTGTGTATTTGTATGTACATAATAAATATTCACAGTTTACACACATATTATGCAAACAAAAACTTTTATTTTGGATGCGATTAATTGCATCCAAAATAAAAGTTTTTGTTTACATAATATATTTGTGTGTACTGTGTATGTTTATTATGGTTATAATATGAATACACACACATATGTATATATTTAAGAAAAAATATTATGTTTATAGATTAAAAATAATTATAAATAATTAACTATATTGTCAATTATATGAATATAAATATATACATGAAAATACGTGTAAATGTTTTCAAAATATACACTGTATGCGTGTGAATTTGTATATACTTAATAAATATTCACAGTATACACACATACAGTAGTCAGTATTTGAAGTGGATCAAAAAAAGTTCATCAAAGTTGTCCTAAGACAAGAACAGGTATTCTTTTTGGTTTTAGGACAAATTTAATGAATGTTTTTGAGCCACTTCAAATGTTGACTACTGTATATTATATAAACAATTATAAAACTTATTTTGGATGCGATTAATCACAATTAATTGTTTATCAGTACTATCAAACTGAGATGGGAGACAATATTTTAAAATAAAAAATAGCAGCTTCAGCTTTAGCAGCCCCAGTGGGTTTAAAACTTATGGAAAATTATTTTTGCTTTATTGTCCTGATAAAATCATTTGTCAGTTCCAGGGTGTTAAAAATGAGATGACTTTGCACCGAGCAAAGATAAATTCAGCAACATCTCTCACCTTCTCTCCAGCTCCACCTTTTGGTCCTGGGCTTCCTGGTAAACCCTACAGACGTGGAATGAAAGTCACTAAATATCAAAATGCAGTTGCTTTAAAGCTACATCTCCTGAAGGAAGTAAAATGGCTTCTCTTTGTTCTGTAAGATCAAAGACAAATCCAAGGGGTGGATTTGAACCGTCTCAAAATTAATGATGATGTGAATTAATCATGAAGAGCTGACATCGTGCTGGATAAAGTCAGAGGTATTTTATAATCTTGCCCTGCCATTAAATGGAGCGGACACAACATGCACAAATTTGAAATCGAAATAAATTATTGACTTTTTTACGCTCTGCTATAGTGAGCTATCTGCCTAATAGCTTTAAAGCAGTCGGGTTGAACATGAGATTGTAACAAAAAGGTCAGAATTCAACTATGCATGTCTGACAAGGATAAAATAATAGTGACTCATCTGTAGAAAGAAGATGAAAGTTACGATACACTACTGTTTAAAAGTTTAGGTTTGGCACATTTGTTAATGTTTTCAAAAGATCTCATTTATGCTCACCGAGGTTGCATTATTTTTTTGGTCAAAATACAGTGAGAAGAGTAATGTTGTGAAATATTATTTGAATTTAAAATAGCCATATTCTATTTGGATATATTTTTTAAATATAATGGAAAAGCTGAATTTTCATCAGGCATTACTTCCAGTCTTCAGTGTTTAGAAGGCCATTTCTGTCATATAAAAAAGGTAATTGCGACTTTTTATTTATTTTACAACTGACTTTTTTTCTCGCAATTGTGAGTTTACATCTCGCAATTCTGACAATTCAGAATTGCATGATGCAAAAACACTTCTGACATTTTTTTTTCCTCAGAATTGTGATATATAAAGTCGCAATTCTGAGAAATAAACTTGTAATTCCGAGAAACAGAGTTGCAATTCTGAGAAATAAAGTCAGAAAGAAGAATATAAACTCACAATTGTGATTTTTTTTTCTCAGAATTGTGAGTTTATATCTCACAATTCTGACTTCATAATACATAATTGTGAGTTATTACATCAGAATTGTGAGATATAAACTCACAATTCTGAGGACATATCAGTCATTTTTCCCCCTCAAAATTAGACTTTATAACTCAACATTGTGAATTTATATCTCACAATTCGGAGGAAAAAAAGTCAGAATTGCGAGATACAACCTTGCATTTGCGAGAAACTTTATAACTCACAATTGCGAGTTTCTATCACACAATTCTGACTTTATAACTCGTAACTGTGAGTTTATATCTCTCAATTTTGACTTTATAACTCACAATTGCAAGTTTATATCACACAGTTTTGACTTTATAACTCGTAACTGCGAGTTTATAACTCTCAATTTTGACTTTATAACTCACAAATGCGTTTATATCATACAGTTCTGACTTATAACTCGTAACTGCAAGTTTATATTTCAGTTTTTACTTTATAACTCACAATTGCGAGTTTCTATCACACAATTCTGACTTTATAACTCGTAACTGTGAGTTTATATCTCTCAATTTTGACTTTATAACTCACAATTGCAAGTTTATATCACACAGTTTTGACTTTATAACTCGTAACTGCGAGTTTATAACTCTCAATTTTGACTTTATAACTCACAAATGCGTTTATATCATACAGTTCTGACTTATAACTCGTAACTGCAAGTTTATATTTCAGTTTTTACTTTATAACTCACAATTGCGAGTTTATATCACACAATTCTGACTTTACAACTCATAACTGCACATTATATCTCTCAATTTTGACTTTATAACTCACAATTGCAAGTTCATATCACACAATTTTGACTTTATAACTCGTAACTGCGAGTTTATATCTCTCAGTTTTGACTTTATAACTCACAATTGCAAGTTTATATCACACAATTTTGACTATAACTTGTAACTGCGAGTTTATATCTCTCAGTTTTGACTTTATAACTCACAAATGCGAGTTTATATCATTCAGTTCTGACTTTATAACTTGTAACTGCAAGTTTATATTTCAATTTTGACTTTATAGCTCACAAATGTGAGTTTATATCTCACAATTCTGAGAAAATTCTGGGGCTTCCATTCTAATTTGCTGATTTGATGCAAACAAAATTCTTTATTATTATCAATGTTGAAACCAATTGTGCTGCTTAATATTTTTAAGAAAAAAAAGAACAGCAATTATTATGGATATAAAATATAAGGAAAATATAATTTTATTGTAAAAATGTAAATATCTGTACTGCCACTATTGATCAGTTTAATGTGTCATTGCGGAATAAAAGTAAATCTTACTGACCCCAAACCGCTAAACGTTAACTTACTGTGTTTGAACTTTCTAATTCTCTAGCAAGTATTTTTGACCTTCTTCACAGTTATTATGGCAGTTCATATACTGAATGCATTTCTTTTTTTCTTTTCTACATTAAAACTTACAGGAAGTCCTTGAAGGCCAACTTCCCCAGGGCTTCCAGGTTTTCCAGCAGCACCCTGAAAAAGGTGAAAAAACTCTGTTATTACCACTGTCACACTTTTTTACACAGCCATGGTTGAATAACATAAGCTAGATTTTGCTGTACCTTTGCACCTGGCATGCCTGGGATTCCCTCACGTCCATCCACACCTGGCAAACCCTGGAAAAAGACACAGATTGGTGCTGTTTGGATGTATAAAAGTAAGTCTTTAAGTAAATCCTTTTATCTACACCAACAAAAAAGTACCAAAAAGTACCACTCTGTCATATTTTTCTTGTATTACCATCTATCAGCATGATACCAGCAACATTTTCATTAAATGAACAGAAAATTTATTTATATGGTAAACCACATACACCATCTCCCTTTGGCCCTGGAAGACCAGTATTGCCTCTTGGCCCTTGAGGTCCCTGCAGAAAGAGATAAATTCATTAACATCAGATGTATTCAAATCTTTATCTACTGTATTACCCATAGCACAACAGGATATAGCCAGATAGGGCATGTTTCTGGACCAACATTGTTTGGTTGTTGAATGTTGTTCCAAGACTAACAGGGATGTTTATCCTGGACCACGTCCTACTTGGTTAAATCCCATTTAAGATCCAGATTATCATGGGTGTATCAATTTAATAAACAAAAACCTTTTAAACTTCTACTGTGTGCAATTTTAGTTGTTATAATGATGGTTAAACATACCTGTTCGCCTTTAGGACCAGCTTCTCCCACTACTCCTCTTTGGCCTTGATCCCCCTAGATAAAAAGATGCACACACCTCAGATATCTGCTAATATTGATTTGCTTGCTTACACCCAAGGCTCAGGACATCAAAGCCTTCAACTATGAATTAAAGGCAGAACTTTCCTGTTTCATGATTGTTTACAGCTTTAGATTAGATTGGTTTTGTTTGAAGATACAGGAAGTTAAAGAACTTACCGTGGCCCCTGCAACACCCTGAGGACCTGGGTCTCCATCAACACCTCGAGGTCCCTGTAAAAAAAATAACAACATATTACTTATTTTTTTAGTGTTGAAGTATCTAATGCCATTCTGTTTTTTTTGTTTTAGTAACATTTGTTGTAAACCCATAAAATATGTGACCTTGGATGACAAAACCAGTCATAAGGATCAATTTTTTGACATTGAGATTTATACATATAATTAATAATAAATAAATAAATAAGCTTTCCATTGATGTATGGTTTGTTAGGATAGGACAATATTTGGCAGAGATAAAACTATTTAAAAATCTGTAATCTGAGGGTACAAAAAAGCTAAATATTGTGAAAATTCCCTTTAAAGTTGTCCAAATGAAATTCTTATCAATGCATATTACTAATCAAAAATTAAGTTTTAATATATTTACGTTAAGAAATTTACTAAATATCTTCATGGAACATGATCTTTACTTAAAAGAAAAGTTGATCATTTTGACCCATACAATGTATTTTTGGCTATTGCTACAAATATACTCATGCTGTTGGTTTTGACTGGTTTTGTGGTCCAGGGTCACATATGAGCTTTATGAATTTTACTTTATATAAACGCATTTACAGAATAGTCCTTCTCTTCCATAAAAATGGACAATGGTCATCTTGTACGTAGGTTGTATACAAATATTTGCCCAATCAAATGCTCTCTAGAATGAGAATGCCCCTCCCCCTGGTTATCACATGATTTTACCGTATTGTAATGTAAACTAAAGACAAGTGGCTATTTAAAATAGAACTGTCAAAGTATGATATTCCTCAACTTCATATTTCAATCAACCTCTGTCAAAATCTTACCATTTCTCCTTTGGAGCCAATCATACCAGTGGCACCTCGAATTCCCTGCGGTCCCTGAGAGCATATAATTGAAACAAGGCTTTAAGACCAGATCAAGACATAGCCGCTGGATTAATTAATTAATTTAGTGTAATTGCAGAAATAAACAGGAAATGCACATACAGTTGGGCCTTGAGCTCCAACCTCTCCAGGTGCCCCCTGATCTCCCTCCTCTCCCTAAAAAGAGAAAAAAAAAATGCTTTTAGACAACGAAATCCTTAAAAGACATCTTGCTTTTACTGTAATACTGAAAAATGAACTGCAAGTTTTGATTGAGGTAAATGATGTGTAAATGTAAATGTATTCTGAGCCAAGCATCTTGAGGACAATACAGCAAGCAGCCACGAGTGAACTAAATGTCACCACACTAACATATTCTTACAGCACTCAAATCCCTCATTATTCTTCACGCACCAGTGGAGTGTAATTCTTATACAGAACTTAATAGACAGCATTTAAATACATCCTGCACTGTAATTCCGCCCAAGCGACGGTCTTTAATTATAAATGAAGCTCTGTAATAATCTTGAAAATGTCACAGTTGGAGAAAAAATGTCTCAAACGCGATGTTTTCTCATTACAACAGACCTACTGCTTAATTCAAATTCAAATTCATTCTGCGGAACTTCATGACACATGCTGACCTCAAACACATATTCACACACACACACACACACATATACAAAACCCAGATGCTTCTGGTTCCTCCTTTGTCAGCATAAATTTATCAGACATTTTGTAAATAAAGCTCTTACCTTGTGTCCTTGTTTACCAGGCTCTCCAACTTCTCCTTTTACCCCTTTATGACCCTGACAGTGGAGAGGAGGACAGTTTATAAAATATAATTATATTCAAAGGCATGGGCATTTATTTTTTTCAAAAAAAAAAAGAAAAAACATAATATTTTTTTATATGTATTTATAACGTATATTTTAGTATATTAATTTATATCAATTATATTTAATTATACATTGATTTATAATAATTCCTTTTGAAATACTATCTACAGTAAAACTCACCTTCATTCCGGGCAAGCCAGGATGACCAGGTGCACCAGCTGGGCATGCATTAGGGCACTTAACATCAGAAATAAAAACAATTTAGAGTCACTTTATGTCACTCACTCCAACCATATCTAACAGTAACACTTTGAAGCACAACATATTTTAATGTGGATGTTGAAAACAACATGGTTTTCATATAGTTTGTAACAAAAGGTTTGAAAGAGCACCTCAAAATTTCCTCTTACCAGTTCCATTGATCCGCCCAGCATCCCTGCAGCACCCTGTAAATATATTCCCCTTAGAACAGTTTTTAAACATTTTGAAGGAAATAAAGGGCAATTAGTTGATTAAGGAAGCAATTGTTCCACCCTGTTGTTTCATAATTATAACTGCTGCTCTACATGATGTTCCTAATTAGTCTGTCTATAATGATGTCTTAGTTGTACATTCTAAACTGAAAATTGACTGTTTTTACCTTATAGATAGTATCTACCCTATAATCTTATACCTAGTGCTGGGCAACGATTAATCATTACCAAAATAACAGTTTTTGCTTATATAATATGTGTGTGTGTGTGTGTGTGTGTGTGTGTGTGTGTGTACTGTGTAGACATGTATACATTTATATTCATATAATTTATGTTTTATATATATATATATATATATATATATATATATATATATATATATAAACATAACATTTTTCTTAAATATATAAATGCATGTGTGTGTATTTATATATACACATGATAAATATACACAGTACACACACATACATTATGTGCACAAAAACTTTTATTTTGGATGCGATTATTTGCCTGGCACTACTTATACCATATTAGCTTATTAAATAGGATAAGTAAGAATAATTTATAAGTTAGGATTCATATTTTTTAATATCACAGCGATACTCACACGGGGGCCTGTTGGTCCAAGGGGTCCTTGCGGCCCTCTCACACCCATGGCTCCCTGTTATACAGAAACATGCCATTTTTAATTGTATGAATGCTCTTTAACGGTAAACATTTATATTTGCTCACTTTTTGAAAAAAAAAAACAAAAAAAAAAACACCAAGACAAAAACTACAGTAATAGTTCACCATAAAATAAATACCTAAATAAAATTAAGTTTAAAGTTTTAAAGTAAAACTAAATATATATATATATATATATATATATATATATATATATAATATATATATATATATAATATAAAACTAAAATATCTCATAGCCTTGCCTGGCATGAGAGGAAGTATACTGAACTATTGAAGCAGCAGCTCTGTGCCCTAACAATGAACTCTGTGGTTGATTTTTCATGGACAGAGTGAGATCATTAATACATCATAAATAGGTATTTTTGTATGTTTTAGAAAGTTTTTTTTTTTTTTTTTTGCTTATTAATTTATTTATATATTTGTTATTTTTTTCTTTTTTTTATAGTTTATTTGTTTATTCATATATTTAATTATTTATTTTAAGTTTAAATAAATTATTAATAATTTCTTGCAGTGGCTCTCTTTAGATGAATCTGGTCAAGAAATCGGTCAAGAACACATGTGATTTATATTTCAGCTAGAAATCAGTAGAAACATGTATAAAAAGAAAGTAAAAGAAAGACAAGGCTAATTTGGCTGCTTGTTTACTTTATAACTTAGGAAAACCCAACCAAGGTATTAAAAATGTACCAATGTTAGTGTATTCAAAATATTTATTTTTTGAAGCAATATTCTATTAAAAAAATAAAAATAAAAAATAGAGTCACTTACAGGGGGGCCCACTTTTCCCTGCTCACCCTGACTTCCTCCTGGTCCTGCTGGTCCCTGTGCAAACAAGTATCAAATTTAAACCTTTGTTTCCACCACCAAAGCAAACCCCACTCCACACACCGCCTTTTTTAGTTATCACATGCAAACAAAAGCAACTTACAATTGCTCCATCAGGTCCAATACCCTAAAAAGACAGAGAATGTTTATTTATATATATATTGTTTTCCCATTTTTTATGATATGTTTATGCAAAAACAATTTATATTTGCTGAATACGATAATATAATCTCATACAAAAAAACTTTCTTTTGACTGCGTTCATTAGCTGCTGTCAGCATTAAGGCAAAGATGCGGTGCGTTGGGTACAGATCAGCTTTACACCTATTTACAACAATTTTTCTGCTCAGTTGTGTTTTTATTGAATGCATGGGCTTCAGAGACATTGAAAGATGGCAAGATTAGGCTTACCGCCTCTCCTCTTGGTCCAGGTTTGCCAGGTTCTCCCTGTTTCAATCACACAGAGTCACTTTTTATGCTTAACATAATTTAATTATACATAACTTAATTTTATATAAAAGCGTGTCCCAATTTATGCACTATTCTATGCCATTTTTTAGTATAAATAGTGTGCATAGTGTGTTCAATAAGAAAAAGTGCACTTCAAATGCCAGAATCATGTACACTGTAGAAAGTTTTCACCAGTTTCAACTTCAAAAATTAAGTTCAGCAGCTGCCTTACAATTTTAAGTTAAATCAACTTTAAATTACAAGTAATTTCAACTCACTACAATAAAATGAGTTAAAATGACCTTTGAAGTTGATTTAAATTATGAGTTGATGTTACTTGTCCTTTTAAGTTGATTCACTTAAAATTTTAAGGCAGCTGCTGAACTGAAGTTTTTAAGTTGAAACTAGTGAAAACTTTTTACAGTGTATGTAAGTGAAAAAACAAAGTGTGAAATTTTAGACACTTCATGCACTCAACTGTCGCAGCTTTAATTGCGTACTGGAGTGGGAGGAGCTATCAGACTCTGATTTTGCATGGCAAAATAGCCATATCCAATTTATACACTAGACTTTTTGAGTACAAAGTGCATAGATTAATTATATATTACATATTTTGGAACACAACACTTAAACAAATAGTGTTCTGAAAGTCACAAAAATCACACTGCTGCACAATTACTGTTATGAAAATCACATAAAGCCAGAGAATCTTCACAGGCTGAGTAAAGTACTGTGTTTGAACATCGGTGAGTTTAACAGGAACTGATGAATCTGACTTGGCTGCACAGATCAGTGAGCACACAGACAGGATTAGGAACTATTGGTCATGTGAAAATACTTATAATTCCCTCTGCAAGGCCAGTCAGTACACTGATTTGAGCTCTGATTCTTACTGAAGCAGAAAACTGAGAAGCTCATTAGTCGCTCACCTTTTGTCCTGGGGGGCCATCGAGGCCTGGTTCTCCTATGGGGCCAGTCAATCCCTGAAGAACACAGAAGGGAAATGTTACATTATTACCTCTTACAATAGCAAACGATGATAGACTTTAATTGAAAAGGATGTTTTAGAGGAATGAAACTTTGTTAGTCGCTTTGTAAGCTGAAGTTTCAAACTACTCAATTAGCCACAGAATTTGATGCCAAAATAAAAACACCTTAATAGACCACCTTCCGTCTCAAACCAGAGTGGATATTTTCTTGACCCCTACTTCCATTTTCACAGAGAATCCACTTTAATTAAGTCCAGGCTTCGGGTGTCCGTGCTTAAACAAAAACCCTGTTGTCTGTTGGACAGGCCTTTTTCCTGTGGTCTTTGCTTTAGTCTGGCATGAGAAATTCCCTGCATTTTTGACCTGTCTAATAGTGCCGCCCACCATTGACTGAACTCTGCGAAACCGAGGTTTTCCAATATAAGACTATGTCAATTTTAACATGTTATGGAGAGAATCCAAAATATGTTTTAATGTGTTTCCTTACATCAGCTCCAGGCAATCCAGGAAGTCCAGCAGAACCAGGTTTTCCAGGATCTCCATCAGGACCCTTCAGGTACAATTTGCAGTGTGTAAGATACAACAAAATCGTAAATATAGCAAATTATTCAATGTATGACACAAGAACGCTGATATTTACAGCTGAACCCTCTTCACCGGGGTCACCTCTCTCGCCCTGCAAGAAAAACATACTTTTTTTACTCTTTCATAATCAGTAATGTTTTGGTTACTGAATTGCTTTATATTTTAACTAAAGTTCACATTTTTAATAACTCAACTCACAGCAATGCCATCTATCCCAGGCACACCGGGAGGACCAGGAGGGCCGGCTCCAGCCCTCTGTTCAAAAAATAGTAAGTAAACAATGCTGTCATATTCCTACAATGAGTTCACATGTATATGTTTTTAGATGCAAAGTTTATGCAATATGAAATCTAAAATGATCAAGTGGGTAAAAATATACTATAAATCATTTTTAAGTTTAAGCAAGCAAACAAGCTTAAGCAAACACCTGCCGTGCAACAGGTGTGCATTTGCGTCTTACAACATACGGACCGTACAGATGCAAAAATGCAGTGCAGCCTATAATATCCTACAGCATTTGGTATTCTGTTTAAGAATGCAGATCGTTTCTTTCTTTAACATATACTGAAAATTCAAGCTCTCACCTGAAACTCTGCCTCGGATATCTAAAAGGAAAAGAACAAAGAAGGATTGCATTTACCTGCGCCGTGCAGATGATGGTTATCTCCAACAAAATCAGTAAAAAGGGCCCGCGCACACCTGCAGTGCGAGCCATGATTTCCCTGAAGACACAAAAGCCCCTGTTTTCTGGGATCAGTTGGGTTGACGGACCCCTGGACCAAGAAACCCAACTAAATCCCCTTTCAACTATCTGAACTCAAGGGAGACCATAACCACAGAGTGCTCATAAATATGCATGAGGTGGTTTGTTCTGGATCTGTGATTGGAGGGCAATGGCACAGTGAGAGGAGGAGTCTGACAGACATTCGAATAGACGGCGGGAAATTTTACTAGATGGTGACATTTGACCTCTGTTAGCAATCACTAATTATTCTTTGGGAGACAGAGAGGGAATGCTGGAAAATAGTAGAGCTCTACCATTACATTCCAGTTTTTTAACATTGGATTTTTAGTTACTCTAGATTAAAATTGTGATGTTAGACATGTCTCACCTCTCTCCTTGCAGGAAGGTCACCGCATGTGTCTCTCTGCGGGATGTTTAAGTCACAATGGATCAGCATTGACTGCAGCTCGAACTGAAACAACAGACAAACAACCACCAAAAAGCATCATGGTAATGTGAGCCTGTGGGGTGTATTGAATTGTTTATCATTGGTTTATTATGTTCCAAAAATGTGCAGTGTTCAAAAAGAGATTGATTCGTTTTTTGTTTAAAAAAGAGCTTTTTATGTCACACTCTTTGTTGTAAATTATTTTTGCAGAACAGTGAATTTAAATTAGTTTTCTTGTTGATGGTAGTGGTAGATTGAGCTCATAATATGTGCATATATCATTCGGTGACACTTCACTTAAAAGTTACACGAAACTTACTGAGAATATTACTTTGAGGAGGACACAAACCTTATGTCTGTCAAAATAAAAATACACACTAAGGCTTTATACTACTTTTCAAATGTTTGGGGGGTCAGAAAGTTTTGTTTTTTTTTCTTTTTTTGGAAAAAAATTAATACTTTCATTTAGCAAAGAGGCATTAAATTGATCAGAAGTGACATTAAAACATTTATAATGTTACAAAAGGTTTCTATTTCACAAATAAATGCTGTTCTCTGTTCATCCTGAAAAAAATTTATCACAGGTTCCACAAATATTTTAAGCAGCACAGCTGTTTTCAACATTAATAATAATAAGAACTGTAAATTAGAATGATTTCTGAAGGATCACATGTGACCCGGGACCACAAAACTAGTCATAAGTAGCATGGGGATATTTGTAGCAACAGCCAACAATACACTGAATGGGTCAAAATTAACAATTTTTCTTTTATGCCAAAAATCATTAGGATATTAAGTAGAGATCATGTTGTGTGAAGATATTTTGTAAATGTCCTACCAGGAATGTATCAAAACTTAATTTTTAATTTAGTAATATGCATGGCTAAGAACTTAATTTGGACAACTTTAAAAGCGATTTTCTCAATATTTAGATTTTTTGCTCTCTCAGATTCCACTTAACAAATCATACACCAATGGAAAGCTTGTCTATTTAGATTTCAGATAATGTATAAATGTTAGTTTCAAAAAATTGACCCTTATGACTGGTTTTGTGGTCCAGGGTCACATATGTCTCTGAAGAAAATTCAGCTTTACCATCACAGGAATAAATTACCTGTTAAAATATTGAAAATATTAAATAGTTATTTTAAATTGAAATAAAATTTTTACAATAATAGTGTTTTAACTGTATTTTAGATCAAATAAATGTGGCCTTGGTGGAAATCTTTATTTTTTTCAATTCTTTATTTTTCAAAATCTATATTTTTTTCTTTATTTTTTATGTACATAGTTAATGTACATACAGTAGTCAACATTTAAAGTGGATCAAAACCTTTCATCAAAGTTGTCCTAAAACCAAAACAATGCCCATTCTTGTCTTAGGACAACTTTGATTAACTTTTTTTGATCCGAGGGTTCTTTTTTGATTTGAAGGTTGACTATATATATTATAACCTTTTAGTAATCTTTTAATAATATAATACATTTTTTACGCAAATTCAATTGAACAGCTACATCAATAATTCAGCAAACATTTAGAGCAAAATGTATATTTATACAAAAAAAATAAATAAATTAAAAATCTTTAAAAATCCTTGATTTTATGACATACAGGTTCAAATTATGCTAAAAGAAAAAGAAGTGCAAATATTTGGTCTGTATCTAAATCAATGTTGCAAATTTTATTGTTGTGAGGAAAAATTCTGACTTTTTAAGCAGGTCAGCTGTCTGACTTGAACCTCGCTGCTAGAATTCCCACTTATCTGCTAAAATGTATTATGGCAAAATCCAGATCCATTTAAAGAGACAGTCTGCTGCTGAGCCTTTTAACATCCTCCAAACTTTCTTGCATATATACATATAACTTATATGTATAAATGTGCATATATACATATAACATGATGTGTTAAACATATAGAAGTTCCAGTGTATTTTTTAGGGCCTTAGAGGAACACTTAAATATCATGGTGCTAAAACTGTAATGGAAGACTTATGGAAACAAATAGACTTGTGTACTGTATGTGTAAATACGCATAAGAAAGAAAAGTTTAACTTGATTCTCACCGGCACCGCTATTGCTGAATTGTCCTTCAGTTTTCCAATATGCGTGAATCCATCTAGGTTTACTTGTCCTCTGGGTGCCAGCTGCTGTGAATCTGTTGCTGTACAGTCTGTTATCAGGCTCACAGAACCTTTTTTGACAAGCAATAAAATCTTGTGCCACTGAGAATTGAAGAGGAGTGTTTGGTAAGGGAATAAAGCCGTCATCAGTCTGTTCTCTTGGGTTCTGTAGGAAAACTCCACAGACAGGGCCTCTCCGTTGAGTCTGACTGCAAGCTGTTCATTTCCATTTAAGTCTTGCATTTGCCACAAATTCCAACTCTTATTTGGTGTATTTCCACTCATTCGATAGGTTGCAGAAAATGCAAATTCCTCAGGAAGCCCCATGGGAAACGCAGATCTGATTGAAGGATCAATATCAAAACTCAATTAGACCTGATTATGAACAGAAATGATATCTGAACTTATCACACTGTACTGATTAAAGTGAATAACATATTTTACATTATTTAGATGACATGGAAACATACCATGCTGAAGATTATTAGCATGGTTACGTCTACAAAAAAACCCTGCAGTGGTTCTAATGGTAAAGTAATTTTATCAGATGGCAATACCACGGTATTCTGAAACACACCATGCCACTGAATGATTATTGTATTCATACCAACAGTCTTACTCTTCAAAAAATACTATTTGAAAAATACTGCTGCACATTTCATGGAATGATGTAATATTTTTGTTTTGTTATCAATGCATTTAAAATAATAATAATCATAATAATTGTCAATAATTTTGTTTTCTAATTCAGCACCATGGACAGAGGGAGTTCCATCAATGACCAGTAGATGTCACCACATGTCAACAGTACGAGTCATTCTCAGTTGCCCTGGTTACAGAGTTTGAGATTTTCTGATAAGGGGGAAATTGCAAATATTAAACCTGTATTATTGGAAAAAGCATTAAACCAGTAGCTCTCAATCAGGGGCCCAAGGCCCACTAGGGGGCCTCAGCACTCTTCCAAGTGAGATGCAAGATGGCTTAAAATTATTTAAAGACAACATCAGGTTTAAAATAGGCAAACACAATGAAAATTGAAATATGAGCTGGAATAATATTTCTTAATTTAATTTGTTGCCTCATCACTCTGCAGTGATGCCATAGAAGAACCATTTTTTGTTCCCCAAGAACCATTTTTAAGAACATTTTAAAAATCTAAAGAACCTTTTTCGACTCTAGAGAACCTTTTTTTGCACTTGAAACGTTCCATGGATGTTCAAGGTTCTTGATGCCAATAAAGAACCTTTATTTTTAAGAGTGTAACGACAGCCATTTTTAAGCACCAGGGTTCTTATGATCTTGGACAACCTGTATATACTGTATGAGGGAATTTTAAAAGTTTGGTTTGTAGACCTGGAAAAGTAATGGGAATAAATGAAATCTGAAGTCATTTAAAAAAAAAATGTAAATGACTTTTTTAAATAATTTTTTTTAAACATTTTTATACATTTATATACATTTAGTCAAGCTGTAAAATATTTTATTGGGTAAAAATAGCTATTTGTGAGTTAATAATAACAATAATAATGTAAGACTAGACACAGACACAGACTAGAAAAGTCAAAGTAAAGTAATGTAAAGTAAATGTAATTTGTAATAAAAACCATGCAGGACATTTATTTATTGGGATTATGGAATTTAATCATTCCATCATCAATGTAAAATGTTTACAATGTTTTTATATAATTATTTTTGTGTTGGGGAGCCTTGGGACCAAAAAGGTTGTGAACCACTGATCATATTAAGACCCTGGCTGTGCTGTAAACCTGAACACAGCAAAGGAATTAATTGTTTTCCATTTCTGTTTTTTTTATTTATTTATTTTTTTCCATTTCTACCACAGTTCTATTTCTCAAATTTGATTAGCTAGGTGGGTGTTTAACAAGTGCTGATATACTATCCAACAGACATTTAATTTCTTGTTTTTCTCTGTTTCTTACATCTCTGTGTTTTTGTGTTCCAGTAGGTGCCAGTAAGGCTGTCTTTAAGAGTGAGCCATTGAACCATTAATTCTGAACCACATATTAGCATACTAGTTAGTAGTAGTATGCTAGTACTCAGTTTCAAATTTAGCAGCTCACATTCATTTCTATATTAAAGGAGAAGTCCACTTCCAGAACAGCAATTTACAGATAATGTACTCACCCACTTGTTATCCAAGATGTTCATGTCTTTCTTTCTTCAGTAGTAAAGAAATTATATTTACTGAGGAAAACATTTCAGGCTTTTTCTCCATATAATGGACTGATATGGTGCCTAGAGTTTGAACTTAGAAAATGCAGTTTAAATGTGGCTTCATACGATCCCAAATGCGGTTGTAAATGATCCCAGCTGAGGAAAAAGGTGTTATCTAGCGAAACGATTGGTTATTTTCATAAAAATAATACAATTTATATACTTCTTAATGTCAAACGCTCATCTTGTCTTGCTCTTCCCGACCTCTGTTTTTTTCCAGTTCATGACAGTTAGGGTATGTCGAAAAACTCCCATCTCATGTTCTCAGCTTCAAAATCATCCTATATCGCTGTTTTACCTTTTTTGTTAAGGGTGTTTGATCTTCTTTGCATGTTCACTTTGCAAAGACTGGGTCGGAACTTTGGCAGTGATGTAGGATGATTTTGAAGTTGAGGGAGACAATACGAGTCTTTCAACATACCCTAACTGTCTTGAGCCAGAATACACAGAGTTCCGGGAGAGCAAGACAAGACGAGCATTTGAGATTAAAAAGTATTTAAATTGTGTTTTTTTAATGAAAATAACCAACAGTTTCGCTAGATAAGACCCTTCTTCCTCGGCTGGGATCCTTTACAACCGCATTTGGGATCGTTTGAAGCCGCATTTAAACTGCATTTTGGAAGTTCAAACTCGGGGCGCTATATCATTCTTTATGAATGAAGAAAGAAAGACATGAACATCTTGGATGACAAGGGGGTGAGTACATTATATGTAAATTGTTGTTCTGGAAGTGTCTTTATGAGTGAGTAATTGAATCATTTGCTCAACTGATTCATTCAACAACATTTATTAATTCAGGAGAGCAACTGTGTTGTTCAGAGACACTAAAATATTGATTATTCTTGTACTTACATCGTTGATTTCCGATTGTACAGCAAAAATACACTGGGTGACTGCCAATATTGTATATAAATTAACTTCTTGTCTATTTAACTATTGTAAAAAGCTATATCACATTTGCAATCATACTTGGAAGCTGCTCCAAGTCATTAAATGAATCAAACCTTTTGCAATATTTGCTTGGGTTTTCTTATAAAACAGATATATTTTTGGAAGCAGACTCCAAATATAGCTCTATCCAAAATGAATGTCATCCAAACAATGCTGTTTCCACACAAAAGCAGTTGATTTAGAGCACTAAAGCATCTCCATTTGCGTAGCACAGCTTCTAGTTTCCCCTTTTGAGATATCTTACGGTTCTTGAGCATGAGTTGTAGTCTTCCCCATCTGCAGTGTCTTTGTCAATGGTGTTTACCTGGTGTTTATCCTGAAGTTGAACTCAGGACCAATCTTATATGCGATATGCTGAGATGTTGTTCCAGGCACCTTCTTCACCGTCCCTCTCCTGGCCAACTCAGCAATGTTGAACTGAATCATTATGTAAAATCCTATGGGATATTAGAGAGACTCAAGTTAAAGAACAACACATTTAGTTCAAATGTATGTACTGTTTTTTAGATGTTTACCTGGAAATAAGCCATTCCCATCTGTAGTCTGAGGACACAGACTTTGGTCCGTCTGCAGGTGACTCATACTGGAAAATGGCATGACTTTGAAAAAAAAATGCATTATTGTTAAAGAGCAAATGAAACCTTTTTTGCAAGTTTTATTGCTTAGGCATTTTTTCCTTTTGTTTCTTTACTCCTCCTCCCAGTGTTTGTGTGTTTGATGAACACACATTGCTTGTGGGAGATCTGTGTTGACTGTGTGAGCAACACAATCACACTGTGTTTGAAAAGCTGCGCCACCTTTTCTCCTTTAAATTTCCGCATTTTATTGTTTTCAAGTCTAGTGAAAATCTAAAAGCTCTGAATTCTTATTTTATACCAAACCAGAAACCTACCAAAATCACTTATAGTTCTAAATTGATATTAAAAGTACTTACTGTGTGCATGAAGACCAGTGGAAAAGCATCGTTTGACCACATTACATAGCAGGTAGAGACAAAATTCCCTAGAAATAAACATTTATGAATTTTTGTGATTAAGCAGTAAATATATAGTTTTAGTATGCATTGAATGTATTCATATCATGTAAATAAACATATGTTTGCATTTAGGTATCAAAGTGTAAATAAAGTTATTCGAATGAACCTCTTTTATTCAATACATACTAAAAAATTAGATGAAAAAGTAAACAAAAATGAATATGCATTACCTCCAGATCATTTTTCTTGATTCCCACAGATGTCGGTCTCACACAGGAGGCATCTGATCTAATAAGCCCACCCAGATCTCACCAAACCAACTAACTGAACATGATCTGCTGCTGTCCAGTGAGGTGAGGAACAGCTGACAACCCTAAACATGATGCTGCTGCTCATTAGTCCTGGAGGAGGGAACTGGTCCTTTAGTTCCTTTAATGACAAATAAAGGCAAAGCATGACATCCTGGACTTTTATAATTATTGATGAACATGTAATGGTTGAGATCATTTAAACATTTAAAATTTTCCATGGAATGTTCAATTTTCTTTCATTTTTTAAATTATGTTTTTTTGTTGTTGTTGTTTTAATAATAGAACCTCATACACAATGGCATTACAAGTAAATAATGTTCTATTTTTGCAAATCTTGCGTCAGAAAGTGTCTGGAAGAACACTTTTCAATAATTTACACTCAGGGTGGCAGGATGGAAAAACTTCATGGCGGTCGAGTTTCACAAATCTCCAGCAGAGGTATGCAAATGTATAAGACACCACACCTGATTGGCTGTTTGTATTTTTATCTTGTTTGTATGTATTTTGTCTTCATCTGGTAAGAAACACTACATTGCAATGACAATAAATACTGTAAATACTGAAATAATATACATAATTGATGACTTTGAAAATAGGAGAACTGTGCAATAATTTATGACCACAAAAATTAAATATTAATTTTGCACTGAGTTCCCTATTTTGCTCTGGCATCATAAGAACATCTTTTACAGATTACATAACTGAATGCAAGTTTGCCCACAAATTTTGCTGGTAATTGCCACCACAAAATTAAACAATACATGTTTCATCACAATTTGGGATTTGTGCTGTTTCCGGATTTAAAATTAAACCTGACAGTACTAAACATGCCTATAAAAATGTCCTTACTGCATTAAGCGCAGAGAAAGAGAGTCATATGGCAGCACATATGGTGTACCCACAGGCTTCTTCAAGAACTTATGACTATTCTTTTTTGCGCAGTTTTTATGCTTCATAGAAATATTTACTTCCTTCTTATGTAGAATAGTAGATCATTAAAATCATCTGCTAAATTACTAGATGTACATGTAAATGAAAGTTTATAATAACATAACAGACAGTACAAGATTGTCTTACTCCTAATAATGGTCTTTTTAACCAACTGCTAATTTAGTATGCTTAATCATCTGTCAATTTGATCTTTACGTTGCTAGAAGAATTAGCTGTGTGACAAGAGTTAACACAATGGTAAGTTAAAACCAGATAAACCAGTTGGTAATAAGTCATTTGAATACCACTGCAGAGGAACTACTGCAAATGCTGTGAACTTTTATCCCCAAGTCTTAAAGTAACGCAATAAAGATTGCTGTTGTTTTGAAGTTCTTTGATGTGTATCTACTTTATAATATGGCTTAACAGTAGATCTATGCACTTGAAATGAAGATAGCATACTTGTCATGTACTGTAATTGTGATGAGACGCAAGAGTTGATAGTGTGTCCCGTCTGTGTTTTAAAAAGACTCAAAGACTCAAATTCAGATGCATATGCTTTCATAATCACTCCTATTATGCAATAAGGAATGCACATAATATTGATACACCCTTCTGGGTAAATGCACTGTTTCCGTTTCTTGTTATCCTGTTGTAGAGGGGGAAAAAAGAGATTCAGGTCTTCAGTCTGGTCCAGTACACAAACAAACAAACAGCCAGTGATAGTTTACTAGTCTTAGATGGTTTAAGGTCTTCCAGTTTGGTCATTATTAGGATTAGACTGGTCAGCTGAAATGTACCAAACATTTTGAAACCAGGAAACATCTGACCAGACTTGGAGACCAGCTAGAGAGCAAAAAAATAAATAATAATAATAAAACTTTTTTTTTTTTTTTGTTATTACATATATAAAATTAATTTGGTTCTTATTAAGATTGTGAGTTTTGCTGATTTGTTTTGTAAACCATGTAGCATAGATTATAATATCATAATTCTCTTTCTTGGACATATCTGTCTTCTCCAACACCTTCAGAAAACTAAAATGTCTGAAGTGGATCATTTTAATAAGGACGGAAGTGAATATCGTTTTCAATAAATAATAAGGGTAGGAATCATATACTAACGCCTTTGATAGGAACCGGTGTTGTACCGGCTTGTGAGCGCCTCCCTTTTAAACTCACTCTCACAACACACAAAACACAAGTTTGGACAATATTTACGATCTACGACTCTCACCGCACACCATTTGGAGATGTGATTCATTGTTTCCTTCCAGTGTGACCGATCTGTACTTTCAAGTCTGCTGTGAAGACGGAGCATAGGCGAATTTTCAACGGCATGCAGAGGAATTAAGCAGCCGGGTGAACGGAGCGCCGAGGCTGGATCGCTCTGAAATCCAACCCGCGGATTGAGGCCTACATTCCCGAAGCGGATACATGTACGTGGTTTTTAATTACGTAGCAGCTAGATATTTGGTAAACTATGACTGTTTGTTGTGTTTCAGGTTGTAGGTTTGATAATGCAGCCGTTAACCTAAGCAAATAGTGTGATGTTTGTGAAGGCTGGTCATTTGACAAGCAAAACAGGCTAACGCTAGAGCTAACGTTAACTGTCTTTCAGGACGACATAAATTAAAAACAAAAGCTTTGTCAAATCATGTTTAAATCTACGATATTAAATAAATGTTTTAATATGATTGATTAATAAAAAAAATAGGTAATGTTCCACGTTAACGTGATCAAATGCGTGTTTTAATGTTTTATTCGAGAAACTTTATTAAATTGTTATTAGTTAGGCTTAATATGCGTTTTATATGTCTTTTTATATAGGATTGTGTTGATCAGTTGACATGAGGAGAGAAGATACTGAACCGAGTCAGGACGGGTGAGTCATTTACAGTAATAATGTTCTTAAATCACTGATAATAATGTGTGGATAGGCTGTATATAAATTTTGTGAAAATAAAACGCCAAAGTATGTGTGAAATAATGTTCAAAATTACTCTGACCCGTACTTGATCTCACTCAATTTTATTATATGTCAAATGATTCAAAACTTCTTAAGGCAGAGATCGGTAAAGATTTACAGTAATTACAAAATTACGAATTACAGTAAGTTAGTTTTGGGGTCTGCACTGCATCCTTAAATAGTCTTTTAATGTTATCTAATGATTGTTTTTCTAAATATGTCTGTCAAGATTTTTTTGTATGTGACTCTGAACCACAAAACCACAAAAAGTCATAAGTAGCACGGGTATATTTGTAGCAATAGCCAACAATACATTGTATTGGTCAAAAATACCTTTTTTTTCAAAAATCATTAGGATATTAAGTCCTATGCTCATGTTCCATGAAAATATTTTTGTAAATTTCATATCATAAATCAAAACATAATTTTTGATTAGTAATATGCATTGCTAAGAAATTCATTTGGACAACTTTAAAGGTGATTTTCTCAATATTTAGATTTTTTTGTTTGTTTGTTTTTTGCACCCTTAGATTCCAGAATTTCAAATAGTTGTATCTTGGCCAAATATTGTCCTGTCCTAACAAACCATACGTCAATGGAAAGCTTAGGTTATTCATCTCAATTGTATCAACTATTATTACACTGAATAACATAAAAAAAAAATCTGTAAATCGTGGTAAATATTTTTTGCTCAGAAAAAATTAAAAGAAACGGGACAGATTCTAATGTACGAGAACAAAAAAAAAAATCATTAAACTTTCATTGTTTTGATTGCTAGAAATACCCTTTCTGTTTTAGACTCATGCACATAATGCCAGTTTTTTTTAATCAATTTCCTAAATCTTTAAACAAACATTTGGCTTTTGAATAAATCATATAGATTAAAAACAGTTTCTCTATGGAGGAAGTTAATGATTACTTCAGATCTTGAGTCATGTGCTAACATATGCTATGCAGTAGGGCACTTATTGATATCATAACTTAATTTTCACAGGCACAGTTCAGAGAAAGGAAAGTGGCTGCCCTTACACAAAAATGGCCTGTTTTCTGTTGCTCGTATCTGTGCAAGCAGTGCTGAGACAGTGGGACGGGGCTTTTGTGCTCTTATCACCAGCTTAACACATGTTTGGAAGGAAAGTCTCTCTGTGGTTGATCTGATTTGACTTTGTGGTTTGCATGTGATAGGCGACTGCAGTTCGCCACTCATTTAAAGTAGCTAATCTGTATTAATGAAAGTTAAAGCCCCTGATAATGCCACAGAGCACCTGAAATCCTCCAGAGACCCCCACGGGCCAGGCTAGCGTTGGCAGAGGTATTTGCATTGAACCGTCTGAAGTGTGCTGGACTTATCAGGATCTTGCATCACACCTCAGTACTGTAACTGTGACTTGCAAATAAGGGTGAATCATTCTGAAAGCCTGTGGGGTGTGTAAGAGCATTCTGTGGTAATTCACAACAAGCACAGGCATTGCTTAAAGATATTGCATTGAAGAGCGGTGAGAATACACTCTCTTGTATGCTAATTCATGCATGTTTGCAGACGTGAATACCATTGCTATATTTGTGGGGTTTAAATGTCAAGAGGTAGCCAGACTCGTCTGATGAACTTGGGTCAGAGTTGCTTAGTGAAGTGAAAGTGCATTTGGAAGTCCATGAGGTTTCTTTTGTAACTTTTTGACTTTTTTTTTTATTTTATTTTATTTTACCCAATTGTTGTCTTGACAGTCATCTTACAAGCCACTTTCAGATTTTATTTTTTTCTAGTATGAGATTTTTATATTTTAGAAATTGTTCAGAAACATTCAAGAGAATAATACATGCAAAAATGAAATTGTCATCATTTTTTTTTAACTCTTCTTTTTTTTTAAAAAAAAAAAAGTAAAATTTAAATGTATTTTAAAAGGACGGTAAATACATTTGTATTTACCCCCCCCCCCTCTAGTTTCTGGTTGATCAAGAATATTAAATAGCCCAACTTTTTTCAACATTGAACATATTCAACATATTAAAATAATTTCTTGCTGCTAAAATATATTTGGAATATATTACATTTTAAATTATATGAAAAAAGAAAGGAGTTCTTTTAAATTCTAATAATATTTCACAACGTTTTTGTTTTTACTGGATTTCTAATCAAATAAATGCAGCCATAAGAGACTTTTAAATCTTACTGACCCCAAACTTATGATCAGTAATGTATATTTTGTTTCTCATACAAAGCCAGAAAAGTTAGTGTGTTATTCTGTTGGCAAGCGTAGCATCACGTAATGTTGGATGCATACATATGTGCATATTTTCTTGAACGTTTTCACACATTTCATTATATTAATGCATTATTTTTGTTATACACTACCAGTCAAAAGTTTTTGAACAGTAAGATTTTTAATGTTTTTAAAGAATTCTCCTCTGCTCACAATCTGCATTTATTTGATCCAAAATACAGCAAAAGCAGTAATACTGTGAAGTATTACTATTTAAAATATTACCATTTAAAATAACTGCTTTCTATTTGAAAATATTTTAAAATGTAATTTATTCCTGTGATCAGAGCTAAAATTTCAGCATCATTATGATCCTTCAGAAATCATTGTAATATGCTGATTTGCTGTTCAATAAACATTTACTATTATTATTATTATTATTATTATTATTATTATTTAAAACTGTTCAGTGCATTTTTTCAGGATTCTTTGATTAATAAAAGGATCCAAATATCGGCATTTATCTGAAATAAAAAGCTTCATTATACATTATACTATTCAAAAGCTTGGAGTCAGTATGATTTTATTTTTTTTTATATATAGAAATTAATACTTTTATTTAGCAAGGATGCTTTAAATTGATGATAAAGACATTTATAATTTTCCAAAATATTTCTATTTCAGAAGTTCTTCTGAAGTATCTATTCATCAAAGGAACCTGAAAAAAATTATACTCAGCCGTTTTCAACATAATAAGAAATGTTTTTTGAGCAGCAAATCAGAATATTAAAATGATTTCTGAAGGATCTTGTGACTGGTGTAATGATGCAAAAAATTCAGCTTTGAAATCACAGGAATAAATTGCATTGTAAATAATTACAATTTAAATGGAAAACAGTTATTTTAAATAGTAAAAATATTTAAAAGTTGGTTTTGCGGTACTTCGGATCAAATAAATGAAGGCTTGGTAAGCAGACGAGACTTCTTTAAAAAACATTAAAATTCTTACTGTTCAAAAACGTTTGACTGGAAGTGTATTTTAGTGTAGGAATTTGTTCCAAAGTCTTCTCCAATCCAGACACAACTGTTCAATCGGTTTATCTGTTCTTCCGCAGTTTTGCTGCCGATCGTTTGAGACAGGCCCTCCTCCAGCCCTGAATCCAGCATGACGGAGGTCCAGGCCACAGTGGAGTTCTCTGTGGAACTCCACAAGTTCTATAATGTGGATCTCTTCCAAAGAGGGTAAGAACGTGTTTTAATACCCTTCTGTTCCACTAAAGATCTTATCCCGGAGAAAGTGTCATTCCAGGACGGGTTGCATGCGCAGATAAAATATTTCCAAGGTTGATCTTGGTTGGAAGCCATGACTAAAACAACAGAGGAATAGGAATGAACTGCATTTGAAAACGTTTTACTAGTGTGGCAATGGCAGTGTTTTATCAGACTCCTGCTTCTCAACAAGATGTATCTTTTTGTGTAGAATGAGCAAAGATTGTCTGGTTTATGTAGACAAACGGTGGCCTTTGTTTGTAGTATGATGTTGTTAAATTTAAAAGGAAGTTATTAGTGAATGATATTCATACAAGGGTATTAATGTGTTTCACATCCCTTTGTAAGTCAGATTTTATTTGGATAGTGCTTCAGTCCTATAAATAAAGCTGTTTTTTTGACTGTAAAATGCAGGTCAGAGCACAAGGCTAAAATTTACCACAGAAACTTGCAGCCTGCAGCTCTCATCTCTATTTAGGCACTCCATCTGAGATCATCTTCACTGATATTAATAACATGCAGTGCTCTGTTACAGTGCTGTACAGTCTCGTTGTCGTTCCTGCCATTGCTTGCCGGCACGGGTCTCAGCTTCTCCATCTGTATGTGAACCAGCTTTTCTTAGAAATCATAATTTAGGATCCTTCTCACAACTATTTCTGTTAGGCACATCACGTGTGTCTACTTGTAAAGTTGTATTTAATGTTGCACGGTTTTATTCTCCATGAGTTGGCTTGCAGAGAGGGACACCTCAAAATACCTTGCAGTTTTCAAGTGTTTTTTTAGTCAGGGTCCAGAATTAACCCTAACCTGTTTGCCAAAATGAGAGTAAAACAACAAAGGTATTGCAAAATGTTAGGGGTGTAAGAAAATATCGACACACGTGTGTATGGTGATATTTTGTTTGGTGATTCTGTATCGATTCTCAAAAATGGAATATCGATATTTAAAAAAAAAAAATAAATCATACAAGATTCATGAGAGCTGCTTCGTTTTGAGCTTATGTCCTGACCGCTAGATTGCAGTCTTCTTATCTCTGAACTTAAACAGTGACAGGAAATACTGGCATAAGGGCACGCCACTAATGTTAGCGTTAATGGAGGATAAAAGAATAGTTCCTGCTCCCGTCTCGGTGTAAAGTGTGGCGTCATTTCAGCTTTTGAGGTAACGTTCGCTCCAGGACGTGGCAAGCAGCGGAGCTGCTGCGCGGCCGGCACCCGTCTGTGCAGCAGAAGCGCTCCACGTAGCCGAGGCGGCGCCCGCGCCGCGGTTCCGCAGCTTGCTACGTCCCGTGAAAGGGCCTTCGCGCCGGGCGCAGTGGGGTAGCTGCGCAGCTGCCCGCCACTTTCGCAGTTGAGGCGGTGTTCGCGTCACGGTCTCGGCGATTCCACGCGGAGCATAATTACAAACTGAAAAACTTGCGAAATCCAAAACTTTTGAAATTCTCATAACAAAAAGGTTCTCAGAATGTCCAATATCTGTCTTTATTTTATTGTTTTACAATCCTGTAAGCACTTTATTTTTTATTGATATTAAGCAGATGTAATTAAGTTCATATCAAAATGATCTGACATGGTTACAATTGTAAACTTAAATCGTAAAGCAGGGTCTAAAAACATATATGGTCATTTTATACATTTAATAACTAAAGAATCTTAGAAGCACTTTATTTTACTCCTACTGCACAAAAAATGATTCAATAACATTGAATGGTTTGCATATGGTGGTGTGTTCTTAATTACAGCTTTCCTACAATTATGTCCTATTCATAAAATAAGAAATATCCCAATATATCGCCTTGTTTACAATATCGCAATGTATCGCAACATATCGTATCGCAACCCCTGTATTGTGATACGAATCGTATCGCCAGATTCTTGGCAATACACAGACCTACAAAATATACAGTTTGGTGCAGTATAAAGGTACTGTTACTTGCAAGGTGAAACTTCATAGGTGAAGTCCAGTCATTTCAATAGGAATCTGTGCAGTTGAAAGTTTTGCGTGATGGAAATAAGATTCCCATGCAGATTTCATTTGTGTTTATTAAGTTGGTAACTTGAATTTACCAATGACCAGGAGAAAGCTGCTTGGTTTGAAAGTGATGTCTGTGTATGCATTTTCCCTGCAAAATGTCACCCAAATGACGCTTTTGTGCCTTGAGAATGATATGATAACCATTCAGTCTTAAGTAGTAGCATACTTCTCTTTAACAAGCTGTACAATTTGAGTTTCAGTCATGTCTGTAGCACAAATGGTGTTAGCACAAAGTTAGGTTAGCAATTTAAACAGCTATGTAAGGTTGAAGTCAAAAGTTTACATACACCTTACAAAATTTGCAAAATGTTAATTATTTTACCAATATAAGAGGGATCATACAAAATGCATGTTATTTATTTATTTTTTTTATTTAGTACTAAGCTAAATAAGATATTTCATGTGAAGGTTGGTTTTTTTGTTTGTGAGCCTTTAACAGTTAAACTACCCTTTCCAACAATGACTGTTTGATTTTGACTGTATGATCCATCTTTTCACATTAAGGACACCTGAGGGACTCATATGCAACTATTACAGAAGTTTCAAATGCTCACTGATGCTTCAGAAGGAAAAATGATGCATTAAGAGCCATGGGGTGAAAACTTTTTGAATTTGAAGATCAGGGTAAATTTAACTTATTTTGTCTTCTGGGAAACATGTAAGTATCTTCTGAAGGGCAGTACTAAATGAAAAAAATATGATATTTAGGCAAAATAAGAAAAATGTACACCTCTTCATTCTGTTCAAAGGTTTACAACCCTGGCTCTTAATGCATTGTTTTTCCTTCTGGATCATTGTTGAGTGTTTGAACCTTCTCTAAATAGTTGCATATGAGCCCCTCAGCTGTTCTCAGTGCGAAAAGATGGATCTCAAAATCATGCAGTCATTGTCGGAAAGGGTTCAAATACACAAAAATGCTGAAAAACCAAAGAATTTGTGGGACCTGAAGGACTTTTCTGAAGAACAGCAGGCAGTTTAACTGTTCAGGACAAACAAGGGACTCATGACTAAACAAACAAACAGGAAAACACAGCTGTGGATCATTCAGGTAACAACACAGTATTAAGAATCAAGTGTATGGAAACTTTTGAACAGTGTAATTTCTATAAATTAAACTCTTTTCTCTTGTGGACTGTATGTAAACATCTTTTATGTGAAATATCTTATTCAGGTTAGTACTAAATAAAAAAAATAACATGCATTTTGCATGATCCCTCTCATTTTGGTAATCTAATTAACATTTTGCAGATTCTGCAAGATGTATGTAAACTTTTGACTTCAACTGTATACAAGCTTCACTAATGCATAGATCATAGATACTGACAGGCTGAATTCATTTCCATAGTTAATGTGAGGGTGCCATTTCTATTAGCAGACAATCTCAGGATACAATTGAGGTTAAGTACAGTTTGCACTACTTTTAGTATGTGCCAAAAACCTGAAATGACCCAGCATGCAGTACAGGTGTTTTCTGAACACTCCATACCTAGTCTTAAACGAAGCATGGAAACGTGGGCATGTCTAGAGGCCATTGTTCACTATGAAAAGCAACATTTTTATTTAGCACAGGTATGAGTTAAGTTACAAGTGCTGCCCACATTTCAAAACCAGCCACTAGATATAACTAGGGGTGGGCGGTACGGCTATGATACAGGTCGTTCCTAGCATATAAAGTTATTTTTGCTGGATATCCAAAGCAAAAATGTGTTATTTATAGTAAAATATGTTGTATTATTATAAAATGAAAATTCTGTCATTTACTCACCCTCATGTTATTCAAAACTTGTATGACTTACTTTCTTCTGCAGAGCATAAAGGAAAATGTTTTGAACAATGTTGGCAATCAAACAGTCTCAGTTGCCACTGACTTCCATTATGTGGACAGAAAATAAAATGGAAGTCAATGGGAACCAAAACTGTTCGGTTACCAACTTTTTTCAAAATATCATCATCTTATGTTCCACAGAAGATCATACAGGTGAGTAAATGATGGCAGAATTGTAACTTTAAGTTAATCATAAGTTTACGCAGCGTCACACTTTCCGTGTTGCAATGTAAATGTCTAAAGAGTCTGTTTTCAAAGCAGGAAGAAACTCTGTTATCGTCAGTGCTCAGTAGGGTTGTTTGGTGTCAACACACCAGTTTGCAACCTCAGGTTAACATTCCACATCTGCTGACATTGTCGCCACGGGTCTAACTAAAACACAGAGCTATTGGGTTTGCTCAGCTGTGCAACAGGAAGCATAACGCAACCGTCATTCTCCTCTTCAGCTCCTGCAGGGGGACTGGTTGTTTGTTCCTGTTCCCAGATCTGTGTTCTGGGCAGCCGGTTGTATTCTTACCTATCCTCTCGCTCCCACATAAGTGCCTCTGTGTGCTTTTGATGTCATGATATTCTTGTCAGAAGGATAATTGCAGCTCTATTTTGGTTGCCTGAACTTCCTCTTTCATTGCAAATGCATGAGAGGATGGAGCACAGGATATAAACACAAGCTGTGTGGATACAGCCATGCACTGGAGCTCTCTGATGAGATCAGTGTGTCCGCATTATTCGGCCAAGCTCTGATGAGTAAAAATGAGGAACTGAGAGGGTGTGGGATGTATTTGACTATCACAGTGGCTTCTTCCTTTCTAAGAACCACAGTAAGAAGAAAAGCTGACCAGTTTTTTTTTTTTGTTCAAAAAACGCAGTGTATTGTATTAATATATTCTGACAGTGTTTTTTGCATCGCTGAATCTGTGGCAGCAAAAGAAATGATGCTGTAGTCTGAATGTGGTGTTGTGAGAATGGTGAGGGGAAAAAAAAAAATGGGCACTGCAAAATAGCTAATTCAGTGGAAAAAATTAAAAGGACAACTCCTCTTTAAATGTGTTGATTGGTTATGATTAATCATTTTGAATCGCCCAGAATGACTCACAAATAAGTCACAGACAAACTCACTGGTCTAAATGAATCAGTCTGAGTGGGTACTGTTAACGGGACATTTCACTCAAAAATGAAAATTACTAAGGTTGGGAATCTTTTGGTACCTCATTATTCAATTAATATCGATTCTTGGGGTCATGATTCAATTAAAAATAGATTCACGACTTTTAGATTTTTAAAATGCACCAGTATTTTGCTAATAAATCAAAAATATTTTACACTTCCTATTAGGGATGTGCCCGAATCCGAATACCATGTTCGGAAAGGAAATGACGTGTACTACGGAACCCCTAAAGGGAATAAATATGAGATGGGAGGAAAAAATATATTTCAATGTTTTCTCTTGCAATTTTATTGTTGGGAAATGAGACTGTATATAAATTGCAGGCATCGGGGAGCCGCTATTAATATGCAGGGCATTGAAATCGCTTTTAAATGTGTACTCGTTTTTTACTTTCGCTTTCAAGATTTGCGCTCACTGGGAGTACTTACCACACATTTGACAGGGTTAGATGTTTGTCAGTGGTGCTCATGATCTGCAGATCATGAACCATCGTCCTGCCAGTCATCTCTCCTTACTCTGTTTATGTGGTAAGTAAAATTTTATGTACTAATGTAACAGGCTACCGCCGGCAATCTTTCCGAATACAGATTCACTGTTCGGGCAGATCCCTGCTTCCCATAATAACAAAAGTTTAAGAAGTAATATAATATTTTTCCAAACACTTGCCCATTGTTCCTCATCCATCCTCATGTTATTATGTTTATTATTATTATTATTATTATTATATTAACTCGAAAATCAATTTTTGAAATTTGGTAATCGATGCGAATCGCTAGAAGACTGAATCGCGAATCATATGTGAATCGATTTTTTTATTTTATTTTATTTTGTTATTTTTTTTCCCCTTCCCTAAAAATTACCCCATGATTCACTCAACCTCAGGCCATCCTAGGTGTATATGACTTTCTTCTTTCAGACAAATACAATCAGAGTTATATTAAAAAATGTTCTGGTTCTTCCAAGCTTTACAAAGGCAGTGAATGGGTGTTGAGATTTCAAAGCACAAAAAAGTGCATCTATCCATCATAAAAAGTACTCCACACAGCTCCGGTGGGTTAATAAAGGCCTTCTGAAGTTAATCGATGCATAAGTGTAAGAAAAATATCCATGTTTAAAACTCAAATGACCTGTCCTTTTGATTTTTGTCTAGTATGTTTTTTTTGTATAGTATGTTTGTTTGTAATATGCACCACCATTCAAATGTTTTTCACTCACCAAGGCTGCATTTATTTGCTAAAAAATGCTTTGAAACAGTAAATATTATTACAGTTAGCACCTCTAAATTGTAAAGCTAAATTTTCAGCATCATTACTCCAGTCTTCAGTGTCACGTGATCCTTCAGAAGTCATTCTAATATGCTGACTTGCTGCTCAAGGAGGGAACAACATTTAGTATTCTTTGATTTAATAGAAAGTACTAAAGTACAGCATTTATTTTAAAATATTAGAATTTGTATGCTTATTATGAACACTGTTGTTTTCTTGCATGTGATGACAGGTTCTATCAAATCCGAGCGAGTATGAAAGTGCCGCCACGGATCCCGCAGAGGGTGGAAGCCAGTCTGCTGCATCCCATAGGTAAAAACACTCATATATCTCAAATGAACATGTCACGTCTTGTCACGATGCCACAGAAATATAAATCAAGCAACCAAAAGAAAAATTCCTTTGTTTGTACAAAATAAATTGATTCAGTATTTAATAAAATGTTGTTTGTGACATTAAATATTATTTAAGATGCTTTATGTTCTTTTGATATTACACACTTGGTTTATTTTTTGTCTGAAAATGTCTAGCTGTTGTTTGAAGCTGATTTATGAGAGATTTTGGTTATTTGATTAGATAATATTAACAATAAAATTAAATATTTTAAATATAATGTTATTTTTTATTTATAATAATAATTTCTAATATAAAAATGTGTTAATTTAAAGAAAACATTAAGCTAGAAACTGCTGCTAGCAGTTTTGCAATGTCAGTCTTAGACAAACATATTTCTAAAAACAAATAAAATGTTTCAGCCAGGTAAATTATCAGTTTTATCTTTACAGAGATTTCTTCAGGCTGTATATTTCAAAGGAATTCAGCTTATCTTCAGTTATGAGGGTTAAATGTCTAACCTTCCCTTTCTAACAATTTTCACAGCTGTAGCCTTCGGCTCTCATATTATTACATCAACATTCACCTCAGGGCTTACAGTGATTGACACAGTGGGTTGAAAGAATCTTTGCCTACGATTTAACAGGCTCTGTGTCTGTTGGAGTGTGTAATGTCTTACATCCTGTGGTGAAATGTGATGAGAAGCGTCATTATCTGTCCAGCGATTTCTCAAATTAACTTCTCGTAGAAGTATCAGGGCAGTCTTGTAGCTATGTGTTTAAAAAGCATGTGTAATGTAGGTTGACACTGATAACAGTGAGTTGCAAGATGCACACACACTAATTAAGTTGACAGTGACTCTATTGATGTCAAACATGTGTGGTGTACTTTGTCACGCCATATTTGCATGTACACAAATAAGACGGAAAGATTTTCACAGAGCAGAATGATTTAAAATAAAGTAAAAAAAAAAAAAACATCAGATGTTTATTTCCACTAAATCAAAAGGCTGCGTGATAAGTTTACTATAGTTATTATTATTAGCCCTGCTGATGTATGTTTTCTCACAGGCTCGGATCTAGCTTTCCCAGCGTCAGTTCAAGATGATGTGGTCTGCAGCAAAACCTTTCAGATCCTTTATAAAAACGAGGAGATTGTAGTCAACGACGTCCTCGTATTCAAAGTGATGATGCTGCTAGATGCAAAGAAGGTAAGCGAATCTCGTGATTCAAAACGCACACTAAGGGTTCAGTGATAAAATCTGCCCCTGTATGCGTCACTAGCGATGGTGGTGATAGTATTATTTCCCCTGCAGGTGGAAGAGTCCTTAAATGAAATGGACTTTCAGCTGTCTTTGGACCTGTTTTTCACCGATGGCGACTACTCGTATGTAGAAGAATAACATTTAATAGTATAACATGATACTGATGATTTTACTGTCACTCATATTTAGAGTAGGGAAATCAGTTTTATTTTTTCCCAAATTCCATTTTATTTTTTTCCAAATTCCGTTTTTTCCGTTTTAACTCCTTTTTTAATGGTTAAATTAAATTTTATAAATCAAAGAAAGAAAGAAATTCATGAAACTTATACAATTCAACTTAATACAATTTAATAAAGGTTTAACAAAAATGACATGTTTAGGGCCCTATGAAATCTTTTATTTTTTCTCACCATATGATTTATTCTTATCAAATTCTGTTTTAGCATGTCTAATTATTTGAATGCGTACTTCATTTATTCAAATTCATTCTTAAAATAGCCTTATGAAAGGTTTTTTATTTTTATTTATTTACAGATGTTCTGTGTTGTGTATTTAAAATGTTCTGGTTATCAAATGAAGGCATAAAACATTAATTTCATTTATCTTTTAATTATTGAAATTTAAGCAACTTTTTTTTTTTTTTTTTTTTTTTAACAAAAAAGGGGAATTTACTATTAAAATTAAAACATGGAAGAAATGTTGTGTTATTATACCCTAAAAAATAATGTTTTTTCATTTTAGTAGTAGTAGTATTAATAGTAGTAATATATTTCTGGACTTATTTTGATGGGTTGCCGTGTCTACCTTTACATTCCTGTGTGTATATGATATGATGCTAGTTTTCCTGAAATGGAACGGTCAAATGCTGAAATCACCGCAAGTGTCACCCGCGCTTCAGTGTGTGTAGTAAACAAAACCACTCATCTGCTCCATTCATTAAAACAGAGACATGCAGAACATGCAGGATTCACATTTAAATGGTATTTTTGCGGCGTAATATTTACAGATACATTCAAACTCTGACAAATTCTGTGACATTCCACGTTGTTCAGTAAATTCCGTTTTTATTCCGCGACTCCGTCCGTGTTTTCCGCATCGTGGAAATCATAGGGCTCTATTAGAGTTAGGGATTCTAACAAATAAAAACTACTACCTAAAACAGTTGTTTCACATATGACAGTTTGTTTTTGTCTGTGTTCAGGCCCGAGGACCCGAGTTCTCTCCAGAGCATTAGCAGTCGAACGCTGCGTTTGCACTTTAGCCTCCACAGAGGCATCCACCAGCACGTCAACGTCATGTTTGACTACTTCCACCTGTCTGTCATCTCTGCCACAATCCACGCATCACTGGTGGCCCTACATCAACCTCTAATCAGGTCAGCGGCACACTGACAACTGGGCCTACAGATCGTAGTAGTCATTTTGAATATGTCGCAAGTGAAAACAGTAGGATGTGACTTACAAAGGCTACAGTGCTTTCCAGGATAGACAGACAAAACAAAAAATACTTTTTGAACTGTAATGTGTTTGTCAAAGTATTATTGATTTCTTTAAACATAAAATCCCCATAACAGTACAGCTGGGTTTTGACAAATTTCAAGATTCGATTAGATTCTGATTCAAAAGCTTGCGATTAAATTTTCGCTATCAATTACTTTGGATATAAATCAGGTACAGTACATGCCAAATGTTCTCATAGACAACAAATCTCTCAACTAATACTGTAAAATATTCAGTTAATCCATTATTATAATATTGAAGGTTAAAATGAACAGATTTGTATACAAATGCTTAAATTACGCACAATGGAGTTTTTATAATAATAAAGTTAGAACGACGTAATTATATTTCTACTCCAAGTTTTTTTTTTAAAATATAAACAATTAAATGGTGGCTGTCATAAAAACTTAACAGATTTATTCAAACTCGGGCTGTCAAAGAATTAATCATGATTATTTGCATACAAAATAAAAGTTTGTGTATGTATGTGTGTAATTATTATGTATATATAAATACAAACACATTAATGTATATATTTAAGAAATATTTACGAGTGTATGTATTTATTATTGTTTTTATAACATTTCTATTATATATGAATAAAAATATTTTTTCACATTTATTAGGCAAACTCAAACTTTTATTTTGTATGCAATTAATCGCAATTAATCATTTGACAGCACTAATTCAAACTTAAATGAACCACTGTAGAACAGTAAAAGCTATAATAATGATGTTATATGGTGCATATATTTAGCAAAATGTGACCCTGGACCTCAAAACAAGTCAAAAAGTATCACGGGTATATTTGTAGCAATAGCCAGCAATACATTGTATGGGTCAAAATTATCGATTTTTCTTTTATTGCAGAAATGAGCAGGATATTAAGTAAAGATCATGTTCCATGAAGATATTTTGTACATTTCCTACCGTAAATATATCAAAACGTAATTTTTTATTAGCAATATGCATTGCTCAGAACCTCATCTGGACAAACTTTAAAGGTGATTTTTTTCTTAATATTTTACTTTTTCTTGCACCCTCAGATTCCAGATTTTTAAATCTAAAAATCTCTCTAAATATCTCAGCTAAATATTGTCCTATCCTAACAAACGATCAGTGGAAAACTTATTTAATAATGTATTATAGCTTTCAGATGATGTATAAATGTCCGTTTCAAAAAACGTTTTGTGGTCCAGGTTCACAAATGCTCCTCTCTAGAGTTCTGATTAATGAGTTTATGGTCACCCAATATGTTTTTTTCTGAGGTAAATGTGGCGTTACATGACATTGTTTACAAGCTGTTATATATTAACGTCTTTGCGCGGTTAAAACGCTGATTGAGCAATTACACAAGACAGGATACGGATTTTGGTAAGTTGTAATATTACTTTAGCATACATTTGAATGCTGTAATAAAATGGACAGAATTTAAAATCTGAGACTGTTTCATATCAAAAGTAACAAAGCACAAAGCTTATTCAGATTTATTAGATGGGAGACGAGCTACAATGTTCTGTTCATTAGCTGAAAACAGGCTAGACTAATCAATTCTTGGGATTTAATAATCTATATTGTTTCGGAAAAATGACAATGGATTAAGATCATGAAATCTATGTTTTTTACCCAGCCCTATATTACAGTTTCGAAAAATAAATGTGCACCTTATCAAAATAGAAATGTGTGTACTGTATTTGACTGTCAGTGTTTGTCCTTTCAGTTTCCCACGGCCAGTCAAAAGCACCTGGCTAAATCGTAATGCTCCGGCACAGAGTAAAGACTCTCTCATCCCAACGCTGGAGTCTGTGGTGTTCGGCACTACCTACGTCAAGCAGCTGTCGCCAGATGTAAGAATACAAGTGTGCACACACACAAAAATATCCTTACTCAACCAAATCAACATCTAATGTGCAAGAGAGATGAAATGTCTAGACGCCTCACGGTTAGGTATTAATTTCACAGGTTTCATTGACATCAAATGCTCTTTTTTTAGCTAAATGACTAGTTTATTTTTTTCGTTTTATTCCAATTAGTCTAAAACGCTTTGCTGACATTGCCTTTGCAAAGCAAAGCAGAGGGGCAGTGATTTTCTCATATCATTGAGAGCTGTAGGTCTGTCTATAAATAGACATCATTATGCAACTGAAAGGCTTGAGCTGTTACTGTACATGAGTGTGATTTTTACATTACAGAAATTCTCTTGAGAATTTCACATTAGGATATTATGTAGGTGCCTAGTGTGCTCTAGAGTTCACTTTTATACCTTCATTTAATAGAAAACTTTTCTCAGATGAGAAAGATTGTATCACTAAAGGGAATAAGGTATTATCACAATGCAAAAACTTGCATTGTGAACAACGTTCAGTGATGCATCAATTCCTCTTTCATGATTTGCAGGGCAAAACCTTCCTGGTATCGGATCAATGCCTACAGCACGCCTTTAGCCTGCACCAGAATATGTGTGCCAGCTTGCTGCGGGCATATCAGGGCCTGTTCTGCTATTTAACCTCCCTGACCAAGAATCTTCCCGCATCTCAACGCATGGAGCTAGGTATGTAGTTCATCAGAGCTGAAAGAGTAGTTTCAAACCTGAGTTGGAGAACTGAAATGACTTATTGTAAAACATTATTACACTGCACTTCAGTCTTTGACCCTGTATAAAGCATTTTTGTAGCTGATTGTCATTGTTTTGTTTTAATTTACTTTGAAAGGTGTTATTTTAACCAAACTTTGATTACTAATGACTAAGGGCTACTAATGAGTTCAATCCCTGAGCTTCAGTATGTGTAGCGTTTTAGGGGTGAGCAATATACAATACTGTTCAAAAGTTTGGGGAGTATAAAACTTTTATGCGCTGTTATTCAGAAAGGATTCAATTGACAATAAATGGCAAAAAGTTTTAAATAAATATTTTAAATATTTGTCTTTATCAAATAAATCAAAGAATGTATCAAGGTTTCCACAAAAAAAAAAAAAAAAAATTCAAAATTGATTAAAAAAAAAAAAGTTTCTCAAGCAGTAAATCAGTGTATTAGAATAATTTCTGAAGGATCATGTAACACTGAAGACTGCAGTAGTTACTGCTGGAAATTTGCCATCACAGGAACAAATCAAATTGGAAAACAAATTTAAATATTAAATTTCATGATTACAATTTTTACTTTATTTTGACCAAATAAATGCATACTTGGTGAGAATAAGGTGCTTAAAAAAAAATCCAAAACTCCCTCCAACCCAAACTTTTGAACAGAAGGCCATACGAAATTTGTGTAGCAGAAATTTTACATTTATGAAGAATATTTAGAAGATCTTAAAATAAAATAGTATTTATATATTTATTTATTTATTTATATATATGAAGAGTTTGGTTCCATAATGCTATAAATACTTTTTGATTAATTTTGAGTAAAAATGTGCTTTCTTTACAAAGAAAGTGGCTAGATGAAAACCATTTTCTGTTTTAAACTTTCACATTGCATCTTTAGGTTATAATAACATTAAAAATACAAATCCAGAGTTTGATTTTCAGAGATTTATTATAAAAACTGATTATTATTTTTTTCCCACAAAATGCAATAAATCCATCAGGTCTCTACACTTACTTTTCTTTTTTAGGAGCACCTTCTAATCACTAATCAAAAAATCTGATCAAAAATTAGCCTTCCCATTACGAGGTGATATTTGACTCCTTAAAGTGAGTTAGAGGGAATTTTGTTTTTACCTTTTTTAACTTTATTAAAAGTATGTCATCTTTTACGTCAATTTTTTTTTTTTTTTTTTTTTATATTTTCTAAGATTTGTAAATTTCTAATTAAAACAACAGAATAAGTCGCCAATCAATTGAAATCAGTATTAACAAAATTAATTTGTACTACAGAGGTGGCACAGAAGAACACAAAAGTGGCTTGTAGGTGTATTTTTATGTTTAATGAGGCTCAGAGAGGTGGCATGAGTGCACTAAAATTCATAAATTCATGTTAAGGTTAATGTTGTACAAATACAATTTTGAATATAGAAATATTAAATGATTTAAATAACTGAAAAGAAGATACTTTAAAAATTAAACTAAAACTGCCAGTAGGTGGCGGTGTTAATTACTGAATCATATTCATTTGATTCGTTCAAACGGCTGATTCATTCAGGATTAAAGCAAGTGACTGTCTTTATGAATGGGTAATTGAATCATTGACTCGCTAGATCCGTTTAAAAATGCACGTTCATTCATAAAGGAAACACAGATGTGTTTGAATAGAGATGCGCAGTAGCTCAGTTGTGACTATGTTTTGACGAAATAGAGCAAAATCAGGCAATAGTGTTATAGTCAGACAATGTTAGTCACTTAACATTACCTTCTTCTTTATTTAACTTTAATTAAATCAGTATCTCATTTACAAACTCCCTTAAAAATCATTAAAAGCTGTCACTCATCTTAGTTCATCACAATCTCACAAAGTTCTATTATAATCAACAAAGCTCTCTACTAGAGGTCTTCACGGAGGACCCGGGACCCGACCCGGGACCCGTACGGGTTCGGGTCTATATTTGAAATGGTCAGCCGGGTCCGGGTCGGGTCCCAATCTATTACCTCGGGTCCCGGGTCTGTTTAACATTTGTGTGTAATACCCGAATCGATCGGAGAACACCGCACCCGCCAGTGATCAGTGACGGTCAGCACTTTGCGTGTATTTTGTAACTTGCAACTTGTAAAATTAGGACAAGAAAAGTGTGAGCGGGAAATAAGGTGGGGAAAAAAACATGCGTGTCGCGAAGTTAACGCTAGTACTGCAAGCGGACGGTACCAAGCTGTCTCATGTGAATTCCTCCTTTAAGCTTCATAAGATTAACCAGGTGGAGCTTTAAGCATATGTTTTGCATTGTTTTCTTTTACTGAAGAAGAGACGAACCTATTGAACACGCACGATGGTGCAGTGCAGTAGGCTTTGTGCAACCCACTTCTAAATCCACTCTGATGCGCATCATTCAGTAGTGCCTTGCATTAGCCAAAATCATGACAGTCGACCACATAATATCTTATCCAATTGCACGTGAATAAATGCAAATACTCAATAAAAGCAAGACTTTGGCGCCGGCTTCCTTTGAAATATGATTGCGCCCGCACCCGCTTCGTCCTGCTTCGTGACAGCAAATGCCGCCTGCATGCGCGAGAGCATGTAACTCAGAGTGGTAACATGATAATTAATTGTTGATTACTAATTTGAATCAGTACATTATAACGAAAACAATACCTTGAATAAATTAAGAGTATACTTCTCCAGACACCACTACACCACTGCTCACGCAGTAAAGTGTAATGCACTTCTTGTTCTGTGCGCTTTTTGAAAAAAAAAAAACTGCTCCAAGCTGCAATAATATATAAATTAAGAAGATTCTTTCACTCGGCAAGAGAGAGGAACAGCTTAAATGTTAGTGTCAAGGAGGATTGATCACAGTCTGGGCTACTAACAGTAGGTAAGCCAAAAAGTTTTTTCGCAACTTATTTATTGACTTGTTAGCATTTTGCTGTGTAATATGTGCCGACCGGGTGCGTTCGGGTCTCTGTCTTCCCAGCCGGGTTCGGGTCCAATTTACGAATAACCGCCGGGCCCGCGTCAGGTCCGGGTAGTAAATTTAAGGCATTTCTCGGGTCTGCACGGGTTCGGGTCCCACTTTCAAATTAAATACGGGTCCGGGTCGGTTCCGTGCAACAAATTTACGGGTCTCTTCGGGTTCGGGTACGAATATTTGGACCCGTGAAGACCTCTACTCTCTACACTGCACAATCAATCTCTTAATTACACTCTCTCTACACTTTGTTTACAAAAGGATTTGTCTCTGATGCGTTACTCAGTGTTGAAAACTAGGATGCGGGGTGTATTCAAAGCGCTGCCTTTACTGTTTACAGTGTGTGAAATGGTGCGCCATGATTGGCTGAGCAGATGTATCGCATTTTGCAGAGAAGGGAGACTGGCGTTTGTCGCAGTTTGAAAAGATAGGGAGGAAACATGACAGAATAACACGGCGGATATCACATTTTGTGTTACATTAAAAATTTTTTCAATACCAACCAGATACAATAGTGATTTTGCGAGTTTATGACGTTTTGGAACCAAACTCTTCATACATACTTACATACATACACATATATATATATATATATATATATATATATATATATATATATATATATATATATATATATATATATATATATATATATATATATTTGTTTGTATGTGATTAGATTGCATTTAAATTTTTAGATATTAATGTTTATTTTATATAATTTCTATAAAACATACATTTTTGCTTATTGCCTTCCCCTACTGTCTTTAATCTGTTTTTGTTGTACAGTATATGCCTTGGATCATTTGCTTTCACATATTAATAAGTATTTTTAAATCTCATCAGAGCCCATCAAATCACTAAGTACTCCCTCACACTAATGCACGCTCTCACTTGAATAACTATTTAGAGACTTAAAAGCTGTTGTTGTATGCCTCTGTCCTCTTATGTATGTCTCAGCATGCGGATGCTTTTATCTCCCATTTTTTTTGTGTGTGTTTGGGCCTCAGAACTAGACTATAATACGACTTTACCTCGCAAGCTTTCACTGTAAACCCTCACTCACTCAGTCAAAGCTAAACTACTCACCCCTTGCTGCTTCCGACAGTGACTGAACTTGCATGTATTTAAGGGTTCATTTTAAGCTCAAACCGCAAAAGGGGAGAGTGAGAGTTTTAAACGTGCCTATATGTGCAATCCCACCACTAGCCAAGCCCAGCATGCAGGTCCTTTATGAACGAGTTCTCAGAAGACCTTACCCTCCAGGCCAAAGGCACGTCTACATAGGTATGTCCCTCCAAAACCGACCCTCAAAGTCGCTCCACATGCCTCTTGCCTTTCATTCGTGTCTTTTTTAGCTTTCTTCCTTTCTTCCGTTTCCCCCAAACTTGGACGTTTGTCAGTGGCAAGTGTCCTTCAGTGAGGGAGCTTTTAGCTCAACTTAGTCCTCTTTTCCTTTAGTAGTGTCTCAGATCTCAGGCTGACTTGGGATCAGTCTTATTGCTTGAACATTGCTGGTATTCTCTGTCCTCTGACTCCTACTTCCTGTGCTGTTGATCCTCTAGATCCCTCTCATGTGCTGTCAATCACAGGCTCTTCAGACAGACCCTTCTCTCTCATTCACTCCATACTGCTAATGTAGGAAAAACATTTTCACTCTGCTTTCTTTTCTTTTTTAGAGGAACTTGATGTGGAGGCCCGACTTAATGAGCTTTGTGAACAAGTCAAGGTATGTCAAGAGAAGTTAGTACCATTTGATAATAATAAAAAATACAGAGCAGGATGTGTCCCAAACAAGTCAAGATCTTTATAAACTTTATAGAACTTTATTAAAGGAGAACTCCACTTTCAGAACAACGATTTACAACAAATTTACTCACCCCCTTTTCATTCAAGATGTTCATGTCTTTCTGTCTTCAGTTGTGAGAAATGTTTTTGAGGAAAGCGTTTCAGGATTTTTCTCCATATAATGGACTTCATTGGTGCCCCAATTTTGAGCTTGCAAAATGTAGTTTAAATGCAGCTTCAGAGGGCTCTAAACAATCCCAGCCAGGAAGAAGGGTCTTATCTTGCAAAACGATTAGTAATTTTTTTTCGGAAAAAAAATATTTTTTATTTATTTTTTAAGCACAAAAGCTCGTGTAGCACAGGCTCTGGGATGCGCGTCCACAACACTACGTACTATTGAATTACGTCGAAAGGTCACGCGGAATGTAGGCGGAACTACAGACCCAGTGTTTACAAAGCGAACGCGTAAAGACTAAGGAAGTGCAAGTAAGTCAAACGCTGTTTACGAACAAAAAGGTACAACGATGTCAGACGATTCTGAAGTTGTAGGAGAAAATTTGATTTTTTGCAATTCTCTACCTTTTTGAGCCGGAGTACTCAGACAATGAACTTAGACGTGTTTTGTAGTGTCTTGGATGTGCATCCCACAGCCTGTGCTACACGAATTTTGTGCTTAAAAAGTATACACATTTATATTTTTCGAAAAAAATGACAGATTGTTTCACTAGATAAGACCCTTTTTCCTCAGCTGGGATCGTTTAGAGCCCTTTGAAGCTGCATTTAAACTACATTTTGGAAGTTCAAAATTGGGGCACCAATGAAGTCCATTAAATGGAGAAAAATCCTGAAATGCTTTCCTCAGAAACCATAATTTCTTTACAACTGAAGACAGAAAGACATGAACATCTTGGATGACAAGGGGGTGAGTAAATTATTTGTAAAATGTTGTTCTGGAAGTGGAGTTCTCCTTTAAAGGGCCTTGTTACCATCTGGCAACATCTGTAAAATATATATATATATATATATATATATATATATATATATATATATATATATATATATATATATATATATATAAAATATACATACATATATACATGAAATATGCACTCTGCTTCACATTGGGTGGTTCTTGGCCTCCACGTTGTGCCTTAAGATGGTTTAATGCACAGCTAGCCGTGCATTATCCCCTACATAAAATTACTCATGCCATAAGTTAAGGTCCTCTTACTGCTGTGGTTGTTGCTTGACTGGTGTCTCTCGAAGGTGTACTCCACTCTTTTATATACATGGTTGTGTGTGTGTGTGTGTGTGTGTGATTTTTGCAGCAGAAGGCAGAGAGCCCAGATGAGTTGGCTGAACTGGTGAACATGAATTTGGCCCAGCTATGCTCTCTGCTTATGGCATTATGGGGAAATTTCCTGGAAGTGGTGTCCCTGAATGAGCGTGTCTCTGCGCTGTTGGCCCAGGAGCACCATACACTACGGGTGAGCTCTGATATGCATATTCTACTTGCATACTTTGAATGTGGTATGCATTGCATTTTTGTATTACATTCTGAAACATTTTGTAATGCAAAGATGCTTGAAATTGATGTTGCATAGTTAGAAGTGTTTGTGCATAGTATTTTTCTGGATTTACTTATGTTGCATTTACAATTTTTAGGTGCAAAGATTTGCAGAAGCTTTCTTTTGTCTTGAACACCCAAGACAGAGTGCACTGGCCTACCAGGAACTGCAGTACGTCTTAAAATATCTTTACTGCAATGTAGTTATTTAGCACAAAGAGTAAATGTGAATTCTCATGATAATTCACATGAACTACTTTATTCAACAGTGCTCACAGTCACCAACAGATGACCACAGCTATCAAGAACTCCTCCTACTTCTTGTCCTTGCCACCTCTTCCTGTTGAATGTGCTGATCTTGATGGGGATGTGAACTCCCTACCAATCATCTTTGAGGACAGATATTTGGAATCAGTTACTGAAGGTGTGTGTGGAGTAATGTGACTAGAAGTTTCTAGTAAATCTGAAGACATTGGTTAGCTGGTTAAAATACGTTTTATTAGAGTTGGAACCGAACTCTGCAGGACTTTGGCCCTCCAGGAGCAGAACTGGACACACCTGAACTAAATGTATTAACTATGTAGAAGGGGACAAGACCTTTGAAATGTCAGATCCATATTGTGCTAGTTCATGCTGTCTCTTGAGATAAACTATGTGTAGCATAGGGGATTGGTTATAAAAAGCTTAAAGGTTCAGACTCTTCAGAGAGCAATTCACCTTTATCTTCTTAATCTCAGTTAGGGGTGTGCGATATATATGATCTACGATAATATCGTAATTGTTGTGTAAACGATATGCGATATGACATTGAGTATATAGTAAAAACCAAACAAAAACACCCAGAGAGTGCATGTATACACTATGAGATGTAGGTTAGACTACTGTGTGTGCGCATTTAGAGTTCACACTTTCACTGTGCGTTTTAGTCTATTAAAATACATTCAGAATTCCCCCCAAAATTCAAGATAAGGGGGCATAACTTTAATATGTCTTTTATATTTATATCATCTGAAATGGTCAATATCACATGATTGCAAATGTGATACTGCTTTTATGAAACAGTCCAATGAACAAGAAGTCAATATTAAGTGACTTACATTTTGGAATCAACAGTTCTTGTTTTTGCTGTATTTCAACAAAAAAAAAAGTGTCGAACAAAGCCACAGCAGAACTGTTTTGCATTTCTGAGCAGCACACAATTTTTCTTACTGAATCTGTCAGCAGTTCGCACGAATTGGTTGAATAAATGACTCAATGACTCACTCATGCAGTGATTTGCCACCACCTACTGGCCCTTTTAGGTTCATATTTAAAGTCCTTTTTCCCTTTTCCCTCCAAATCATTTCAAATATTAGTATTCAGCATTCAGCAAAAAAAAAAACAAAAAAAAACCATCAAAACATTATTTATGCATTTGTAACTCCAGGCTAACTGCATTCATGTCCTGCATTAAACAGTCTCTGTGCATGCATTTAAATTGCACTTCAGATGCAAATTCTGTGCCACCTATGCATTGCAAACACAAATTGATTTATTTTGATTGGTAACAGCCCTATAGTGTCTTACTATTTGAATATATGTATTAAATTTAAGAATTTGACCCAAAAGATACTTGCAGAAATTTAGAAAAAAATTGTAAAAATGCCTAAAAAGGTAAAAATCAGTTTAAACTTAAAAGTTAATTTCTGTTAGACTACTAAATGCGCATTTAGAGTTCACACTTTCACTGTACGTTTTAGTCTATTAAAATACATTTAGAATTCCCCCAAAATTCAAGATAAGGGAGCAGAAAGGCCCCATATGACTTTAATATATCTTTTATATTTGTATCATCTGAAATAGACAATATCACATGATTGCAAATGTGATATTGGTTTTATAAAACTGTCCAATGAACAAGAAGTCAATATTAAATGACTTGCATTTTGGAATCAACAGTTCTTGTTTTTGCTGTGTTTCGACGACAAAAAAGTGTCGAACAAAGCCACAGCAGAACTGTTTTGCATTTCTGAGCAACACACAATGGTGTTTCTTACTGAATCTGTCAGCAGTTCGAACTAATCGGTTGAATGAATGACTCAGTGACTCACTCATGCAGTGATTTGCCGCCACCTACTGGCCCTTTGAGGTTCATATTTAAAGTACATTTTCCCTTTTCTCTCCAAATCATTTCAAATATTAGTATTCAACATTTAAAAAAAAAAAAAACATTATTTATGCATTTGTAACTGCAGGTTAACTGCATTCATGTCCTGCATTAAATAGTCTGTGCATGCATTTAAATTGCACTTCAGATGCAAATTCTGTGCCACCTATGCATTGCAAACACAAATTTTGTTGAAACTGATTTATAGACCTATTATTACCTATTATATACCTTTACGGCTAGAGAATAATACTGATACGGTACAAAATAGTTAGATTTAAAAAGATTATAGATTATATTGATTAGATATCATTTTCAGAATGTTCTCTGCATATTAAAAGAGCTTTTCACCCAGTGCTAAGCACTGTTATTCAGTGAAATTGATGTTAAATAGTGGGATAGTCTTTCAGATTCTAAATAGGGATGACATTTTTGTGGGCAGTTCAAGTAGCAGTCTATGGAGCCATGGAATAAAAGAATAAAAAGGGTAAATTTGATTTTATTTTTCAAAATTCTGACATTATTCTTGCAATTCAGAGATTATATCTCACAGTTCTGATAAGGGAAAAAAAAAGCTCAGAATAGGAGTTTATCCCACACTTCTGGCTTTTTTCCCCTCAGAACTGACAAATTCACTATTATTGAGTTAAATCGAGTTATAAAGTCCGAAGTAAGAGATATGAACTTGCATTTGTGACAAAAAAAAGTCAGAATTGTGAGTTAAAATAAATGTTATGTAAAAATGTTAATAGTAATAGGTTTAAATAATATTTCATGCTGTAACTGTAGGGCCAATCCAAACGTCCCCTATGAGCAGCATATGTAAATATTATGTAGACCTATTGTATAAATCCAATTTATGCTTTAAAAGTAGAGTAATCATAGCAGTTTTCATCCTTAGTATATCCGTTTAAACATCTGCGTTCAGCTTCAAATGGCGTCTTTGACGGCAGTATTCTATAAAAATTATTTGCATTCTGATTTTGACATCAAAAGGCACAAAAATATTTTTTTCTCTTTTTCCATGGATTTTACCCAATTACCTCCACTTGTTACCAGTGTTTTTCTGCAACCACTATGCGCATGCAGCTGCAAGTGATGTAACTGTGACGTCTACTCCAAATTGGTCTATTTTGATTGGTAACAGCTATAATGTTATATAGTGTTTCATAGTGTTTTACTATTTGAATATATTTATTAAATGTAAGAATTTGACCCAAAAGATCTGTGTAGACATTTAATTAGCTTAGAAAAAAATTTGAAAATGCATACAATGTAAAAATCAGTTTAAGCTTAAAAGTTAATTTCTGTTACTCATGCAAACTAACAGCTGCACAGCATATGAAGAATATCAAAAGCTTTGGGAGTCAGCACAATAACATGCTCAGCAAAGTATAGTCTAATTATCGTAGTTGACAAAATTCCAAAAAATATTGAGATATCATATTTTTTTTCATTATCGCACACCACTGATCTCAGTTTGCACCATGGAAGCATTCCCTTTAGATAAATAGTCTGCTAAACAACTGCTCATCATATTTTTTTTTGTTTTCTACCCTGAAGATCGCGATGGTCCATGGCTTGGTCTCCACAACACTAGGAGTGGCTCTGTGTCCACTAAAGCAGACAGGTCCAACTCAAAAGACTGTATTGCTAGCGGACTGGGAGGCTTTGGCCCGTACCCAGACAAGCAACAAGCTGCCCTCAGCACGGCTTGGCCTGAGCAAAATGAGCCTCCCCTCAAATCCAAAGCCAAATCTATCAAGCTTAAGAAGAATGCCAAGACTGAAAATTCAAAGAAGCTGATCAGGCAGAGCTCGAAAGACTCCGTGGTCCTCACAGGCTACAAGAACTTGAAGGTTCCACACGGTGAACCGACCACCAAGTCCAAAGAAGTTGACACTCAGTGCAATCCGAAATGCGAACTAGATGGTGCAGGCAAATACATCCACCAGAATGAAACTGCAACCACGCATTGTGCTCAGAATGCTAAAGACTGCACCACAAGCGACATTCAAGGCGATGTCAGTATCCAGTGCGACGGCTTTTCCAATCTTTTGAGTTTGCAGATGCAGGCTAGGCCCCAGGCAGGTACTGGAGCAGAAGCCCCACAAAGCGCAGCTGCCAGAATTGATTCAACACATCCACCTGCTGGGCTCAGACATATTGATGTCAAACCGAGCGACAAGGACCCCTACCAGGGCGATAAGGTCACCATTCTCTTTCCGCACCACTCAGATCCAACCACCAAGAGGGATGTTCCAGAGATCACACAGACCGATTTCTCCGAGTTCAAGAGTCGAGTTGGGGACGGCGCCACGTTCGTCGGAGCCTGTGGAGCTGCGTTGAGAACCGATTGTGTTCCTCAAGCTTCCTCCAGGCTCTCAGACTCAGGAATCGAGAGCGAGCCCAGCTCTGCAACACAGTTAGCTCCAGTCTCTCCATCTCCTTTTGCTTCTACTAGCCTGGAGGCGCCTACAGAGCCGATTCTACAGAGCGCCCACCAGAGACCATCTCCACTTAGCCCTGCCTCCAGAGGAGCCACCGCACTGGAGGGTCTCAATTTAGAGAGCACCAGTGGCATCAGTGGAGTCCAGTCTTCCCTCACCTCCATTAATTCACTCCCCTCAGATGATGAGGTCGAGACGGAGGTCACTAGCAGAAAGTCCAGCATCCTCGTGCAGGAACAGAGCCTCATATTTTCAGGAGAGTCTCACAGCCTCCCGTTATCGAACTCTAAAGTTTTGGCTCAACAAAAAGCCTCCATCATTCATGGAGATGGGCTGCTGTCTCACAACGAGGACTCTGCTATTCAGCCTCGCTTTGAAACTAATGCTTCTGACAGGCTGACGGGATCTAATGAGACCGATCTTCCAGGTGGTGCAGCTTCGGGACCTGAAGCTTGTAGTGAGCCTCAAACGGCTGCCCAATCCAGTACGTCGGTCACAAGCAGCACAGATCTGGTGAAGAAAGGTTTTGTGGAGAACTATTTCGGCTCGCGTTCCAGCACGGATATATCTGAGATCAGCCCATTGGAAACTGCCGCTGTAACTCTGGGGATTCAGACTTGCCCCAATGCTAATGACGAAGAGCACGAGGAGGAAGAGCAGGAGCATGAGATGATTGAAAACGGTTACTATGAGGAGACCGATGGGCTGGTTTATGTTAACGGACTCCCAGGGGAAGAAGGGAGGTGTGAGGATGGGGGAGCAGAGGGAAGGACACTTTTTTATGATCACCTGGGTTTGGAACAGCTCCAGGAAACTTACATCCCCGCAGCCAGCCTGCAGACACGGCCTCCTGGACCAGCACCAACCAGCAACGACCTGTGCTGGTACAAGAGTGCCCCCACTGCTCAGATGACAGCGTGAGTATTTTTAAAAAAAAAAATTTCCCCTTCCTATTTGAGATGCACCAGAAACAGAAAAAATCAGAGGCTAAGGTGTTGCAGTAATTTAATGCAAGTTAATATAATAAATGTTACAACAATGATGGCAAATAACAGTTGTTTTACATTGCAAGTTTGGATTCTGTTTCTACATTAAGGTATTTTTAGATGTACATTAAAAGGAGCAGCATTAAAATCAAGGAGTTCATGTTGCTTATGCATAATACGTAAAAAATGCAGATTGTAGATGCATAAACTAATACCTGACGGTAGGTTGTTTGAATTTTTAGGTTTGCCCAAGCAAAAGAGGACCTGAAGCAGCTAAAGTTGCCAGGTTTCCTGTACAGCGAAATGGCAGATCTGGCATCCACTGTGCCATATTTCAGCTTGGATGAGGATGAAAACTGTGATGAGGGCATACACCTAATAGTGTGTGTACATGGCCTGGATGGTAAGCAGTCAGACTCTAAATGTCGGTAAATTCTATAGTCCACACTTACAGATTTAGATAGATATTTTATTTTTTTAATAAAAACTCTTTTTTTAGGTAACAGTGCAGATCTGCGTCTAGTGAAGACATATCTGGAGCTCGGTTTACCTGGAGCTCGTATAGATTTCCTAATGTCAGAACGCAATCAGGTAAACTTCACTACAGTCCCATGAGCAAGCACTGAAAATGTATTCAGACACCTTCAACATTTCTCACATTATCACAGTTTATTCGCTTTAGTTTAGAAAATAGTAATAATATATGACAAGAACTCAGAGTAAAACTGTGTGGGAACAAATTCATCTTGATAATGTTAAATATTACTTTAATAGAAAGGTATGTAATGGATTACAGTCCACCAAGAATTTAGGCAAGTGTTAGTATGACAATATTTACACTATCAATACTTTGTTGACCAGTTACCAAGCAATGCTTAATTTTGTTCAGTCTGTGGTGTAAAAAGTTCGCATTAGCAATTAAAAAAAAAACACTTATAGAAGTCCACTTCCAAAACAAAGATTCTCATATAATGTACTTACCCCCTTGTCATCCAAGATGTTCATGTGTTTCTTTCTTCAGTCGTGAATAAATTGTTTTTTGAGGGAAACATTTCAGCAATTTTCTCCATATAATGGACTGATATGGTGCCCCGATTTTGAACTTCCAAAATGCAGTTTAAATGCGGCTTCAAACGATCCCAAATGCGGTTGTAAACAATTCCAGCCGAGAAAGAAGGGTCTTATGTAATGTAACGATTGGTTATTTTCATAAAAATAATACAATTTATATACTTTTTAATGGTAAACGCTTGTCTTGTCTTACTCCGCCTGGACTGTTTTTTTTCCGGTTCATTACAGTTAGGGTATGTTGAAAAACTCCCATCTCATGTTCTCCCTCAACTTTGAAATCGTCCAGTTTCACTGTTTTACCTTTCTTGTTAAGGGTGTTTGATGATCTTTGCATGTTCACTTTGCAAAGACTGTGTCGGTGCTTCTGCAGCGATGTAGGATGATTTTGAAATGATTTTTGAAGTTGAGGGAGAAAATACCATTGAGTACCACGAGTTTTTCGACATACTCTCTTGAGGCAGAATACACAGAGTTCAGGGAGAGAAAGGCAAGACGAGCGTTTGAGATTAAAAAGTATTTAAATTGTATTTTTTAATGAAAATAACTGATTCATTTGCTAGATAAGACCCTTCTTCCTCGGCTGGGATCGTTTACAACCGCATTTGGGATCGTTTGAAGCCGCATTTAAACTGCATTTTTGGAAGTTCAAAATCGTGGCACCATAGCAGTCCATTATATGGAGGAAATTGCAGAAATGTTTTCCTCAAAAAACATAATTTCTTTACGACTGAAGAAAGAAAGACCCGAACATCTTGGATGACAAGGGAATCTTTGTTTTGGAAGTGGACTTCTCCCTTAAGCAAAACATGGTCAGGTCAAAGTGTCTGAATATTTTTGGTCCCAAATTTGTATTAATTTTACTGGTAGTCCACTGTATGAAGAATTTTTGGTTATAATATGTCATCGTTTACTTTATTTTGCTATTCTCACTTACATAAACGAACTATAGTGTCCTGCACCCACTAGTTAAAAAATATCAAAAAATGTATTGGGTGTCGGAATAATTTTTAGTTTGCCTGTATATTATATTAATTTAAAAAAGTAATTTTTAAAAGTATGAAGTATATGTAAAATCACTGAATAATGTAATCAAATGTAATATATTTTACAATATTAACCTTGTTTAATTTTTTGGTTATTATTCAAGAATGACACATTTGCTGATTTTGAATCCATGACTGACAGACTTTTGGATGAAATAGTGCAGTACATACAAATCTACAATCTCACAGTTTCCAAGATAAGGTAAGATCTTTTCCTCAAACTCAAATATATAAGAAAGTAAAACTCATATGTGACCTTGGACCACAAAGCCATTCTTAAGGGTATATTTGTAGCAGTAGCCAAAAATACATTGTATGGGTCAAAATTATGGATTTTTCTTTTATGCCAAAAATCATTAGGATATTACGTAAAGATCATGTTCCATGAAGATATTTTGTAAATTTTCTACCGTGAATATATCAAAACTTAATTTTTGATTAGTAATATGCATTGCTAAGAACTCATTTGGACAACTTTAAAGGCAATTTTCTCAATATTTCGATTTTTATGCACCCTCAGTTTCCAGATTTTCAAATAGTTGTATCTCGGCCAATATTGTCCTATCCTAACAAACGTCAATGGAAAGCTTATTTTATCAGCTTTCAGATGATGTATAAATCTCAATTTCAAAAAATTGACCCTTATGACTGGTTTTGTGGTCCAGGGTCACATATGAGTAAGCATCACAGAATTTTTAATGGTCCTGTCCAGTGTAGCATTTCTTGTACTGCCAAGGAGCAATATTGATTGATTTTTGAAGACATTTGACACCGTTTTGTCCATTTATCTGGCATATGTCTGTTAAATAAATTGAATGTTACTGTGGTGTCAAAACATTACACTAATAAAAAACCCCAGACACACAAAGAATCCCTCTGCCCTTTCAATGCCTTGTCCAAATTCCCACACTTGTGGTCTTTGCACTTGACCACTTGACTAGTTATATGACGTATTTCCTGTATTTGGCCCAAGTGTTCAAGTGAGGATAAAGACCTAATTAAGTGAAAAAAAGCAGTTGCAAATTTTGTACAAAATAAATATCACCACTACTCATCTTTGCACAAATAAACGCTTTGTGTTTTTACCAAATTAGATGTAATATCGAAGTATTATATTATATAATATTTAACTTACAGAACATAATGTATGATGGGATACACTAAGCCTCGAATACTGCTCCGGAGTGTGGATTTAGTGTCCGTTAAAGGCACAGCACTTCGGCGTGTTTAAGACCTGGGACAGTCTTGCGTACTTACTTCCTGTCGCGCTCACGTGCTCTCAAGTGGCCAAGATTGAAAGTGTGGGTATTTGGACAACTCACAAGACTATGTGGTCTGAACGAGTGTGGATTGTGGGTACATTCTGGCCTTATAGGGGGTGCACTTGAGCACTATTTTGCACCATAAAATGATAAAAAATGTAAAAGGGTTATAATGAATTTTACTGATGTGCAAATGGGGGTCAATCCAGGTGTGCCATATTGCATTAGATCTGACTTAAAAATTATGATCTTGTCAAAGCTAAAACACATCTAGCCTTAGGATGACTGCATCACCATGTTGTCTTTCTCAGTTTTGTGGGTCATTCTCTGGGAAATCTGATTGTGCGCTCGGTGCTGACGAGGCCCAGGTTTAAGTGTTATCTCAGCAGACTGCACACTTTTCTATCTCTGTCTGGACCTCATCTTGGCACGCTGTACAACAGCTCAGCCCTCGTCAATACCGGTAACCCATCCTCATGGACTCAGCAGTTTTCTGAAGACTGTAATTTATGAGCCATTCATTTTATAAACTGTTTTTAGGAACCACTGTCTCGTTTTTCTCTGTCAGGGTTGTGGTTTATGCAGAAGTGGAAGAAATCTGGCTCTCTGCTGCAGCTGACCTGTCGTGACCACTCTGACCCACGCCAGACCTTCCTCTATAAGCTAAGCAAGAAAGCAGGTGAGTGTGACGTTATTCTGGTTCCACTAAGATGTTAGTTCTGGTTTCTCCATATACAAACTTTCAAAATCTGTTTTAGGTCTTCAGTTCTTTAAGAATGTGGTGCTGGTGGGGTCTCTTCAGGACCGATATGTCCCCTATCACTCTGCTCGAATCGAGATGTGCAAAACGGCCTTAAAGGACAAACAGACTGGTGAGAAGTAAAGGAAGAGTTCACCCCCAATTTTTTTTCACCATACATTTACCCTCATGTCATTCCAAACCCATTTGACTTGTCCTTTGTTTTTTTTTATTTTATTTTTTAAAAAAAAAAAAAAAAATGAAAATGACCCCATGATTTATTCACCCTCAAGCCACCCTAGGTGTATGTGACTGTTCTTTCAGATGAATAAAATCAGGGTTATATTAATAAATGTCATAGCTCTTTCAAGCTTTATAATGGTGGTTGAGATTTTGAAGCCCAATAAAGTGTCCATACATCATAAAAAGAGCTCCATATGGCTCCAGGGGGTTAATAAAGGCCTGGAAAGTTTTAAATATGGGTATTTTTCTTACACAAATGCATCAGTTCGCTTCAGAAGGCCTTTATTGACTCCCCGGAGCTGTGTGGAGTACTTATTATGATGGATGGATGCACCTTATTGGACATTAAAATCTCAACAGCCAGTCACTGCCATTATAAAGCTTGAAAGAGCCAGGACATTTTTTTAAATATAACTCCAGTTGAATTCATCTAAAAGAAGAAAGTCACATACACCTAGGATAGCTTGAGGGCGAGTTCATTTTCATTTTGGGTTGAACTATTCCTTTAATACTTTTACTTAGCAAGGATGAAGCACTTAGAGACAATGTCCAAGCTTTTAGGATCGTTTTACTGCTTCTAACAACGTATTTCTCCCCTTTTGCTGGTTCTTTCCCTCTCCATCTTCTTGTGTGATCAGGTCCGGTTTATGCAGAGATGATCGAGAACCTTTTACTCCCTGTGCTTCAGAACAAAGACTGTAACCTGGTGCGTTACGATGTCATCCATGCGCTGCCCAACACCGCCAACTCCCTGATTGGCCGGGCAGCCCACATCGCCGTCCTGGACTCTGAGATTTTCCTGGAAAAGTTCTTCCTGGTGGCAGGGCTCAAGTTTTTTCAGTAGCCTTGCTAAATCGGAAGCGAATACCTCACTGCAAATGGACGTTTTTCTGGTTATTTTTTTTCCTTCACGGTTTTAGGTATGCTTTTGGAGGTAAAGCGAAATATATCAGTGTTATTTTTGTTGTTGATTTTGTTTCTATTTAGTCTGTTGTGAATGTGGAATTTATCGTTTTTATTTTTCTACTGCCATTTTTTTTAAAGTAATTTTAATGCTCTGTTCATTATTAAGAAAATCAAACCTCCTTGTGGTATTTTCTTTTTTTTTTTTTCAGTGTTATTTATGTACTATGTTCATTTTTACCATTTTCATTTAACAATTCATTCTATTAAACTATCTTATGCTGAACTGGAAATGTAGCTGCTAAAAAAGAATGAACTATTTATTCGGGGTGGAAATCCAGGTCATCTACATGGTAAAAGCATGTTCACTTGAACATTTTGGTATCTAGGGTTGGCTTGCATCGGAACTGCATAAAACATATTTTCTATTAAGAAATTGCCATTTGACTACACATTTTTTACAATTTTTTTTTTTTTATTATAACGTCAAAGGCTTCCTGAACCTAGACGAACGTGATTGTAGCTGAAACGAAGCAGCCTTGGACCGCGTGTTGGTTTTATACAATGTATCTGGTGCCCATTGCATTCTCATGCACAATCTTGACCCAGCCTGGTGTTGGGTGGAGAAAACACACGCTTAGCATGTTAGTATTTTTTTTATTATTATTACAGGGGATACAGGTGACTAATTAACTACGGGCCAGGTGTGTGGGCTAGACAGTTAGTCAGTTTAAAAAACAGCACAAATACTAGTAATCAGATCACATAGTTGTGGGAAGATATTTATGTTCGGTTTCCTATGGAGGAGTTCATTGATGCTTGTGTGCAAAAATACTTTAAATAAAACATTGGAATTTTTTGTTTTTGTTAAAATGGTTTTGTAACATGGACTACACATTTCATTAAATGTATTCGCAATAAATATTTTTTTGTCCTCTCTCTCTTTTTCTTTTAATCTACTTTATTCTTCAATGCAGAACTAATCCTTTGGGTGAGACTTCCGGTTCATTAGCCGCTATAGGGAAGTAACGAGAAGAATAACAACGGCAAAGCTGTTTGCACTACAAACCAGTGTGTTCGTAATTAAGATAAAACATTAAAATAATGTGGTAAGACACACCAATTTGCAGTATCAACCAGCAAAACCAGCTGTTTTGTACAACTAAAAATAGCTAGACCTGGGTGAGACCGGAAGCCACACCAAACACTATAGAATACCAAAGACCTGTTACTCAGGTAAAGCTGTAACGGTTAGTTAGCAGGGACAGCTGTAACTATCGTTATGGCCGCGAAGCCCCGCCTTCCTAATGAAAGAGCCAATCGTTGACTAGTAAAGTCAGCGCCTCACTGCTGCTGCAGTTAGAAGTCCCGGTTGCTATAGAAACGGTCAACGTTCTGAGACGTGCGCTTAGTACTGCGCATGCGAACTAGCTGATCTCGCCTGAAAAATAAGCTTTTTTAACGCTATTGGAGGATAAGGAACGATATTTATGAGGCAGTTTGTTGTCAGATTTCATTGGTGATTTCAAATATGAAATTTAATCGTAAGCTTGGTGAACAGTTTTGGAGAATTTGATGTTTCCCTATTCAAATAGATAGGAACTGCACTTGCCTGCCAGAGAGGCGTTTCAAAGATGGCCGCCGAGTGAAATGACCTGCCTTAAAGGGCCACACCCATAAAATTTACAAATGGCCGCGCCCACTCTTACGGCAAAAATAAGGTGGATAGTTAGTATCTTTGTTTTCATGCATTAATGTATTAATTCTAAATAAAAGGAATAGATACAAACCTGCAGAAGCCATGTTCCTTAATGGTAGGTTATTACATTCTCACTATTGTACATTTATTTGTCCCGTTTTATGATTTTATATGTTAAATGTGATTTTATGTCTTGTAAAGTAATGACTTGTGCGCTATTTTGAGTATTTTGAAGTCATACAAAAGCATCGTGTAAGAAACAATTTAATGTGTGAAGTTAATGTGAACATTAATACAAGATAATATAATGTATATAATACTTATTATATAACACATTGGTTTTATTGTACTTTTATTGCGTTTTTGGTCTTACAATGAACTGTCCTTGTATGAAAAATAGTTGCATGTTGGTCATTGACACAATTTCTTCTCTAGATGGCACTGTTTACTAGATCTCAGAATCAAAGACCTTCACTGTTAAAACTTTTGATGCATTTCATATTATACTTATTTTAATATCCTTATACGTGTTATTGTAGTGTCATCGAGATACTATTATAGTTTTTGATGTTTATATGTGACCCTGGACCACAAAACCAGTCTTATGTTGTGGGTATAATAGCATTAGCCAAAAATACATTGGATGGGTCAAATTTATCGATTTTCCTTTTATGCCAAAAATCATTGGGATTTTAAGTAAAGATCATGTTCCATAAAGATATTTTGTAAATTTTCCACCGTAAATATATCAAAACTTAATTTTTGATTAATATGCATTGCTATGAACTTCATTTGGACAACTTTAAAGGCAATTTTCTCAGTATTTAGATTTTTTGCACCCTCAGATTCCAGTTTTCAAATAGTTGTATCTCGGCCAAATATTGTCCTATACTAACAAACCATACATCAAAATAAGCTTATTTATTCAGCTTTCAGATGATGTATAAATCTCAATTTCGAGAAATTTACACTTATGACTGGTTTTGTGGTCCATCATGGTCACGTATTTATATTAATGTTTTTATTAAAATATTTTTTATTACATAGTAGTTTTGTTCTTGTTTTACTCAGTTTATTTTTATTTTACTTTAGTTTTAGTTAATTAAAATAACTTTAGTACTTCGTTTTTTTTATATTGTAATTAAAAGGGTAGATTTTCATTGCATTCATAGTGAATTATCAAAACCTATTTGTTTAGAGTATGACTAATACATTTTTTTTCTTCCTGCATAGAATGATCCTGTATAATACAATTGTTTTTCCCCCTGTTTAGCTCCTAGTGTTTTTGCTGCATGCGGCCTCTTGAAACCAGCTGATCTTTGGAATGTGGGGTCACCATGGAAACCTTAAAGACCTAAATGAAAGCAGCCTGCTGAGCAGCACCACCCCCAGTTCCGTGGACTCCCTCACCAAAAGCTGGACGATGATGCGGGATGATGTCATGCGGTTCGGGCAGAGAAAAAGCCAGAGATCGAAGGTCATGTGAATATGATCACAGCAGGGGTCACCAGTTGAAAACAGCACACTGCTATTTTCCTGAAGACTCTTAAGAGGCTGAAATTGGCAAGGCAGCAGACATCTTTTTTGTACAATGGCAGCAGAGAATAATCCCTAACAGCCTGTCATGACCCTTAATCACCCTACATATGCAAACACAAACATCACGGCTCATTTTAAACTCATGTTTTCTTGCTAAAACATCAATCATAGTTATTCAAATGTTTTGATTGCCAAATCATTGGCTGATTTGACTATAATTGTTTTGATTTGATAATTCTATGATCAGACATTTTGGTGGTTAATTGTGAGAAGGCGGTAGTCTCCGCTGCTCTGAATTAGTGTAATCTCAGACATGTTAATGCTGATCTTGATTAGTAATCTGATTGTTATGGATTTAATCTGACCCAGGCAGCCCCAGAGATTTCATTGCTATTGCCTAAATAAGAGGAAACCCTGCAGAAGTGAAGAAAAGGAATACAGAATAAATATTTATAAATATAAATAATTCTTTAATTTCTGCACAGTTTTGCACATGGATTTAACAAAACACTGGCAGGTAATTCATGAGCCTTAACACACACCTAGCAGGTAATTCATGAGCCTATACTGCAACACTCTCACCATATTTCACTGGAAAATAATCATAATTTCCACCAAAATAATGTAGTTACTACAGTTACAGTTACAGTTTTAAAGTCATAAACTGGGGTTTCCTATACATATATATATATATATATATATATGTGTGTGTGTGTGTGTGTGTGTGTGTGTGTGTGTGCGTGTGTGTGTGTGTGTATTTTTTATGACTGTGCTAAGAAGGTCTCAGGATCCTTGTCAGCTTATAACCTTATTACAATCATGAACAAAATAGAAGTCAACAAAATAACAAGTCAACTAACAACAACTATAGCAAGAAGTCTACAAAATCTGCTTTTATATATATATATTTTTAAATTTGTTTATGTATTTACTAAAGAATGTCAAGAGGTTTCGTTTTCTTTGATATTATTAATTTATTTTTTTATGACTGTGGAAAGGAGGTTTCAGGATCCTTGCCAGGTTTTTCTTCTAATTATAGTCATAAAATCTTATTATAGTCATAAAAACTGATTATTTTTATGACTATAATAAGAAGGTTACAAAACCCCTGTTAGCTCTCATTCTTCATATAAGAATTATGAAAAGGTTTCATGGTCCTTATAAATATTTAATGAAATTGTTTGTCTGAGAGTTGATGACTATATAACACGTTCCCACACTTTTACTGCATAAAAAAACAACAATAATAGTTCGATGGTCAACTACGTTTGTTAGGCGAAAGCAGTTGTTTTAATGGTGAATTTTTGTAGTGTAGCAACATGTGTTTTACAGGGCCTGCCTGACTAGTAAACAAGCTTGTAGTAAAACCTAGAGTAATTAACTGCATTTTACACTTGCTCGTTTTATACAAAACTTGCATTCTTTCATCACAGCAACAAAATGCAATGCGTACAGTTAGTCACATTCACACACTAGACAGACTATTGTTGTATATCAATTTAAAGGAGGGTCATGCATATTCATGAATTTGGCGGAGGGGGGATTTTGTTTACATAGGTTATCACCAGGGACAACCAGAGTTTTACAGTTTTCTCTCAATATATCAGTTTTATTGTGCATTGATTTTTGTCGTTGACAAATACTACGTAGTTAAATGAGTTGTGAAGTGTTATTTGTTATTGCGGTGTAATGAATCCTCCCCCCTCGCAGTGGTAATTTGGTTCAGTCCGATCTACATCTCCGATTCTCTCATCAGTCAGTCAGTCAGTAAGCGCCAATCTGTGTATGTGTGAGTTCAACTTTTACAGCATCAGACCTCGAAAACAAACATACACTCGGGATTTTAATAAGCGGTAAGTGTTTTTTTTCCCACCCCTTAAGAATATTTATTTGTGTTTAAAAGTATAATGCTCTAGTAATAGCACTGTTGCATTAATATGTTCTGAAGATGGAGATATAGTTCAGCAGGTGTACAGAATTATTTAAACTACAGTTTTGTGACCACAGTCTTTTTAAAAATCACTTTGGTTCCTTCATTCCTGTAATGAGTTGTTGTTTTCCTTCTGCACTATTTTCTATAACTAATACAAATGTTATGGTCGGTTTTGCATGTTTTGAGCACTTCTTTTCTCTTCATAGACATTAAAGTTGATTTGACCTCATTTATTGCCAAATGTTGATTTTTACAAACAGTAATACAATTATTAGGCATTTTTTGTATAGCATTATTAAGCATTTTCATTCTCTATGCAGTTGTTACAGTTTAACTCATTTTCATTCTACAGAGGCCACTTTGCTGTTGTTTACAGTATAAAACTACTGCTAAACCTTTGGCTTTTTATTAGTCATTAACAGAACTGAGATTGATTTATTTGTTCTAAATCTGAAAATTAGGCTCGTTTGTGTGTTTTCATGAGTGATATTAAAAATGGCTGTCTACAGATACTTTCCCACCCATTAAGTTGTTCTGCCTGTTGTTTCTTTATATAAATAGTGAGATATGGTGTATGAGGATACCAGTACAGACAGTGAGCTGGTTTTAATGTGGATTACAAAATATGGTTTATATATGTGAAAAAATACAATGTTTGATCATAGTTGAATTGAAGCTTTTAGCTGTGTGAACGGTACAGAAAGGAAAGCGGTTGGAATATAATTGCGGATATAACAGACTCACCCTCTGACAGGTCTAAACATGTATGCACATTCAACGGGCAGAGAGGTATGATGGTTCATGACAAGATGATGAGTGTTTTTTCACAGCCACAGGTGGGTGGAAAACCGGCTTTTGACTTGTTCTCAGATCTTAGTTGTTGTAAAGTCTTGTGATTGGCATTGTGCAATAACTCATGTTGCCTTCCTGTAGGAACCTCATTTCACTTGAAGTCCCTGCTTTATGCTTGGATATACCATCGCTGGTCTCAGTTTTTCCTTAACAAACAAGCTCTTCGTGTACCTGTTATCCTAAAGCTTATCTGAATCTGTTTTCACTGGAATTGTCCTGTAATTGACACACACACAGTGCTGCTTGCATGTCTTTAGAGGTGTTGGGATTGTGACAGAGAAAGGGAAAACTCCTTAAGCACATAACCGCAGTCTGTTGGTGTGGTTGTGCTGAAGATTTGTTCTTGCTTTAAAATTGTGTGTGATCCTCCTTTATGTGTCCTTACAGAATAAGTGGCTTTTCCGGTCTGAAGAATGCATGCTAGAATGCAAGGTTGATTTACAGTTGTTGAGGGGCGTGTGTGCCTGAAAGTGTGTTCTACAGTGACAATTTTCAACCAGACCAACAAAACTATCAACACTATATAAACAAGATAAATCAAATAAGATTAAAAAAAATCTGTGAGCATTTATTCGCCCAGTTGTTCTAAAACTGAGTTTCTTTTTTTCCTTAGAAAACAAAAAGAGAAATTTTTTTGTGGTCTTTCTTTCTTGCATCTACAGTGAATAATAACTGAAGTTTTAAAGCTTGAATGCAAGGATGCAAAATGATTATAACTTAAATGACTTTGCTTTACTCTAGGTCTTAGGATATCTTGGTGTGATAGGCAGAGTTCAGAAGAAGTAGCAGCCATACTTTTGAGATATTTTCAATGAATGAATTTTTTTCATCTAGTTCATGAACCCAGTCTGAATGATTCATTCACAAAAATCATTGGGGTATTAAATAAAGATCATGTTCCATGAAGATATTTTGTACATTTCCTACCGTAAATATATCAAACTTAATTTTTGATTAGTAAAATCCATTATGCACTAAGAACTTCATTTGGACAACTTTAAAGGTGATTTTTCTGATTTTGTTTTTGTGCCCTCAGATTCCAGATTGTCAAATAGTTGTGTCTCAGCCAAATATTGTCCTCAATTTCAAATATGAAATCTCAATTTAAAAAAAAAAATAACCCTTTTGACTGGTTTTGTGGTCCAGGGTTACAAATTGACTGATTTGGATCTTGAATTCAGCTCATTGATTCAATCATATGATCACTTTAGTTGATATGATACTTGATATGCAACCTTATTTGTAGACTGAATTGCTTCTGTTACAGTTTTATTATTATTTATTGTACTGTTTATAATGTGTAGTTAGTATTTTGATTTAATGTTAATTTTTATATTTTTAGTTTCTTTTTATTTTAGTAATTTGTCATTTTACTATTATTATTATTCTAATATTACTAGTTAGTTTCATTTTTTTTTCCAGTTTTTATTTATTTCCAGACAGTAATGTTGTGTTTCAACTTAAATATTCATTTAGTTTAAGTTTTTTATTTAATAGATTAATTAATTAGTTTCTTTCTTTTTTTCTTCAGTTTTTATTTATTTCCAGACAGTAATGTTGTGTTTCAACTTAAATATTCATTTAGTTTAAGTTTTTTAATTAATAGATTAATTTCAATTAACAAAAATGATTTTAATAGTTTTAGTTAATGATAATAACCCTGGTTTGGAACGACATGGGGTAAATTAATAAATGATAGCGGAAATTTCAATTTTGGCTGAACTGTTTCTTTAAGAGGTCTTGCACTTGCCCCCTCAGATCTAAACTGGTTCAGAGCAGAGGTCTCGAGACGAGTCAGGTTTAATCTGATTAATTGATTTAAAGATAAACCTCCGTAAAACCCACCCGGCAATGAGTTGTACCACCTGAGGCTCTGCCGGGAGATGTGATTGCTCACAAACCGTCTGTCTGACCACACTTCCTCCTGGGACTGTTTGTGGAGGTGCTCAGGTTGAACAAACAGGTCTGTGGGGTTTGAGTTGGTTTGAAGTGTTAAACTGCCATCGAATTAGTCTCTTCTTGTTGCTTAAGTTTCTTGACATCTCAAAATAAATTATGAGCTGTTTTGGTAGTGTCTGTCTGGTGCCAATTAAATGCTGATACATACGTGATATTGAATATAGCAAATGGGATATAATATATCAGAACTTGACAATAGGGTGGTCAAGATGGGCAAAAACATATGTTAAAGTTTCAAGGCCAGTATTGTTGTTTCTTATTTACAACTGTTGATCATGTGCTTGGGTTTTTTGGCATTGAAACTTTTGTTTTTGTTTGAAGTACTGGACAATTGGTACCATGATAAACTAGGTGGCTAGTTTAGATTAAGCTTTGTCAAAAATGTGAGAAGAGTTGTAATAGTCTGGGAAGCATCAAACAAATCAGTACTTTTTTCACCAAATGCAATCCAGCAGAAGTGTGCATGAGAGAGAGATAATTTTTCTGTTAATAGATCAAAATAATCTCAAAACAACCCAACGTTGGCTGAATTATTGGCTTGATATATGATGATATATTGGTCTATACAGTTATTATTGTGTTTTGCTTCAGTACACCTTTCTATACACAGTTCTTATTGTGTTTTACTTCATTACACCTTTGAAATTACATCATTAGAGGTGTGTAGTTTGTTCAACGTTTGTTTCTGGTTTTGTTCCCAGTAAGTCATGAGTGATAACTGCCATTCTTACAAAAGGCACAACCACAACCTTCATTGTCAATGTTTGGAAAACAAATGCAATAAAATTACATTACATTTCCTGTGATGTTCCATAGATAAACTAAGTAAAACAGGTTTAGAGCAACATGGGTGAAACACAACAGAATCTTCATTTCTGGGTAAACAATGTATTTTTAACGTATGTCAGTCTTTAACCACACTTACATTAAATTTTACTGTCAGGGATACTAAAATGCCTTTTTTTTTTGTATGCCATATATAAAATGAGACATGGACTGAAGTATAGAAACTGAAGTGACCATGGACTGAAGTATAGAAATCAAGACTAGCAGCTGGATTCCCCTGAGGCTGTAGCGGTTAACAGTAGCCTAGTTTGTGTCTTGATTCACAGGTGTGGACTGTACTGTGGCTCTGAATCACCTGAAGGTAAAACACGCCCCTGTAAACCTAGTGTGAGAGACAAACTGCATAATTACAGCCAATAGCTAATGAAAATGGGGATATTTATATATACATTTAAAATACATGTTCAAAATGTGAAATAAAGTATCATTTATTTGAAGAAAACTTGAAAAGCATTACATTTTTGAAAATGTACACACTCTCAGGCCATCGAAGATGCAATTGAGTTTGTTTCTTTATCAGAACAGATTTGGAGAAATTTAGCATTACATCACTTGCTCAGCAATGAATCCTCTGCAGTGAATGGGCGCCGTCAGAATGAGAGTTCAAACGGCTGATAAAAGCATCACAATAATCCACAAGTAATCCACACCAATCCAGTCCATCAGTTAACTTCTTGTAGAGTGAAAAGTGTGTTCGTAAGAAGCGAATCCATCTTTCCTTTTTTTTTTTTTTGCTAGTATACCTGTGTGTGTATACCTTTTTTGCTAGTATACCTGTGTGTATACCAAATCTTCTTTGGTTAGAAGAAATCACAAAAATGGCATATATTGTAATGATAGGCATAGATTTTCATTATGACTTGAGTGTTCAGATAAGTTTTGTGGTCACTGCACCGGATTGCAGAATGGGTGGAAATGGACAAATGTTTTTTATAGTTAGCTTTGTAACAACACCGCGGTGTTGAGGTGTTTGAGTTTACTGAAAATGTACAGCAGGTGGAATTTGGCAAAAAAATGTGAGGAATGCAGCTATGGCCTGTAATGTTTTCACAGGTGAACTTATCTACATTGTAGGAAAAGTGAAGGTCCGCAAACATGATAAGATCGCCCAGTAATATTCACCACATAATCTGCGAGACTCACTGTTTACAAATTCAGCATTAATTTGATTATTACATAATTGCGTTTATATAATCTGACTCAACTGGACAGATTGTGCAATGTAATGAGCTTGAACTAGGGGACAAGTTTGCGTGAAATATGAGAGCAGGATAAAACCTCATGTTCCACGGCAGATGTCATCAAGATTTCTGGACAGTCTAGACATTTTAATTACACCCGGTGTAATGCTTTTTTTTTTTTTTTTGCCTTGATCTTGTGTCTTGAAATATGAGAAAAGAGCATTAGTGGATATTTCATCAAAGGACTAATCATTCTTCAATTATTAGATTCTTAGTTTTATTTGTTATAACTGCATGCTAAGGCAACCAACTCTATTACAATGGCTCATGCTTAAGGTAATTTTGTAAACTGTCCTATATTTTGTGCTTTTGACATAAATGTCTCAAATCATGCAGTTTGTGGAGAAGCTTATGATTTCCAGTTGGCAGACATTAAAGGGATAGTTCACCCAAAATGAAAATTCTGTCATTAATTACTCACCTTCATGTCATTCCAAACCTGTAAGACATTTTAAGATAAGATATTTTTGATGAAATATGAGAGCTTTTTGACCCTGCATCGACAGGAACACAACTGACACGTTCAAGGTCCAGAAAGGCAGTAAGGACATCCATGTGACATCGGTAGTTCAACTGTAGTTTTATGAAGCTATGGGAATATTTTTTGTGTATATTTTGTGTTTTCTTTGTGCGCAAAAAGTATTCTTGTAGCTTTGTTATGTTACGGTTAAACCACTGATGTCACATGGACTGTTTTAATGATATCCTTACTACCTGTCTGGGCCTTAAATGTGTCAGTTGTGTTGCTGTCTATGCAGGGTCAGAAAGCTCTAGGATTTCATCAAAAATATCTTAATTTGTGTTCCGAAGATGAACAAAGGTCTTACGGGTTTGGAACAACATGAGGGTGAGTAATTAATAAAATAATTTTTTTTTAATTTTGGTGAACTATCCCTTTAAAATGGCATAAAATCCTATAGACCTAAATTGAAGAAGAATCTGGTTTGTTTGTGTTCATTTGCAGATATTCAAAATGAAGGAGCCAATACCAGTGAGCAAAGCATCTTGAAGAAAAAGAGGCCTGTGTGAGTGTGCGATTGTATGCATGTGGATGAGCTTTCATAGGCCATGTCTGTCCCCACCAAACAAGAGAGGACAGTATGTGTCCTCCTTCCCACCAAGGAGACATTGGACATCACAGTGGGGGTAAATATTCAGCTCTTGTATTTTATCCTATTTTGATTTGGAGAATGTCTTCCTAATGTGAGTCTGTCAATAACAAATGATTAAAAAAAGGCAATAGCCTACTTAAGTCTGTACTTCACATTGTAATATACAGTGGCATGCGAAAGTTTGTGAACCTCTTGCAGAATGTAAACAGTTAAACTGAGCACTGTTCTTCAGAAAAATCCTCCAGGTCCTGCAGATTCTTCAGGTTTTCAGCATCTTTTGCATATTTGAACCCTTTCCAGCAGTGACTGTATGATTTTGAGATCCGTCTTTTCACACTGAGAACTATTGAGGGACTCAAACACAGCTATTAAAAAAGGTTCAAACATTCACTGATGCTCCAGAAGGAAATACAATGGGGGTGCTGGGGGGTGAAAACTTTTGAACAGTATGAAAATGTCCAAATTTGTCTTATTTTGTTGAAATATCTTTTTTTTTCCATTTAATACTGCCCTTCAGAAGCAACAGAAGATACTTGCATGTTTCCTGGAAGACAAATTAAATAAAATTTACCTTGATCTTCAAATTCAAAAAGTTTTCACCCCGGCTCTTAATGCGTCGTGTTTCTTTCTGGAGCATCAGTGAATGTTTGAACCTTTTTTAATAGTTGTGTTTGAGTCCCTCAGTTGTCCTCAGTGTGATGAATCTCAAAATCATACAGTCACTGCACCAAAGGGTTTAAATATGCAAAAGATTCTGAAAAACTGAAGAATCTGCAGGACCTGGAGGATTTTTCTGAAGAATAGTGCTCAGTTTAACTGTTCAGAACAAACAAGGGACTCATGAACAACCATTACAAAACAAAAAAAGTTTTTTTTAAAAAACAGTCGTAGATCATCCAGGTAAATACACACGGTATTAAGAACCAAGCATTTACAAACTTTTGAAGGGGGTTATTTTAATAATTTCGGCTATTTTTTGTCCTGTGGACTATATGTAAACATCTCTTACGTAAAATGTGTATGTAAATTTAATGTAAAATAAAATTTGAATTATCTCTATTATTTTGTTAAAATTGTTGACATTTTCACAGATTCTGCGAGGGGTTCCCAAACTTTCGCATGCCACTGTATAAAATGCGTGCGTGTGTTAATTGAGTTGAATGCATCCATTCAGAATCAGAATGCATTTTAAAACAATGTTTTTGTATCTGATTCATTGCCAATTTTTTTTTTTCTTTTTCTTCCAAGCTGAAAGCAACGGGTCAAGATGTGTTTAACCGTGTCTGCGAGCTTCTCGGGGTTAAAGAGCTGCACTACTTTGGATTGACTTTAGTCAAAAGTAAGGATTGATTCTTCCCAATTACAGTGTATCCTTTTAAAGGTTCCAAAATGGGGTTTTTGCAGTGATGTCATAGCAGAATCATTTTTGATTCATCAGAGAATCTTTCACTGAACAGTTCTCAAAGGAGAAGTCCACTTCCAAAACAAAGATTTACATATAATGTACTTACCCCCTTGTCATCCAAGATGTTCATGTCTTTCTTTCTTCAGTCGTAAAGAAATTATGTTTTTTGAGGAAAACATTTCAGCATTTTATTTTTTATATAATGGACTGATATGGCGCCCCGATTTTGAACTTCCAAAATGCAGTTTAAATGCAGTTTGAAACGATCCCAAATGTGGTTGTAAATGATCTCAGCCAAAAAAAAAGGGGTCTTATCTAGCTAGTTATTTTCATAAAAATAATACAATTTATATACTTTTTAATGTCAAACGCTCGTCGTGTCTTTCTCTGCCTGGACTGTTTTTTTCCGGTTCATGATAGTTAGGGTATGTCGAAAAACTCCCATCTCATGTTCTCCCTCAACTTCAAAATCAACCTATATTGCTGTTCTACCTTTTTTGTTAAGGGTGTTTGATCTTCTTTGCATGTTTACTTTGCAAAGACTGGGTCGGAACTTCTGCAGCAATGTAGGATGATTCTGAAATGATTTTTGAAGTTGAGGGAGAAAATACGAATGGAGTTTTTCGACATACCCTAACTGTCTTGAGCCAGAATACGCAGAGTTCAAGGAGAGCAAGGCAAGATGAGCGTTTGAGATTAAAAAGTATTTAAATTGTATTTTTTAATGAAAATATCCGATGGACTTCTCCTTGAAAAAAAAAAAACGTTGTTTTCTTAGTGTAAAGAACATTTTAATAATCTATAGAACCTTTTCCACTATAAAAACCTTTTGTGCAATGGAAAGGTTCCATGTATGTTGAAGGTTCTTCATGGAGCCAAAGATCTCAAAGAACATGTGTATTTGTATGTACTGTAAATGGAAATTGTAACCACAATTGAGTTGGTTTATTTGTCTTTCACTGAAGACTTTCAAATGCAAATGCTTAGAGCTCAAGGCCTTCTGGTTTTTTGCCAAGTATGAACTGTACCTGAATTACATAAGCTGCAGAGGGAGGTTAAAGACACTTGCTTTTATTCTTAGGGAAATATGAATTAAGTCTATTTAAAACTAAAGTAGTATCCAATATTTGTCTTTTGCAATTCAGATTAGCCTCTCTCTATTAAAATGAGTTTGTCCGCTCAATCTCTTTTTTCAACCTCTCATTCAGAAGCCTCATTCCAGCTTCTTCTTCCCTTGAATACCTTTTTACAATTTTGTGTCACTCTCCTTTTGGACAAGAGCGTCTTTGTTTTTGTGTATTTGAGGGCTGCTGACCCCTGAGGCTTGGAATCGAGCTATATTAACTTTGTTAAGCCAGGAATTCACCATGATTCACCACTTTAGTGCGGAGAGGCAGCAGGAGAGAGCAGTAGATACTGGCCAAGTGTTTAGCAGGGACACAACCTTCTCGTCAAGAACCTTGGATAAAGAGAGAGTGAGTCAGAAAGAGTTTGAGTCATATAGTGAGGGAGGTAGTGATGCAAAATTAGAAGAAATGATGGATAAACTGAACGGAATGTGACCTTGGCTTGTAAAAACATAACATAGAATAAAGTGTTCATATACATTTTTGTAGGTTTGTACAGAAATTTTTTTCTTTTTAATGTTTTATTCATCAAAGAATCCCAAAGAAAATTGAGCAGCACAACTGTTTCGAACATTGATAATAAATCAGCATATTAGAATGATTTCTGAAGAATCATGTGATATTGAAGACTGGAGTAATGATGCTGAAAATTCTGCTTTGCATCGCAGGAATAAATTCTATTTTAAAGTATGTTAAAATAGGAAACAACTATTTTAAATTGAAATAATATTTCACAATATTACTGTTTTTTTGTTTTTTTATTCAAATAAACACAGCCTTGATGATGAGAAAAGTCTTCTTTAAAAAACATTAAAAAATCGTACTGATCCCAAACTTTTGAATGGCATTGTATAAAACAGCTGAAATAGTATTTGCTGTTTAATATTTTTGTGTAAACTGTGATACACTACCATTCTGCAGTTGAGAGAAAATATGAAAAATTAAATTTCATTTTCATTTTTAAAAACCTATTCAGCAAAGATCCATTAAACTGATCAAAAGTAATCAAAATAATTTTACAAAAGATTTCTGTTTCAAATAAAGTCTGTTCTTTTGAACTTTCTATTCATCAAAGAGTCCAGAAAAAAATGTATTGTGGTTTCCACAAAAATATTAAGCAGCACAACTGTTTTCAATATTAATAATTAAAAATAATAAAAAAATTGTATGGTTTCAGAACTAAGTCATATACAAAAAGAAATGTTTTTGTAGCAGCAAATCAGCATATTAGAATGATTTCTGAAGTATCATGTGATACTGAAGACTAGAGTAATGATGCTGAAAACTCAGCTTTGCCATCATTGGATATCTATGATATCTTATGTTTACATATTTTTAAATTAAACCCTAATTTGATTACTTTTACAAATATATGAAGAAATAATAATAATTCTAACCCTAATAATATGTTCTTTATGTAAATAATAAAAGTATTTTTTACATAATGGTAATTAAAAATTTAGTGTAGAGTGTGATGATTTGCATTTTAGATGCTGTCAGTGCATTGATATTGTACCTTTCAGTGTCTATCCAAACATGTGATAAACCATGTGTGCTATCTATACTTCACATACAAATACTTACGTTAACAAATAAATCACATGAAATAAATCACATGGATCACTTGGATGAAAAGAATGTGGTTGAAATGTTCTTTCTAAACAATCTGGGAAATAGCATCGATTTATGGTTCTTAGCTAAATCTCCTTCATTTTTCCATTGTGACATTTATTTAAACCATCTTAATTCCATTCTTGCACAAGTTACCTTTTAGAAGTGTTGACATGATTTACTCAAAGCGGCAGAATTCTTTTGCAATCGCAATCGCTCTGGCATGAGACTACTAGTTTTTACTAGGGTAAGTTTTGTCTGCGGTTGGGGTCGTTGCATACCGGGCTCTGCGTTCACCAATGGCTCAACGGGTCTTTTCATTCCAGCCGTCTCCCTAATTGAGGTCATTGTTGGGCAGATTTCATGCATGAATTCATGATGCCATTGTTTGCAAGCAGAGAGCATTTACGCTTGTTTCCTGTGTGTCCTTTCTGGGCTGTTTTAGACAATGAGCACATCTTTCTGGACTTGGAAGAGAAACTTGCCAAGTACTTCCCTAAGGAGTGGAAACAGGACTCAGGGAAGGTGAGCATAAACACTGTCCTCCATCATTATCATTATAAAAAAGTACCAAAAAGTAAAAGCTATGGCATTATCATCATGGTATGTTCTTTCACATACCAAATAGCATGGTTCATCAATGTGGTAATCGTATAAATATAAATAGTGTTGTGATTCTACTGATTCCATCACAGCATCACTGTACCATGTGCTTCATGTTCCCTGCGGTCATCAGGGCGGTTACAGTATGATAGTAAAGATAAACACTAGTAGGCTGTGGGAGTGACTTCATAATGAATGGGTTGCCACAGTAACCTAGTCAAGCCTGTTCTTTCTCTCACCAGGGGTCACAGAGGAGGTCAATCCCTCCCCTGCTCTGTCTGAAGGTCCAGTACTATGTGGAGAACGGCAGACTCATCTGGTAAGAAACAGGCCTGAGATTCCCGAACGTTTGAAGGGAGGAACCCTCTCCTTGGCCTCTCTCCTTCATTAGTTTTAATCCACCAGGGGGTGAGGCCAGTTTGAGTGGGCTTGTGGTCTTTGTTTTTATGTGGTCTGTCTTTGAAAGCTTTTTTTTTTTTTTAATTAGGTAGAGTTTTCCTCCCTCGTCTGGGTGTGGTGTAACTGAAAACTGCTCATAATGAAAATGAGCCTAACTTTTGATTTTATTAAAGGAGAAGTCCACTTCCAGAACAAAAATGTACAGATAATGTACTCACCGCCTTGTCATCCAAGATGTTCATGTCTTTCTTTCTTCAGTCGTAAAGAAATTATGTTTTTTGAGGAAAACATTTTCAATTTCTCTCCATATAGTGGACTTCTATGGTGCCTGTGAGTTTGAACTTCCAAAATGTAGTTTAAATGCAGCTTCAAAGGGCTCTAAACAATCCCAGCCGAGGAAGAAGGATCTTGTCTAGCGAAACGCTCAGTTATTTTCTAAAAAATAAAAAACTTTATATGCTTTCTAACCTCAAATGCTCATCTTGCCTAGTTCTGCGTGTACTCTGTGCATTCTAGTTCAAGATAGTTAGGGTAGGTCGAAAAACTCCAATCTCATTTTCTTCTCCAACTTCAAAATCGCTCTACATCGCTGTTTTTTGTAAAGGGCGTTTGATCTTCTTTGCACAGTCACTGGGTTGGTACTTCTGCAGCGATGTAGGATGATTTTGAAGTTGGATTAGAAAATGAGATGGGAGTTTTTCAACATACCCTAACTGTTTTAAACCAGAATACACAGTTTACACAGTATATAAGGTTAAAAATTATATAAATTGTCTATTTTTTAAGAAAATAACCAATCGTTGCGCTAGATAAGACCCTTCTTCCTCAGCTGGGATCATTTAGAGCCTTTTGAAGCTGCATTTAAACTGCATTATGGAAGTTCAAATTAAAGTCCATTATATGGAGAGAAATCCTGAAATGTTTTCCTCCAAAAAAAAAAAAACATAATTTCTTCAAGCCTGAAGAAAGAAAGACATGAATATCTTGGATGACAAGGGGGTGAGTAAATTGTCTGTACATTTTTGTGCTGGAAGTGAACTTCTCCTTTAAATGTAAGAAATGAGTGGAGGATTTGAAGATGAAAGGGATAGTTCACCCAAAAATGAAACTCACACTCAAGCCGTAATAGTTGTATATGACTTTCTTCTTTCAGACAAATGCAATCAGAGTTATATTAAAAAAAATGTCCTGGCTCTTCCAAGATTTATAATGGCAGTGAATTGTGGTCGAGATTTTGAAGCATACGCTACGCCTACGTCCTATGTCATCCACTGAAACAGCACTCTCTCGTGAATGCATGTGCGACAGTTAGCGAAAACTAGAGTTTTAAATGTAGATATTTTATTACAAAAACACATCTATTAGCTTCAGAAGGCCTTTATTAACCCCCACCTATTAAGATGTGTGGAGTACTTTTTATGATGGATGGATGCACTTTTTGGGCTTCAAAATCTCAACACCTATTCACTGCCATAATAAAGCTTGGAAGAGCCAGGACATTTTTTTTTTTTTCCCGGCCTGTCAGTAACACAGATAACACATGACAGTGTGTATGTGTAGCTATGTTATCATCATTCACGGCCATTTTTTTTTTTTTTTTTTTAAAAAAGAGCCAGGACATTTTTAATAGAGCTCTGATTGTATTTGTCTAAAAAGAAGAAAGTCATATACACCTAGGATGGCTTGAGGGTAATTTTCATTTTTGGGTGAACTATCCCTTGAATTTTCAGCAGTCATTACTCTAGTATTTTTAGGATTCTTTAATGAATAGAAAGTTCAAAAGAGCAGAATCAAAAATAATTCTTGCTAAAAAAAATGGATATTTGATGTTTTTTTCCATGTTCTCAGTGAGCGTAAAGCGAGAAAACTGTACTACTATGATCTGCGGGAACGTGTCCTGCGCTCTGAATGCCGACAGCAGGAGGAAGTGTATTTCCAGCTGGCAGGATACGCCCTACAGGCCGATCACTCTGACCACCCCTCAGATGACCACAGTCAGGGACATGCAGTGTATTTCCAACCCAAAGAATACTTCCCACCCTGGGTAAATCTTCATTAGAGTGTATAAAATACAAACACATACATTTGCATCCAAACTGGTGGTGCTTTGCTTTGTTTTTAATCACGATAAAATTTGGTTTAAATTGAAAAGTCCAGCATTTGTGGTATTTGTACGCTCGTATGCTGAAGTATTTAACTAACAAGATTTTCTTGGGCAACCAGCTTCACCAGAAAGACCATGCTGATTGACCAACATTTTTTTTAAAAGAACCAAACCAGCAAATTCTTGTTGTGTTTGTACAGCAGGGGTTTGATTAAAGTTTTTGTCAATCTAATAAAGCATGGCGAGAGCCCACACTCATTTCATAATCACGCATGACCCGTGTCTGCTCTCTTATAGATAATTGCAAAGCGTGGCATTGACTACCTGCTGTGTCACGGGCCCAAGGTTCATAAAGAGCTGTGGGGGATGTCCTCGCGTGACGCTATCCTGCTCTTTATCAGAGAATCTTGCCGTCTGGAGGATGTCCCAGTCACCTTTTATCGCCTACAAAAGGTCAGAGGTCACAAATGGTTATCAGAATGTCTTGCTGTAGGTCAAGACATTCTCAGCTTGGAATGTAGGGAGGCTTTGAAAATATTTTCATCAAAGTTAACGTTAAAGTAATTTCTGCACTACTAGTGGCAGCTATTGGAATTGCAGTCTGCTTGATTGAGTTACATTTCAACAGCAGCTCAATCAATACTAGAATGATTTCTGAAGGATCATGTGACACTGAAACCTGAAGACTATTTTAAATTGTAATAATATTTAAACATTTCTGTTTTATGGTGTATTTGATTAAATAATTTCAGCCTTGGTGAGAAAAAAGACCTCTTTAAAGAATAATAAAAAAAATCTTATTGACCCTAAACTTCTAATTTTGTGTGTGCATGTAATATAATACTATATTTATAGTATATAGAATATATTAACAGGTTTGAATAATTTGAATAATATGTAGTATTTTACACTACCAGTCAAAAGTTTTTGAACAGTAAGATTTTTTATTTATTTTTTATTCAAGCAGCAAAAACAGTAAAATTTTGAAATATTTTTACTGTTTTAAAATACTGTTTTCTATTTAAATATATATTAAAATGTAATTTATTCCTGTGATCAAATCTACATTTTCAGCATCACAGTTTTCAGTGTCACATGATCCTACAGAAATCATTATAATATGCTGATTTTCTTTTCAAGCAGTTTGCTGTTGCTTATTTCAGATAAATGCTGTTCTTCTGAACTTTCTATTCATCAGAGAAACCTGAAAATATTTTGCTCAGTTATTTTCAACATAATAGTAATTTAAAAAAAATGTTTTTTGTGCAGCAAAAACATTTGAATGATTTCTGAGAGATCATGTGACTGGATTAGTGATGCTAAAAATTTAGCTTTGAAATTACAGGAATAAATTGCATTTTAAAATAGATTTTATTCTACTAGAATATTCCAAAAACAGTTATTGTAGTTAGTAAAATATTTTAAAATTTTACTGTTTTGCTGTACTTTGGATCATAAAAATGCAGGTTTGGTGAGCAGAAGACTTCTTTAAAAACATTAAAAATATTACTGTTCAAAAACTTTTGACTGGTAGAATATATATATATATATATATATATATTTATATATATATAATATATATATATATATATATATATATATATATATTAAAAAGTGTGTTAATAAGCATCTGTCTCTTTCCTGTAGGACAAGAAAGAAGAGAAAGGTTCAGCGCTCCTTGGACTCACTCTGCGAGGAATGCAAGTGTATCAGGTGTGTGTTTGTGAATGCATGGCCCTTTCCTTGCTACTAAAAATGGGGAAAACCACTTGTATATAAATTGCAGCAGTGCAAAAAACTAGACACATCATCATCGCAACAGTTGTTGTTACACGTCACCCTCATTGAAAATTATGGACTTCTGATTGCTTTTAGCTGCAGAGCATGGGTGAATGGCCTACTTCATTGTGCGTCATTCTGTGATTCAGTGCACTCCTGTGTTTTCTCTTTGAGCCGATGCCAATCACAATGATAGAGCTCTCCAGATAGGCCTGACTGGAATGCATATATTAGAAGGTTTAGTCCATAAACAGGGATTTGGAGTGCATGCCTTTCCCCTGAGTCCTCTGATCTGCCTGTTATAGCGTCTGAGGTTGGATTAAACTAAGGGCCCTGTGTCTAAGAGATCAAAGACCCAGTGTGGTGAGGCCCTGACCCCAACCTTAAACGGGCTCCCCTTCTACTTTGATAAAATAAAAAAAAAAAAAAAAAAAAAAAAACAGGATTTATATATTACTTCTTTCTCACACTGCCAAATAAGCCTATAGTACAAATGATCTGTGGAAGTGAGTTTTGTGGCAAGAAGGGTTAAGAGGTCTGATTGTTAGTCAGAACAAGTATTTTTTGATAAATAAAATCAATATTGTTTTTCTTTGGAGTTTTTATGAAGTATAGTTAAGAAACGGTTACTTGGCTTTCTTAAAAGTAATAAAAGAATCAGCAATGAATTCATAGGAACCTGAACCATTTAGTGCAAACGAAAACTGAGCCATTTAATTTTGTAACAATTCCCATTCTTACTTCTGACAGTAACAGTGACAGAGGCCTTTTTATTTTGCAGGAGCTGAACAATGTGCGTGATCTGCTGTATGACTTCCCATGGTTTCATGTTGGACGGCTCACCTTTCTGGTAACATTTAATGTTACTGCTTTTCTCATTATTAGATTACACCAGACCTCACTGTTCCTCCCTCAGTCCAAGTGATTTGGGGTTGGTTTATCTAAACTCCATGATGTGTTTTGGAATTGTGGTGCTTGATAGTTCACCCAAAAATGAAAATTCTGTCATTAATTACTCAGCCTCATGTCATTCCAAACCCGTAAAACCTTTGTTCATCTTCCGAACACAAATTAAGATGTTTTTGATGAAATCCAAGGGTTTTCTGACCCTGCATAGACAGCAAAGCAAGTACCACGTTCAAGGACCAGAAAAGTAGTAAGGACATTGTTAAAGTAGTCCATGTGACATCAGTGTTTCAGCCTTAATTTTATTCTCGTAGCTTCTTAAAATCAAGGTCGAAAATATCTTAATTTGTGTTTTGAAGATGAACAAAGGTCTTACGGGTTTGGAACAACACGAGAGTGAGTAATTAATGACAGAATTTTCATTTTTGGGTGAGCTATCCTTTTAAAAGTTACTTTTTACAAATACAGAGGTTCTGTCTTTTTCTCTCCGCACAGGGGAAGAAGTTTGAGATCCAGCCGGATGGTTTACCCTCTGCGAGGAAGCTGGTGTACTACACGGGTTCGGCTTTTCGTTCCCGACATCTTCTGCTGCATTTAAGTTCCTGTCACCGATTGTACCTCAGTTTGCAACCTGCACTCAAACACCTGAAACAGCTGGAGGAGACAGAGGGTAAGAACTTATTTGGACAACTTTAAAGGCGATTTTCTCAATATTTTGATTTTTTTGCACCCTCGGATTCCAGATTTTCAAATAGCTGTATCTCGCCCAAATATTGTCCTATCCTAACAAACCATACATCAATGGACCCTTATGACTGGTTTTGTAGTCCAGGGTCACAAATGTGATTTAAATTGAAAAATAACGTGACCAGATTTCTGAAATACAACAACAGGGATGATACACTTTTGTACGTTTTTTTTTTATTTTTTATTTTGGGGTCCCGTACTATTGTAGCAATTAATAATTATAATGTTTTGGGTTAAAATGACCCTTAATGGTTTTAGTACAACTGTCAAACTATGAAAAATAGTGAATGGTAACTACTGCAAATAGCAAATAGTTCAAAACAGTATTATAACTTAAGACTTTACACAAACTTGTTACAAAAATAAAATAAGATAGAAAAATAGTATTTGACGTGTATTTGTAACAATGTATACAGTAATTACAACTGTTTTGGACACCACAAACCAAAAACAGAAATGTCTGGTCACCCTATTGAAAACAAGTCCCAGATATGTCTAAATCTTAGTGAGAACCATCATTAGTAGTCAGAATTATTGTACCATGTCACGCTATTTTTGACGCTGATTTTTTTCCCCTCTCTTCGGATCCAGAAAAGAAGAGGTACCGTGAATCGTACATCAGTGATGAGCTAGACCTGGACCAGCCGTGCAGCGAGGGCAGTCCCCGTTTGTCTCGACACTCCACCAGCAGCTCCGGCATTGAGGCGGACACCAGGCAAAACAGTGTCTCCGTAGAGATAGTTTCCATGGAGGAGAAGGAAAAGTCCTTTATCTCAGCTGTCAGTCACGGCTCCTCACACACCTCTGGTATCGACACGGGCAGCAAAGCCCGGACCGATGAAGATGAGTGGCAAGAAGAAGGTGAGGGTCAAACAATTTCAGTCATAATCAGTATTGAAAAATATACCACTATGTTTATAATCAGGATTCTCTAAACACATCTGCCAACTGTAGTCACATTTCATTTGCTAGACTTCGATTTGCACGCAATACTTGTGCAGTTGTTTTGCAACAGTATAAAATATCACGCTCATCAATTTGACATGGTCTGCTGACAGATAGGCATTGTTGGGATTCCTCGCATATATAATGCTGGAAAGACATAAATGAAGCTGTGGAGGTTGTTCTGAAGTTATTTAGTTTATTTGCTCAGCCAGGTTGACGTGCAAAATGTCACGTTCGCACTGACAGTGAAAGACAAAATCTCTTGTCACGACATGTTCGATTTTTGACAAGGTTAAGCATAGATTAACCCATTATGGGCAGTTTGTGATAAAATCTGAATGTAGATTTGCAGGATGTGGTGAAGGAGCCTGGCGAGGTCTCTGTGGACGACCCTGTGGATATCTTGAGACTGGCTGAGTTGCTGGAGGGCGTGTCCGTCGACTGTCCCGCCATCCAATCAGACACTGAATTTGAAGGTGATGACTCAGAAAACAGATTTAGGTTACTTCCAAACAATTGTACATCTGACACATTCAGTTTGAAATCTGATCTACATCATTTGACCTGTTTCTGATTCATTTGTATCCAGTTCTTTTTTTTTTTTTTCATTGTTGCATAACAAAAACAAAGTTACTGTGTAAATGTGTAAATAAAGGAGAAAGTGCATGCTTAAAACTATTGGCAAGTAAGCGATTAGGGCGGACTTATTATATATAAAATGTATATAAATATTTATTATGAACATGATGGTTATTGTATTATATTATATTATATTATATTTAGTGCTGTCAAACAATTGCGATTAATCGCATCCAAAATAAAAGTTTTTGTGTACATAATATACATGTGTGTACTGTGTATATTTATTATGTATATATAAATACACACATATACAGTATATATTTTTAAAATATTTACATGTGTATATTTTTATTCATATAATTAATATTCTATATAAATATATTTAATATATAAACATAACATTTTTCTTATCTATGCACAAAAACTTTATTTTGGATGCGATTAATCGTGATTAATCGTTTGACAGCGCTAATTTTATTATATTATTATTTAGCAAATGTCATGCAATTAATGTTTATTTGTTATTAATGTGTTTTAAGGACTTCTAAAACAAATGCTCACCATGGCTGAATTTATTAGATCAGAAATACAGTAAATACAGTCATTCTGTCAAAATATTATTCCAGTTCAAAATATCTGTTTTCAGTTAATTTCTTCCCTAAACAGCAGTGTATAAATTGAAAGTAAACAGATTGGGCCAAAAATGTGACCCTGGACCACAAAACCAGTCATAAGGGTCAGTTTTTTTTGAAGTTGAGATTTATACATCATCTAAAAGCTGAAAAAATAAGCTTTCCATTGATGTATGGTTTGTTAGGATAGGATAATATTTGATACTGAGATACTGAGATTTGAAAATCTGAAATCTGAGGGTGCAAAAAAATCTAAATATTTAGAAAACCGCCTTTAATGTTGTCCAAATGAAGTTCTTAGCAATGCATATTACTAATCAAAAATTAAGTTTTGATATATTTATGGTAGGGAATTTACTAAATATCTTCATGGAACATGATCTTTACTTAATATCCTACTGATAAAAGGAAAATCGATAATTTTGACCCATACAATCTACAATACTTACAACTGGTTTTGTGGTCCAGGGTCACAAATGAGTGTGTCAAAATCTGTGCATTAGGCCTTAAAGCACAAATTCAGTTTTTCTTTTAAACAATTTTGAAATACAGTAAATCAATACTTTGCCTACAGCCTTTGATGAGATTATAAATCTGATCCTGTTTACTGTAACGTCTGTTTCCAGGTCTACAAATAAGTGCAGTTACAGGAAACGATCAAATGGACCATTGTGATCCAGACAGCATGAAACAGGTTTGCCGTCTCTTTCTTCTTCAATCTTTCCCTTTTCATTTCTTCATCATATCACTAATTGTTTATCACCCGTTACAGGATTCAAATCAGAAGGTCCGAAACCCAGCTGACCGCTACAGTCTGAGCCTGGACGACGTGCGACTGTATTCCCCTCCTCTCCCTCTGGGAACGGCATCGGTTCCAGACACCTCCGTCAGCTGCACATTCGGGCTCCCGCATTCACCAACCAGCCCGTGTCCAGACGATACTTCATTCTGTGTCCAGCGCTCCACGAACTGCCTATCTCTGGACATGCTGGATGATAACCAGCCGCTGGAGCTTGTTCTTTAAGAAACTGAGAAGACACAGTTTCCTGTTGTCTGAAGCATTAGGAAACATTTTCATCAGGAATTTTGTTACTCAACCACACTCAAATGTGTTTTTATGCTGTTCAACAGCAGGACAATATGAACGACAGTGGTTTGTTTTACAGATTATACAACGTAGAATTTTCTAAAGAACTCGTTAATGAATAATCTTACAAGAAGCAAGGCATTACTATGCTAACACCGTGTCCTTGATGAAATTACTTGATAAAACTTATCTCTTCCAAGTAAATTCTAATCAGCTGAAACTGCAATGAGCAGCAGGATGCCCCGCCCACAGTGATCATTGGTCCAAATCCAGTTCTGCATGGCTAAACTGTATATTAAACATCAAAACAAAACATTTTCACATTCTTTTGTGGACAGACAAATTACTTGTTGGTTCACACCTGGTTAGGACATGGTATAACATGTAATGCTACAAAATTTGTTTAGGGAAGAAAACTTTGGACCTCCGAATTTCTAATGGCTTGGGAATGTCAAACTTAAAGGAACATTCTCTGAATTACTTTATGAATACAGACAGAAGCTGCCAGAAAATCCACTGAGAAGACAGTTCTCGTTCTCATGCAATAAAATGCCATACGTTCTTTTAAACAAAGACTTTTAACTTGGAGTTCCATTTAATGTTACATTACTGATGTCAGTACATCAACTTATTCAGCCATGTACAATAGCGCAGTGGTTAATCATATCAAATATGATACAAGAATTCATGTTCACCACCTGTTCTCCGGTTTCAAGCAATAATTGTGTATAGACAATACTCTTGTTCCCAAGTTAGCATGTGTGAACCCATGCAAACCTGCAATCATGATTGGAACAAGGTTAAAAGGTCAAAACAAAATAGTCCATGTATGTTTTCTGAGATCTAACCACTGGTTTAATATAATATCACATAGTTTCTTATGACAAGTAATTTTGAACTGGAATGAACTTATATTAGAACAAAGACTCTTTTGCTGTATACAGATCATGTTTGTTTTGTTCAGGATACATGAGCTCTTTTGATTTTGATAATTACAAAACACACATCAAGCCCTCAGAGGTTTTGTACATAATGGTGGGTGTAATTTCTTCATCTATGTATTGTAAACACACATCCTATTAAAAGCATGCCCATATATGTGTTCCTTTCAGTGAAAGGAAAAACACGAAGAATGAATAGTATGAATAAACATAGCTGGTGTTTTTAATTACATTGTAAGATATGTGTATGTGTTCTTCATTACAAAGAAATACAATAAACTGAAAAAAGCAATAAGCATAACCACAGGGTTGACCGAAAATCATGGTTACTATAGTTAAACAATGGTAAGCACAATTAACCATGGTTTTTCTACACTAACATAGTTTAACCATGATATTTGTGGTAAAACTGGTTATACAAAAAAAAAAAAAAAAAAAAAAAAAAAACATAGTTACAACACTTTTACTATAATAAAACCATGGTTTATTTTTAAGGGATCTGTATTTATGTATTTTTATGATTTTTTTTTTTTTTTTTTTTATAACTGTACTGCCTTAGTGGTTTGATGTTTTGTACTGTTTAATAATGATAATAATCATCATCATCATCATCAGAAAATGATCGCAATACGCGCTCTGAAGTCCCGGTCTGAATCAAAAGATTCGCTATATGATTTCGATAGCGATATTCGCGCTTTGAAACGGTGAATCATTTTGCAACGCAAAGGTTTAACTGATTCGGAATTTTGAAAAGCATCGTTTCACCCATAACTATACGTGTTTTTTTAAATCATTACAAGCTATGTGGAAATTGGAAAATTAAATGCTCTAAGAGATGTGGTGTTTTTTTGTTTTGTTTTGTTTTGTTTTGTTTTTGCTGTGAATGGCTTGAACTGAATGATCGAAGTCACGAGTTTGAATCAATTGGAGCGGTTCCAGCGTAAATGACTCCCTCAATTGAATCGGTTTGTCTGTTCCTCCTCCGCTTTTCGCATCTTCATCCGCCTTTACACGACACTGTCAGTACCTCTTCTGGCTTAGCTCACTAGTTTTATTGACTTAAAAAAAGGTATGATGTTTACAAATAAAATAGTCATACTACTATTTCAAAGATAACCTCCAACACAAATCTACAAACACATTCAGGTGAGGTAACCGTTACTGCTAAACACTCAATATGATGCTGCATCTCAAAATGCACATTAGATGGAAACATTGTGCATTATGATCGAGTTTGTAGCTTAATTCACTATTTTTTTAAATAGTTTGACCACTGCAATTTAGTTGGTGGCGGTTGGTGAATGGACTGTTCATTTGAATCGAATCTTCCTAATAGGGTTGAATTAATTCAAAAACCAGTCAACCTTAAGGGAAAAGTTAATCAAAAAATGAATATTCTGTCATAATTTACTCCAAACCTCCTGACTTTCTTTCTTTCGTGGAACATAGATGAAATTGTGTTTTGTCCATACAATGAAAGGCAATTTTAAAACGGTTTGGTTACCAACATTATTCCAGAAAGTGAAAGGTTTTAAACATAAAAGATGACGGAATTTTTATTTGTGGGTCAGCTATCCCTTTAAAAACATACATGAACTCCTTGATTTGAACGCTTCATTCATCAGTTCAAACAGTTCGAATCATTAATTCGAATCATTAATCGTCTCTTTCCAACATGGGAGGAGAACGAGTTATAACCAATGATTTCTGATGAGGAGAAAAGCAAAAACAGCAAATAACACTTACTATAAGTATAGTATGTTTTCGACTTGTTTTATTAAGATTGTTATAACACTAAAGAAAAACATGTCTTTTTAAACAGCATTTTATTGAAACGTACAAATCGTTTTAAGTCAAAATAAGTAAATAACGCTTAGTATTAATGTAAATGCAGATAATACCGATTTTAATGAGCCTAAATCTGTTCAATAGAAGAGTGAACCTACATTATCAGTCGCTATGCGCCCTCTGCTGGCAGCAGCGTTTCTCACTCAGCGCATGCGTCAATTGTAATTGACGTAATATTTCAGGAAGTAGACGCACCGGTTCACACGTGCGTAGCAGGCAGAAGCATCGAACCGAATTTTAGCTATTTTAAGACTGTAGATGTTTTTAACTTAAAAGGGCTGATAAGAAAATGTCTAATTTTTTGATAAACACCCTTTTATCTCACCATCCCGATCCAGAGGACTTGTTCAATACTTTGTGCTGGCCAAGCACATCACGCCCCGACATAGAGAAGATAGAAGCTCTAACTGTTTTGATCAAAGAGCTTTCTAATAAATCACAAGAAGAGCGCTTTATTTGCAAAGTTCAGTCAGTGATATGGAATCAATGCATGCCACTTATGCAAACGATCTCCAGTGCAGATGATGGAGGTAAAGATCTGCTCAGTGCTGTCTGTGGACTTTTTGCAGTGTGTGTCAGTACCTGTCAGACCCATGATGTACCTGAGAAGGTAAGTCATGTTCTTCTGCCTGTGCTGATGACGAGAGATGATGGCAACCATGAAACCTGCAGGTTTGACATGGATGTTGCCATTGAAGTCACCGCAGTGCTGTTATCCAGCATCTCCTATGACAGAGACATCATCTCCAGGACATTGTCCTGCACCCTTTGCTGTGCCAAAGACCTCTCTGACTCCATAATATCAAAAATCATAGTCCGGATCTGGTTCACCATTCTTAAATCCTGCGATAAAGGCACAGAATCAGAGGTCCTACATCAGATATGGGATGATTTACTATCATGGCATCAGAGAGATCAGACAGAATCGGTATCAGCTCGGGTTCTGTTGTGTCTCACTGCTCTTTCCGACCACCTCTACTCATCGGAAACCTCTCAGACCCGGCCGGACCCTAGAAGATCTCAGAGGTTTTTTAAGGCAATTCAGGCTGGATTGACTCACAAGGACAGCGTGACCCGCAAACGGGCGCTTTACCTGCTCACCAGGTGTGTTGCCCTAGCGGAGATCAAGAAAGAAGATGTGTTTACCAGTGAGGAACCTGACACGGGTAAAGCAACGTTCAGAATCTTTCATAGTGTGTAAGATGTTTATGATTTCTAACACTGTGTTTCACACACATCTGGTTCTTTGCAGATGAAATCCTGTTCAGATGGACACCAGAAAAAAAGCAGTTACTGAGGGAATTCTGGGAAGACTATGCTCTGGTATTAGAGACTTTGGAGGAAAACCAGGTAAGAATATTTTATTTGTGTTTGAGATTCACAAAACCCCACTGGCTATGTTCAGAATAGCAAACTACCATACTTCGCAATGACAGCTGATATTTATATGCATTTAATGAAAGTTGTCTGCTATATTGCTATAAACATCTCATTCATTTGAAGAATTAAATCTTGTTTTTTGGCCATATGATTACAAGCAACTGCACCAAATTGCATATTTTGCCTAGTTTTGGCTTCTCCATATTCTCTTGTATCATATTACCTTAAAGGCCAGATGATACTCAGCAATGACACGTTTGCAAAAAAAAAAAAAAAATATATATATATATATATATACTTTTTTTTTTTTAAGATTTTCTTGAATACTTTGCCTAAAGGTTCAATAAATTGTTCCAAAAAAAAGGGTTTTCATACTATTATTTCATATGTCAGGCTTTACAGGTATAAAATATAAATATTTTAAAAACATTTGGATATTTAATTCATATGAAAATTGGTTCTATTTATCAGTATTTTTTTTTTTTTTTGTGCCTTCAATAATGTTTATGAAAAATTCATATTGATTGACCAACAAACAAATATTTGCCTTATTATAATGGAAACAAATATTTGTTAACTGCATTTTGCATCTTATTTTATGTTTTATTTATTTATTTTTTTTTAAGATTCACGTGATTCGACCTGTACTTAACAGGATCGACATGCTCGTTGAGACAACAGCGACTGACATCCAAGGTTAGATGCATTTCTTTTCTGGCAGTACATGGTATCTATTCACTGGTCTTGTATCTTTGCTTGATCTTGTTCTCCAACTCTCTCCATCATCAGGTGGGCTGTTTTCACCATCCTGGCTGTTGTGTGTGTATCAACGCATGTTTCACAGTGAAAACAAGGCAGTTATGAAGGAAGGAGTCAATCACCTGTTAGAACTAAAAGCATTGCACCGTCCCGAATTTGCATTGGCTTTCTCACAGGTATCCATCCATCCATCCATGAATCTTCAGATAATAGGATGTTATGTTTTGTTAACTAAATAATCTGTTTAAACCCAAAAATGTGTCAGATTTTGAAAGTAAAATAGTTTGTGAATACACTTAATGATAACTAATGTTCTTCCAGTTTGTGATTGGTCCTCTCATGGATGTTCTTGCAGAGAGCGCTCTCTATCACAGGTAATGGTTAGCTGGTGTTAAAATTCATACAATGTGGAATTTTATTACATGACACAGTTTGTTCGGTCTCAATCTTAAAATCTTCGTTTCCACAGAGCGCCACAACAGAATATCAGAGATTGTCCAGAGCTTGGAGTAAAACTCCAAATATTCATGGTGAATTTCTTCAACAGTTTGCCGGAAGAGAACAGAGGTATAGAGAACCAGTTTATGTTTGTGGAGATGTTTTAGTCTCTGTGTTTTAGGCTATTAAACAAAACCATGAAAAAGATTCTGAGATGTTTTAAGCTGGTCTGAAGTGTGCAATTTCATATCCAGAATTCATGTTGTTGTTGTGACCAGGTTCAGTGTTGCTGCAGCTCATTCAGCGGCTGGGTTCAAGGCACTGGTGCGCAGTCCCGCTGCTCTTTCTGTCCCAGGCTCTGGCCTGTCTGTCCCCGAGTCCTTTACTAGGATCTGAAGGACTTCATGCATTCAGGTACAAATATAAACTGCCAATGGATTAATATTTTAGCAAAAACTAAATGTAACTATTTAATACAAGTTGAATCAGATTGTCTGATCTATAAAACTGACATCTGTAAAGATCAAATATTTGATGAAAGCAAGTGCGTTATTTGTTGCAATAATATACGCGTTTGTAATTTACATAATCTGTTCATGTTTTTGTTTTCAGAGAAGTTCTGCGCTTCACTATGATCACTCACCAGGTTCTTCTGAGAGGAGCTTCACAGTGTTTTCTGCTCCATGCTGCTCTCTGCCTGACAGATGTGGTACTGTAGCTTTTCCTCTTCAAATTCCTAACTCTGTAAAGTCTGTCATATGAAATAATAGTCAGATTTTTTACTTTATTTTGAATGGAAAAATTGATGAAAAAAAGTTTTCACATGTTTTATATCATATTTGGAGCGTTTATGGTTGATGTAGTATGATATTAGTGAGAATATAGAGCTTAGATTGAAGAAGGAAAGAAACACCTAAATTTTATTTTTATTTAGACCTAAACTGAGTAAAAATTTGACATTTGGTGCAGATGTTATTTATGTGGCCAAAATGAAAGAAATTTTGATGCGCCCATTTGATGCACCCAATCACAAATGGGATTTTACTTTCATAAATTAGTTTTTTAGTGCTATTTTCTAGATTTTGTTTGAAATTCAATAATTCAAACTGATTTCCATCTTAGAATTCAAGATTTTACAGTTCACATTCTGTTTATTGTAATTATTATAATTAAGTTAAGTCATTTAACAGACCGAACCTATATCTGACTGATTTTCTTGTTTTTGGCAGTCAACGGTGTCTCTAGATGAGATATTTGGTTTTCTTGTACATTTTCGAGCTGATGAATCTCTATGTCGGGGTACAGCACTTTGGAAAGAGGTAAACTTGATGTCAGTTAACTAAATCAAAGTTTATAAGTCATGCTCAATCTGCTAAATATTTGATCACACAACTAATATTCACAACATATTACGCTTTGCTCCCATCACAGCTGTGTAATTGGCTCCAGGCTAACGAAGGCTGTTTTCATTTGACCGACGGCGATTCGGGTTCCTCTGAGGAGCTTCACGCTGAAACGTCAAACCGAGATAGACCTTTCATATTCAGCTACGTCCAGCAGCGCCTGAAGACCTTTCTCACAGTTCCAGCCAGCTCAGGTTAAATACAGTGCAACATTTTAGCAATATTAGACATTTCTGAAACAACAAAACTCAATTTTTGCAACCGAAACAACCTCAGTTTAGACACATTTGAGCATTATGCCACATTTCTTGCATTTTGAGGTCATTATCATCTACCCTATTTATATTACATGGATCTACACATTTCCCACCATGCTTTATGCACATCTCACGTTTTTATTTAGATGATTTCATCTCTTCCGGCAGATCAGACAGGAAGTCTCCCTGATCCAGGTGAGGCTGAGCTGCTTGCGCGGGCTGTACTTCTGACAGCCGACCTTCAGCAAACCAGGAGTGAGGAACCTGGTCTAGAACTGCTTCTCCAGCCCCTTTTGGATGTCTTACGAAGACTCAGCACTAACGTCTATCTGGTGCTGCAGAAGACGGACAGGAGCCTGCAGTTACTGCTGCGCCTGCTGCAGCTGCATCGCAGACGCTCGGATACTGAGGAGAATGGTGAATGTTGTGTTTGGAAAAAAAAATAAAACAAACATGCTGTGTTTGAACATGCAGAAGTCTTGAATCTGGTGTGTTTGGATGTTTGTAGAGGATGTCGTGGCTGTTGCGTTGAAGACGCATGTGCTGTCGGTGGTGGAATCGGTGCAGGAGTTTCTGCTGAGAAGGTTGAGCGGGGAACTAAGGGAGGTGAGTGTTTTCATGCATCACATATAGTAATCCTTCTGGAAAAACTAGGTCTGGGTGGTCAAAACGGGATTATTGCTGATTCAAGTTGGTCTACCAGCACTAATCCGCTGACCAAGATGGTTTACCAAGTCAAAATTGGGCCCGTCAACTATTTAGACTAGTTGATTATGACAGTAAATGACTGTCTTGAATCACCAGAAACCATGTAAAACCAGCTACCATTTAATTTAGCTGGATTTTCTCAGGATTTTTACCCTCTGTGTCTGTCTTTTCTCTCTTTCTCTAGTTATGTGATGTGGAGAGGTCTGATCTTTATCTCTCAGTATTAAGGGAGCTGGTTCTCACTTATTCCACTGTGTCGTGGTACGGATCAAATCTGCAGCAAAACTACATCCCAAAACTCATCACAAACTGCCTGAGGATCCTCAATGAACCCTCTGAACAGGTAAGATTATTCCTAAACATAGGCTTGATTCTTGGAATCTGTTCATCATAATTACACGTTTAATACAATTACTAAAAACTACTTTTCAAAAGTTTGGGGTAAGATTTTATTTATTTATTTTTTTAAAGAAATCTCAATTATATTTTTAAGTATACTTCTGAACAAGGAGACATTTTGATCAAAAGTGATATTAAACACATTTATAATGTTGCAAAAATATTTCTATTATAAATAATTGCTGCTCTTTTGAACTTTCTATTCATTAAAGAATTTATAAAAATAAGAAAAGTTTCATAATCAGAAAATTAGAATGCATATTAGAATGATTTCTGAAGGATCATGTGACACTGATGACTAAACTGCTGGCTGCCAACAATTCAGCGTTTCATCACGATAATTAATTTTAATTGTTTAGAAAATGTTAATTTTCCTATTTTAATACATTTTAAACTGTATGAAGATAGAAAATGGTTGTTTTAAATTGTAATAATTTTCACAATGTTAAAAAACTTTCAAATGAAAGTTTAAAATTAGAATTTCACAATTATTTAGAGTTGGAAGTTACTTTAACCTCTGCAGCATGACACCCTTGTTTAAAAAAAAATGTTACTGTAGATGATTATAGATTTTTCCCAAGCACATTTGTAAGACATTTTGTAAGTGAGTGGTACTTTCTGATGAAATGAGATCAAAAATGCATGTTTTTCTAGAATCCATCTGTGTCAGGGCAGGTTCAGAGAGCGGTCGGTATGGCCACACTTGCGCTGTTGTGTGACATGGCTGAACGAGGTGTCCTGAATTCCCGGTCTGAGGCTATGAGATCTCTTCACTCACTGACCGACTACTTCTACCCTTCATCGTCTTCATCATCTCAGCATCTCAACTGTACATTACTGAAGCCCACATCTGTGACAGTCAGGTCTGTTCAAGCTCTTAAAAAAGGTCTTACATTGCTGTAGTTCTCACAATTAAAAATCCATATAGATCCATATATACATCCATATAGTGGAGAACTTTTGTTCAGAATAAGTTTACCTTGGAGCATTATAACTTTATTTCAGTGATCCAGTTGATAGTCTCGTGCTGAAGGACTGGGGGCGAATTGTGGCCCAGTTTATTCGAGATCAGTGGACGTGTCTGAGTTTTCTGCAGAAGTCTGCTGGAACCCTTCAGGCTCCTGAAGCTCCTGAGGTCCTGAGGGCTGCTGTGGATGCTCTGGCATTACTGCCTGGTCATCTTGTTCTGCCAGTGCAGGATTTCATGGCATCAATCTTACCACAGGTGGGCCGCAGTTGCACCTTTTTTCAATTAGGATTTTGTTAGCTTGGTTGCATGAACATTTCAGATTTAAAGGTAAAAAATACATGTTTTCTAGATGCTGTTTTCCTTGAAGTCAGCTGATAATGTTATTGTTCCTAATGCTAAACAATTATCAATAACATTTATATAAAAAAAAAAAAAAAAATCAGGAATTTAATTTCATTTTTTTTTATTCAAAAAATTATTATTTTTGATTGAACCTGTAATTTATGTATTTTTGAAATTTGGTTGTTGGGTCTATTTTCTCCACCAGGTGGTGCAGTGCGATGAATCTCTATGCACTGAGGCCATATGTGCATCATGGAAGGTGGTTCAGGCTCTGAGCACAAACCCCCATGACTTCTGGTCCACGCTGCAGGGATTTGTGCGCTTAGCTTTTCACCAGGGGCTCCTGCAGCTCACGGAGGAACAGAACCCCAGAATAACAGCCTGCATACAACAGGTCAGGGAAAGACCTTAAAGACCCCTTGTGCAATTTGTGTTCAAAAAGGCATATAGCTAGTGTATATAATAAAAGCTTTCTGGTTTTTGGCAGATTTTGACCGAGCTCATGGAATTGGCTCAAGTCCGATCAGGAGTGTTTAATGTTCTGATCCAGCACTGCTGTGAGACGTGGCTTCCCTCTGTGACAGCAGAGAATGTCCAGTCAGACAGTGTGTTCAGTACGGCTCTCTTACACCTAGACATCCTGACTGAGGCCTGTGTGTACGGCCCAGTGTTTAGAAGAGACCAAAGGTGAGTGCACATTAAAAAACAGATAAAAACTGTTTTTTTTATTTTTTTTATTTAATATAAAATATTAATAAAAAAGTTTTTTATATGTAATAATAAATTAGATTCAATTACACACACACACACACACACACACACACACACATATATATATCTATCAGAGGTTGCGCTAGACATTAACATTGACCGTCATTTTGACGGACAGGGTCACAAAAATTCCGTCATAATCTATTATTACCCGTCATTTGAATTTTCATATTTGAATTAGAATAACACATTTTATTTTTCTTCACATTTTCATTTTTAATCATGAACCTACAGCACGACACCATAGTGTTTAAAAACAACAAAATATGCTGGGTAAAAAAAAAAAAAAAAAGATTGCTTGATTTTAATATATTCTCATTTTAATGAACCAATATCGATTCTTAAATCACAATCAATCTTGTGGTCTATGCTGTTTTCAGCTGATGAATGAACAGTGCATTGTGCGTCTTCCTTCCAATAAATAGCAATAGGCTAAGCTTTGTGTTAGTTTTGATATGAAACAAAATCTCACATTTCAAATTCTGTCAATTTCATTAGGAAATTCAAGCAATAAATACCGTTTTGGCGCTCTTTAATGTGGCGTGATAGATCGTTGTAGCTTGTGTGTACTCGCCAGTGCGTATTTAAACGCATAGAAAAGCATTTGTGACAGTCTCGTTTTTGTTCTGGATCCCCTGCTCTGCTGCCAGACTGGCGCACACTCGCCACCAACTGGTCAGGGGTGGGATTGCAGCTACAATTTACAATAGATCACCCTCAGTGCAATCTGTCAAAATGACGGATGGCCTTCTGATTTTTCCGTCACTGATTTAAAAAAAAAAAAAAAAAAGATATTCTCATTTTCGGTTAACGCAACCTCTGAGATTATTTATATATATATATATATGTTTTTTACTTTATTTTTATTCCTTTCAGGCTTGTTCAGGAGGTTCAAAGCTATGTTGAGCAACTTGATGATAGATGTGCAGCAAACATAGCTGTCAGCAGGTAAACCACAATAACTGTTTGTTATGTGTCTAGAAGAGAGGAAACTTAAAAAAAAAAATAAATAAATATTCTTGAAAAAATACTTTTGCTGAGGAAGCAGACAGGTAAATGACTATACAGCTGAAATAAATTATGCATAATTCTGAAGTTGATATTCATAGCATGTTCAGATACTTTGGTGTTGTTTCATATTTATTATTCTGAATCTCGTTTAGTGATAACAGGGATGATCAGTTTCCTCGAGTGTGTGTTCTGGCTTTCCTCTGTCGCTTGAATCCATCTAATCAGCTTCACCAGCGTCTGATGGAAGAGCTCGTGCAACGACTACTGAGGAAGGTTTGTGTTCAATTCTTAGCTACAGCTCTTACTGGAAATTGGGTGTTTAATTCTTAAAGAAAGCACTTCCTGAAAACAATGAGTGTGTGTTTGATTTTGTTTTGAAAGTCCCATCTCATGGTTATTTCATGTGTTTTTGATTAAAGTTCCCTCCTTTGTCTCTTTTCCTTCCCTCAGGATGCCGAGATTTCAAAATCCAAAGTACGTTACTATAGCAACTCCATCCAGCACAGAGTGAAGAACCGCGTGTGGCAGACGCTGCTGCTGCTACTGCATAAACTCAGACCGGTTAGATCTTGACACCAACACACTCATGCATATTAATCCTCTTTGTACTAGAGATGCTTTGATTTCGAGGTTTTTGGTCAGTTCCAATTCTGAAATTGTCAGATCACTGTGTTGCTTCTGGATTATGCTTTTAAATAAACAAATATATATGCATATAAATGTGATTACACCCCTACAAAGAGTTAATTATATTAACTTAACTAATTTAAATCTATTGGATGTGTAACAGGCCTACATTGTAAGACATGTGCAATGAAAGGGGCTTAAAAATACAAGTTTCTTGATTTTAATAATTCTCATTTTTACAAAACGATATTGATTCTTAAATTCCAAGAATCGACTAGTTTAGCCTGTTTTCAGTTAATGAACGGAACGTTGTAGCTCGCCTCCCATCTAATAAATCACAGTAGGCTTTGTGCTTTGTTACTTTTGATGTCAAACAGAGTCTTAGATTTCAAAATTCAAACAATAAATGCCATTGTGGTGTTGTTTAATGTGGAGTGACAGATCGCTGTAGCGCCTCAGTTGAAGAGAATTGGCAGCACGAAGTGCACGTGAACTGATCACCTTCCCCGCTTTAATACCAGTTACAGCATTAAATAAACATGAATAAACATCCGAAGGTATGTTAAAAGGAAGAGTACAACTTACCGAAATCCGTTTTTGTCTCATGTAATCACTCAATCAATTCAACTGCGCAAAGACGTCAATATAATAGCTTGTAAACAATGTCACGCAATGTCACATTTACCTCAGAAAAACATAAAACATAAACATAAACATAAAATGACCATAAACCTGTTAGTCAGCTAGAAAAATTAACTCTAGAGAGGAGCATTTTGCTAAATATATCCACCATATAACACATTCATTGTAATTGTTACTGTTCTTTAATGTTTAATTCATGCTTGAATAAATCTAAATTTTTATGACAGCCCATTTAAATGTTTATATTTCAAAAAACTAAGTGGAGTAGAAATATAATTATGTAATTGTAACTTTTTTTATTTTTAACACTTGAGTGTAATTTAAGTCTTTGTATACAAATCATTTAATTTTAACATTCAGTATTATAGTAATGTAGTACAACTCTATAGTAGTAGTAGTATAGTCTGTAGTAGTTATGTTTATAACTGTATATGTATACAAATGTATATGTATATACTTTACAGCTTTAGTTGAGGGGTTTTTTTTACTTTGAGAAAATTTGCCACGTACTGTATCTGATAAAGATCCAATTTAAACACTCTTGAATCGAATCGGGAATCGAATGGAATTGCAAGCTTGTGAATCAGAATCTAATTGAATTGTGAAATATGTCAAAACCCCTGTTAATTATTATTAATGAATCATTTATTATTATTATTATTATTATTATTATCATTATTATTACTATTATTAATATTATTATCATTATTATTATTTTTTTTATTATTAAGTAAATGATTAATAATAAGTAAATGAATAAAAATTAATCTGACTGTTTTATAGAGGTTGTTACAGTATATTTGTACTGCTAAATTAAGTTTTTGCCAGTTGTGAACAAATAAAGTTTACCAGTTTGTAAAAATACAAATAAATTACAAATACCGAGGAAAAAAAAAAAAAAAAAAAAAAAAAATCTTGCTAATTTGATTAAGCCAAAATTTCAACAAAAAGTTGACAAATAATATGCACATCTAGCAGGCAAAAATCTCAAGGCTGTTCAACCACAAAAAACAATCACAAAAAGGAAAAAGTTGGCACACCAAAGCATAAATAGAAAAAAATATTTATTGCAAGTTCTCGCCAACAGTGATGTTTTGAGCTCTTAATCAAACAAGTGTTATTTGTGAAAATGTCACTGTTGTTGGTGTTGGTGAAATATGTTGAATTTATTTAATTGAATTAATTATTTATTTAATGTAAAAACAGCCATTTATATAGCTATAATAAAATAATAATACAATAATAATAATACATTTTGGCCCTATACTTTTAATGATAAATGCACTTCTCTGTGTACACAATTTCGAGTTCAATAGTGTATTTTGTTGTTATCTCTCACAGGAGTTTGTGTCAGAGTGTGTGTTGAGTCACGTGTGTGAGGCCGGATTCTGCAGTAACCAAGCATCTATCAAGTACCTGATAGAGTGGACCCTGATCCTTGTGCTCTACCAGAACCCCTCTCACATCCAGAACCTGTGGAACTGCTTTAATCTGGTGAGTCCGAACTCATCAGCACTCAAACCTGAAACTTTAAACAGATGCAGGAAATATACAGAAAAAAAAACAGTCCTGAATGTCTCATGTTCTGCACTATTAGTGGCATCCAACAGAGCAGGAAAAATAACTAGGACAGAAGAAAGTGTTTTAACATCTGAAATATTACACACAACAGTTTTAATTATGTAGACATATCTGACAAAATTTTGTGTAAACCATGGACTTTGTTTTCCAGGATCATGAGAAGACAAAAACAAGCATTTGCACTTTTCTCTCTGTCCTCGTGCACCTAAATGTCCTCCTCCCAAAACTGCAAGACAAGGTGCAGTTTCATCACCTAAATTTGATTTCTTTCTTTGCAAACATTATTAAAATTTTATACATGAACTGTGTTGCTGGTGTCTTTTTTAGGAGGTGCAATGGCGTAGAGCGGTGGAGGTGAGCCTGCAGTGGTGTTTCAGTCATAATTTCAGCATTCGTCTGTATGCCCTCCTCGCCCTTAAGAGGGTGTGGGAGCTGGAGGACGCCCATGTCCTCCCAGAGGAAAAGCTGGGCGCACTGGCTACAGTGGTCCAAGCTTGTTTACAGCAGGCTGAAGCCATGCAGAACACCGGGTGAGAATAACCCTTCTGAGAGAAGCCTGTTGTTTCATATTTGATTTGTGACTGCTTGATTTTTCTAACTAGTATATGTGATCCTGGACCACAAAACCAGTCATAAGTAGCATGGGTAGATTTGTAGCAAAAGCCAAAAATACATTGTATGGGTCAGAATGATCCATTTTTCTTTTATGCCAAAAATCATTAGCATATTAAATAAAGATCATGATCCATAAAGATGTTTTGTAAAATTTCTCCCGTAAATATATCCAAACCTAATATGCATTGCTAAGAACTTCATTTGGACAGCTCTAAAGGTGATTTTCTCAATATTTTTTTGTACCATACATCAATGGAAAGCTGATGTAAATATGTCAATAAATGACCCTTATGACTGGTTTTGTCATCCAGGGTCACATATCATATGTCAGGCTTTGTAGTGTTATTATTGGATTATAGTGAGTTGAAGGACTGAACATGAGAAATCTGGAGATACCAGGGATTAAACGTTGTTTTTTTTCCACAGAAATGCAATGAAAAATTGGTCTAGAATCCAGGACCATTTCTTCTTCAGTGCTTTCCACCCAATCAGGGACTACAGTGTTGAGGTGAGATCTTTCTCTGTCTTCAGTGTATAATCTGATCCATTCTGTGATGTTACAATTCAGCAGCATCACATTCTCTGCTTCTTTAGACAATATTCCAGATCTTTCCTCGCCTCTCTGAGCTGGCAGAAGATGAGTGGCTTCCACTGTGGAAATTTGAGAGCTTTGTTGACTTCCCAATGGGTGCTGCCCTGCCCTTGAAGAATCCTGTGACGGATCTCTGTGGACTCCAGCCTGGTGACTGGATCCAGCAGGACAAAGGTAATCACCACATGAGGGCAGCAGAGAGCTGGAACCACACCACAGTTGTGAGAAACTGAAAATCTATAGTCGTTACCCTTGTTTCTGCGGAAAATCATGGTCTTCTCTGTCTTTGTCAGCTCTTTTGTTACAGCTAGTTTGTTAAAGGAGAAGTTCACTTCCAGAACAAATATTTACAGATAATTTACTTACCCCCGTGTCATCCATTCTTTCTTCAGTCGTAAAGAAATTGTTTTTTGAGGAAAACATTTCAGGATTTCTTTCCATATAGTGGACTTCTATGGTGCCCGTGAGTTTGATCTTCCAAAATGCAGCTTCAAAGGGCTCTTAATGATCCCAGCTGAGGAAAAAGGGTCTTATCTAGCGTGACAATTGGTTATTTTCTTAAAAAATGACAATTTATGTACTTTTTAACCTCAAATGCTCATCTTGTCTAGCTCTGTGTGAACTCTGTCCTACATCGTCATACATTGCTAAAGAAGTATTACCTACCCAGTGTTTAAAGTCTTTAAAAATAGGCAAAACAGCTATGTAGGACGATTTTGAAGTTGGAGAAGAAAATGAGATGGGAGTTTTTCAACCTACCCTAACTGTCTTAAACCGGAACACACAGAGTACACAAGCTAGACAAGATAAGCATTTGAGGTTAAAAACTATATAAATTGTAATTGTTTGTTTTTTTTTTTGTTTTTTATGGAAAATAACCGATCTTTTTGTTAGATAACACCCTTCTTACTTGGCTGGGATCATTTAGAGCCCTTTGAAACTGCACTGAAACTGCATTTTGGAAGTTCAAACTTGCAGGCACCATCAAAGTCCACTATATGGAGAGAAATCCTGAAATGTTTTTCTCAAAAAACATAGTTTTATTATGACTGAAGAAAGAAAGACATGAACATCTTGGATGACAAGGGGGTGAGTAAATTATTTGTACATTTTTGTTCTGGAAGTGAACTTCTCCTTTAAGAGAAGTATGAAAACATTACAATATTTGGAATGTTAAAGAAGTGCACTTCCAAAACAAAGATTCACATATAATGTACTCACCCCCTTGTCAGCCAAGATGTTCATGTCTTTCTTTCTTCAGTCGTAAAAGAAATTGTGTTTTTTGAGGAAAACATTTCAGCATTTTTCTCCATATAATGGACTGATATGGTGCCCAGAGTTTGAACTTCCCCTTGAATTCTGTGTATTCTGGCTCAAGACAGTTAGGGTATGCCGAAAAACTCTTCAAAATCATCCTACATCACTGCAGAAGTACTGACCCAGTGTTTGCAAAGTGAACATACAAAGATGATCAAAGGTAAAACAGCGATATAGGATGATTTTGAAGTTGAGGGAGAGTATGAGATGGGAGTTTTTCGACATACCCTAACTGTCATGAACTGGAACAAAAACAGCCCAGGCAGAGTAAGACAAGACGAGCATTTGACATTAAAAAGTATATAAATTGTATTATGTTTATGATAATAACCAATCGTTTCGCTAGATAAGACCCTTCTTTCTCAGCTGGGATTGTTTACAACCGCATTTGGGATCGTTTGAAGACACATTTAAACTGCATTTTGGAAGTTCAAAATCGGGGCACCATATCAGTCCATTATATGGTGAAAAATGCTAAAATGTTTTCCTCAAAAAACATAATTTCTTTACGACTGAAGAAAGAAAGACATGAATGTCTTGGATGACAAGGGGGTGAGTACATTATATGTGAATCTTTGTTTTGGAAGTGGACTTCTCCGTTAAACCAAACTTAGAAATGTTTTATGTCTGACAGGTGATTTGGAGCAGGAAGAGCGCTGGGCTGAAGTTCAAAAGAAAATCACTCCGTGGAAGCAGAGTGTCCAGGAGCAGGAGCCTGAGCTCATGGCCCAGCAGAGGGCAGCACGCCTGAGCAAACTCACCAGCAACCTCATTGTGGTCGCATCTCTGATCGACAAGCCCACCAATCTGGGTGGTAAGGCAAATAAATTAGAACAAATTAATTAGAATTGTATTATATACTAGAAGGGAGTTATCAGTAAAGATGTTGTATGATCGCTAAACATAATCCAATTATAAACAAAAATTATAATAAATTGCAAATATTTGAATGCCATAAGAATGTAATTACATTTTCTTAAAATAAATCATAATCATAAAATAAAAACACATTATTATTATTATTATTATTATTATTATTATTATTATTATTGAAAGAAATAATAATATTAATGGCATCTTGCATAATTTTGAAAATGAAAGTAACACTACTACTAGTACTACTACTGCTAATAGATGTTAAAAAAGCACCTTTTATTAAAAGTGCCCTCTTGAATAATTTTTTTCCATTAAAGTGACATTTTTAGCTTATTATTCTTTTCAATAAATTGTGCAAGATTCCAGTTTTCATAAAGTCGCTTTTATTGTCGTTCAGTGTAAATGTGCAGACATACCTATAAATGCCCTTCTGTTCAGTTGTATTGTGCTCCATCTCCCTATTTTTAACACAAGAACACATCCTGTGATGGCTTTCATTCTTCTTGCTATGACAGAAATTACATCGTCTCACACTGTTTACATTAAGTTTGGTCTTTTTCTTCTCAGTGTCATCATTGCAGCTACAGCAGACATTCAACTCAATCATCTCTTCTGAGTCACCAAACAAATCAGTTTTAACACAAGCTCATTATAAAAGGCTCATTCATCTCATTCAAACATTCTGCGCAAGCCGGTTATTGTTGATTTGATAGGCGTATGGCTTTCATCCATGTGGTTTTATCTCAGTTACGTTTAATGGAAAAATACTGATGTGCTCAGTTGCATTTAATAAGACTGATAGAAGAAACCACTGATGGGTTTCATATTGAAAGAGTCAACCACAACTCTCAAATGTGAATGTGTACTAATGTTTTATACATATTATAAAATTGTTTAAAATATAATTTTTTAATACATATTACAAAATACAGTAAAATTGGTAATATTGTGAAATATTATAGCAATTTAAAATAACTTCTGTTTTTATATATATTTTAAAATATAATTTATTCTTGTGATGCGAAGCTGAATTTGCAGCAGCCATTACTCTGTCACATGATCCTTCAGAAATCATTCTGATATGCTATTTTGATGCACAAGAAACATTTTTTATTATCAATGCTGGAAACAGTTGTGTTTATTTATTTATTTTATCCTTTATTTATTTTTTGAAATTGTGATTGTTGAATATAACATTGAAAAGGACAGCGTTTATTTGAAATACAAGTCTTTTGTAACATTGTAAATGTCTTAATTTAAGGCATCCTTTTTTAATATATTTAATACACGTTACTGTTAAGACCATCAGAGGACTAAACTGCAAGCTTTTGTTTATCTGTTCCAGGTCTTTGCAGGACGTGTGAGATCTTTGGGGCCAAAGCTCTGGTTTTGGACAGTCTGCGACACGTTAATGACAAACAGTTTCAGGCCCTCAGTGTGTCTTCGGAGTTGTGGCTGCCCATGCTAGAGGTGTGTGTGTGTTTGTGTGTGTTTTGTATTCGTACAGTTAGTCCTATTCTGTTTATTTTTCAGCTTTCTATTTTTGACATAATGAATATCAGTTACTTAAAATCTGATCTTACACCAATCAGAATTGCAAAAATAGTGACTTCATCCAAGTTTCAGTACTATACATTGTTTGGTAACCCTGCCCACAAACTAACACCACTGGTAGAGTCATGTTTCTCAAACAAACCAATCGCAGTTCCATTTAGTGGCACAAGTGGTGCAGAAATTCTACATGGCACCTTTAAAGAATATATCTTCTGATTGTGGGGTGAAACAAGCCTAGAGATGTTATTCATCATAGTCATGCGTTACATTCCACAAAACCATCAAAAGCTCTAGCCTGGTTTTGTGAAGCGAGATGTAGAATCTGAGCATTGATTAAATCTGTCATGATTTATGAAGCCACTCAGAAATTTCAAGTTATATACCTTGGTTTTCCAGGTGAAGCCTGCCGAGTTGTCAGATTTCCTGCAGCTGAAGAAGAGAGAGGGATACTGGGTAATAGGTGTGGAGCAAACATCCAACAGCCAGAGTTTACAAGATTATACGTTTCCTGAAAGAAGCCTCCTACTACTGGGGTAAACCAACACATCCAACTTACTGTACAGATTCTGTCTATATACTCAAAAATATATGAATTTCAAGCATATTAGCAAATGTCCTACCGTAGTACACTGTAAAAAATACAGTTGCTGCCTTAGATCTTTAAGTATAATTAAATTGACTATACAATTGAGTTGAATCTTGTATAACTTTTAAAAAGAAGTGGTTACTTTATTTATTTATTTATTTATTTATTTAAGTTATTTTGATTTTAAGTTAAAGTAATGAAAACATATGTGACCATGGACCACAAAACCAGTCATAAGGGTCAATTTTTCGAAATTGAGATTTATACATCATCTGAAAGCTGAATAAATAAGCTTCCTTTGATGTATGGTTTGTTAGGATAGGACAATATTTGGCCGAGATGCAACTATTTGCAAATCTGGAATGTGAGGGTGCAAAAAAAAAAAAAATCATCACTAGATTTTAAAAAACTTCATTGACCCTTAATTGTTCAGATACTTTTTTGAGTTCATTTTACGTAAATGCAGCACACAAACAAGCGAGTTTTGATTCAGTGACTTGTTTTGAAGGGCAGGACAGTCTTTGTGAAGGGATGTGAAAATAGAAGCGTCTCAGCGTAGGCTGACAGTGCAGTTTAACGTTATGAGGCTAATTGATGTGTCTCTCCCTGTGAGATTTCCTCACCTCTGAATGCTGCTGGAGAAAGAGACATGCATGTCCTGACATGCCGAGCGCTCATCAGCAAAACCGCCCAACGTAAATGCACAATTTACACCTACAACAAGCATCAGCCATCATTCAGAGATCAGTGACTGCAGCATCAATGTTATTTATTTATTTTTTTTATTTAATTTAATTTAATTTAATTTAACAAGCATCAACTATTAGTAGGTCTGAGATCAGTGATGTTTCAGCAGTGGTTGTTAAAACAGAGCAATGCATGAGCAGAATCTCACATTCATAATAGCTGTTGATGCAGCGACTACTTAAACATTTAATGCTGAGCTACTATGAAATGTTTTCATTTTTATAAATACATTACATTGTATATATATTTTTTATATTTCTCAAGGAGAGCTGTTATGTTGACCATATGCTATGTTTGTACTTGTCGTACTGTTTGTTATGAAACAGCACTGATACAGTATATTAATAACAATTAAGGTGTGTGTGTTTGAAAGAATGAACGAGTGTGCGTGTGTGTTTGGTTTTCATGATTGCTCTTGCTGTGTCATTTGTCTTAGAGGCAGTAAAGCCACCTGATGTTTTGTGCACAGCAGGTGTGTGAATCATTGCATTATTATGCCTGATTATCCCACTGATTCAAAGCTATTGAGCAGCAGTTTAAGTCGGACTTATTATTTAAAAGCTTGATTTATTAGTTCAGTCAGCACCCGTACACAGAGCGACAGGCCTAAACGGCAGTACTTTCACATTTTCTGCATTTGCAGAATATATTTTAATACCCCATACTATAAAAGCTATTTATTTTAATTGTAGTTTATTTTTTTTTTAAATTTAAGCTTTTAGGTCAGCTATATGCTAATGTACTACTTAAAGTTAACAAAATATTTTTTAGTACAAAAGTGAGTACACCCCTTACATTTCAGCAATCATTTTACTATATCTTCTCAAGGGACAATACTATAAAATTGAACCTTATATATATTTTAGAGTAGTCAATGTGCAGCTTGTATAGCAGTGTATATTTACTGTCCCCTAAAAATAACTCAACATACAGCCATTATTGTCAAAACAGCTGACAAAAAGTGAGTACACCCTAAGTGAACTTGTCAAAACTGTGTCCAAAGTGTCAATATTTTGTGTTAGCACCATTGTTATCTAGCACTGCCTTAATCATTCTGCGCATGGAATTCACCAGAGCTGCACAGGTTGTTGCTGGGATCCTCTTCAAATCCTCTATAAGGACATCATGGAGCTGTTGGATGTTAGACACATGGTGCTCCTCCACCTTCCGCTTGAGGATGCCCCATAGGTGCTCAATAGGGTTCAGGTCAGATCACCTTCACCTGCACCTTCCTCAGCAAGGCAATTGTCATCTTGGTGGTGTGTTTGGGGGGCCAGTTTCTGAAGGGAAGGCATCATGTTCTGCTTCAGAAATGTACAGTACATAATGGAATCCATGTTTCCCTCAATGAACCGCAGCTTCCCAGTACCAGCAGCACTCATTCAGCCCCAGACCATGATGCTACCACCACCATGCTTGAGAGGAGACACAATTTGACACACCATGATAGAAGAGACACCGTTTTCTTGGTACTCCTCACCAGGGCATCACCACACATGCTGGACACAATCTGAGCCAAACAAGTTTATCTTAGTCTCATCAGACCATGGTTCCAGTAATTCATGCTATTGGACAGGTTGTCTTCAGCAAACTGTTTGCGGGCTTTCTTGTAAGCCAGCTTTAGAATAGGCTTCCTTCTCGGATGGTGCCAATGCATACCGACTTGTTGCAGCGTGTGGTCTGAGCACTGACAAGCGGACCTTCTAATTCTGCAACCTCTAAAGCAATGCTGACAGTACTCAAGCATGTTTTTTGAAGCCAGGTTCTGCACCTGACGCACAGAACGAGCACTCAACTTCGTTGATCGACCCTTGTGAGGCCTATTCCGAATGGAGCCCGTCTTGGAAAAGCTCTGTATGACCCTGGCCACAGTACTGTAACTCAGGTTCAGGTTGTTACTGAACCTTTTATAACCTAGGCCATCTTTGTGGAGAGCAACATTGTAATTCTCAAATCTTCAGAGAGTTCTTTGCCATGATGTGCCTTGTTGAACATCCAGTGGTCAGTATGAGAGAATTGTACTCCAAGCACCATATTTTAACTGCTCTAATACAAGATACACAACTTTGTATGGTCCTGTCAAGCAGACAAAAACATGAACCTGATGAATAGGACATGTGTCTTTGCATGGTTAAATGACATAGTGCTGTTATCACTTAGGGTGTACTCACTTTTGTTGCCAGCTATTTTGACAATAATGGCTGTATGTTGAGTTATTGTCAGGGGACAGTAAATAAACACTGCTCTACAAGCTGCACATTGACTACTCTAAAATATATTAAAGTTTCATTTCTATAGTATTGTTTCTCTTCCAAAATGAGAGTGGCAGTTTAAGTCAGATTTTTAAAATGTGTACTATTTTCTGCATTTTTACAGAATGCATTTAAAGACCATTTAAAATGAAAAATAATTTTATTTTATAATTAAATTTTATATATATATATATAAAATAATAATAATAATAATAATAATAATAATAATAATAATTATTATTATTATTATTATTATTATTATTATTATTTATATTTTATTATTATTATTATTATTATTATTTTTTTTATGTATTTATTTATTTTATTTTTAAATAAATTATAATTATAAATAGTTTTTAGTAATTTTTTTAAGCTTTTTGCTCATCCATATGCTAGTGTACTTCTAAAATGTAACAAAACAAAAAAAAAAAAACTTAGATATACATATTAAAATGTATAGTCTTTTCAGGAAGTATTTTATTTTTATTTTATTTTATTATTTTATTAAACTGTATGCTGTAGGAATTCTGAAAGTTTTGAACTTTTTTTGTAGATATACACCAGTAAAAAGGTTTTTGAACAGTAAGAATTTTAATGTTTTTTTAAAGAAGTCTCTTCTGTGCACCAAGCTTGCATTTATTTGTTTCAAAGTACAGCAAAAAACAATACAATTTTGAAATATTTTTACTATTAAAATCTGAAAGCTGATTTTTGGATCGTTCTATTCATCAAAGAATCCTGAAAAAAAAAAGTACTCAACTGTTTTAAATATTGATGACAATAATAATAATAAAAACTAATGTTTCTTCAACAGCAAAATCAGCATATTAGAATGATTTCTGAAGGATCATGTGACACTGATAACTGGAGTAATGGTGCTGAAAACTTAGCTTTGATCACAGGAATAAATGTAGCTTTGATCATAGGAATAAATTACATTTTAAAATATATTTAAATAGAAAACTAAATTATTTTAAATAGTAAAAATATTTCAAAATTGTACTGTTTTTGCTGTTCTTTGGATCAAATAAATGCAGGCTTGGTGAGCTGAAGAGACTTTTGTAAAAACACTAAAAACGTAACTGTTCAAAAACTTTTGACTGGTAGTGTACATATTAAAATTTCCCTTCCAGGAAAATGAATCAAAATACCATCGATTTATCTTGTCCTGAGAGTTATATTCAAAATTTTGCCCAAAAATCATGGTTCATGTGCCCCCCCCCCAGGCACAGGAACCAAAACTGCATCTAGTCATTTCATGCAGTCTTTAAACATGGTCAGATGTGTTAAGCAGAGCCTGCTGTGCTGTTTTTGGATGTATATAAGCATAATCAAATTAGCCAAAATGTTTAACAAACATACTGGCCTGGTGCATGTCTCTGTTTGTCTCTGAACAGTAATGAAAGGGAAGGCATTCCTGCAAACCTGCTGCAGCTGGTGGACGTGTGTGTGGAGATTCCTCAGCACGGTGTCACCCGCTCCCTCAACGTGCACGTCAGCGCCGCCCTGCTGGTGTGGGAATATACCCGACAACATTTAGGACCGAACGCTGGATCGTAAATCACAGCAGATTTAATGAACGGTCTGTGCTTTAGCAGAAACTGTCTGTCAGTATTTGGGAGATGGTGCATTGTAAACCTTTTTTCTAAGAAAAATTCATGTTCATGCAAATCAAGTAAATTATAAAAGGCATTTTGCTCTCCAGATTTGATTAGAAAGATGTAAAACCACAGCATTCATGTTTAAAAATGGCATCTATCCACACTACCATCTCCTTTAAGTTATTTAATTTTTTTATGCTGTATTACATTTAAAAGTGATGTTTGATGAATTTGTATATTATGTTTTCAATGAAATATTTTAATATTGCTTTGAATTTTGGTTAAATAAATTGTTTAAAATTTGTTTCTGTCCTAAAACAAGTGGCTTGTTAATATTTAATTCATGTTTCTGTGAATCATATTTGTTCCCACGCATTTATTATGAAAAAAGGCAATGCAGAATTCACAATTAATTACATCCATAACCATCGTAAACCCTTGAGAAAATAACCATTTGTGTAAATGGACTATTTAAATGAACCAGATATTAAACTGGTCTGTTTTCTCTTGCTGTGTAATTTGCAAGTCAAGCGTTTGATTTTCCATGTTGTCATCGCTGTAGATAAACTCATGGCTGATGGAGGGACCCTGGAGATATTAAACTGCACAGTCAGGTGCTCACACGGGCAAATGAAGAACCAGAGAGCAGTGAGAAGCAAACTGCTACGAGTATAGATGAGTTGTTTTGATCGAGCGTTGGAATATATTCTCAGGCATTTTGCATTATGATGGAAGATTTGCTTATTTAAAGCTGTAAATGGCCAGGCTGAGATTATGATACCTCTTCAGAGAGTTTCCATATCCGACTTGATCAGATTGAGTGTTTTTAAATGGAGTCCTCTGCTCAGGAGTGGTTTGATTCAGATGAGGCTGAGTTTCAGATGCGGACAGCGGTGAGGAACTCGACGGTTTTGTGGCCTCGGGCGCGTCTTGTGCTGGAGACTCTGATGGTGCTGATGAGTCTGGGCGCAGTGACGGGTGAGTGTTGCTCTACTCAACAACATACTTCATTAATGTCTGTGGATGTCAGATGTGATGTGAACATGATAGAGTTTTGCATTGATTTCCAACAATATCTGAGGAATTAATAGGTTATAAGTATGTTCAAAAGAATGGTTAATTTCTATTAGCTGTTACATGGAAAAGTAAATTAGTGCAATAACTTAAGAATTTTAGAAGACAAAAAAAATTCTATTACTATATTAAGCCTTGTTTTCCAAGAATACATCTTGAACTAAGTTTTTTTTTTTTTTTTTCTTGATATTTCTTGTTTTGTGCAGCAAAATGCCAATTTGTACAGAGCTCATTATTTACTGCATAACGGGAATGATGCATTATAAAATAGGATAGATCATTGGTTCATGTTCAAACGTAAAACTTATTTAAATACTGTATATATTAATTTGTGAACTGCTAGTATTTTTAATAATAAGTGTTACAGTAATTATATTACATTTAAAGTCATGTTGTGAAAGGAAAAATAAAATACATAAATCAAAACACACTACCAGTCAAAAGTTTTTGAACAGTAAGATTTTTTTTTTAATTATTATTTTCTGCTCACCAAGGCTGAATTTATTTGATCCAAAGTACAGCAAAAACAGTAATATTGTGAACTATTTTTTTTTATTTAAAATTAATCATTTTTTATTTGAATTTTAAAATGGAATTTATTCCTGTGATTTCAAAGCTCAATTTTTTAGCATCATTACTCCAGTCACATGATCCTTCAGAAATTCAGAAATCATTCTAATATTCTGATTTGCTGCTCAAGAAACATTTGTTATTATTGTGTTGAAAACACCTGAGTAGATCTTTTTTTTTTTTTTTTTTTTTTTTTTTTTCCGGGTTTCTTTGATGAATAGGAAAGTTCAGACGAACAGCATTATAAATGTCTTTATCATCACTTTTGATCAATTTAAAGTGTCCTTGCTAAATGAAAGTATTAATTTCTATAATTTCTTTTTCAAAAAGCTTTTGAATGGTATAGTTTATAATGTTTGTATCAGATAAATCTTTGGATCTTTCTAATCATCAAAGAATTCTTCTAAAAAAGTGTACTTAACTGTTTTAAATACTGATAATAATAATAAAAGTAATAATAATAATAATAACAATAAAAACATGCTTCTTCAACAGCAAATCAGCATATTAGAATGATTTCTGAAGGATCATGTGACTTTGAAGACTGGAGTAATGCTGAAAATTTAGCTTTGGTCACAGAAATACATTTTTTAAAAAGTACATTCAAATAGAAAACAGTTATTTTACATTTCAAAAATGTACTGTTTTTGTTGTACTTTGGATCAAATAAATGCAGGCTTGGTGAGCAGAAGAAAAAAAACATTACAAATCTTACTGTCCAAAAACCTTTGACTGATAGCGTACTTTGTTATAAATTTCAAAACTGACAAAACTTTGCTCAGTCCAAAAAATATAAAATAAATAAATACTAAAACCCACATATTCTATAAAAATATGTATTATTATTTTTGTTAAATGCATATAAAAATGTATTTATCATTTTATTTTAATTTTTTTCTTTCTTGTCAGGAAACATTCTGGTCATTGTGATTGTTGCAGCCACCAAAACCTTCCACACTGTGACCTCCGTCCTGATCATCAATCTGGCCATTAGTGATTTCTTAGTGGGAATAGGAGTAATGCCATTTGTGGCAGTATCCATTATGAACAACAGTTGGGTCAACTGCAATGTAAGTAAAAAAAAATCTTATTTGCATAGTGCAGGAAAATAACAGTGTTAATGCTGTAAAATAATCAATTATAAAACAAGCTTGGTTCAATTATAAGCTGCTCTACAGAAAGCAACAGTGTCAGTTCAGTGTTAAATCAGTTCAGAACAAAAACATTTTCTCATTTGATAGTGTCAGTAAAGTTAAATCAATAATATTGCTGAATGTTAATTTTCTTTTAAACATCAAACGTTAATAACTTAAAGGAAAAGTTCACTTCCAGAACAAAAATGTGTAAATAATTTACTCACCCCCTTGTCATCCTAAATGTTTGTGTCTTTCATTCTTCGGTCGATAAGAAGTTGTTTCTTGAGGGAAAAAAAATTCAGAAATTATCTTAATATAGTGGACTTCAATGGTGCCCTCAAGTTTGAACTTCCAAAATGCAGTTAAAATGCAGCTTCACATGGCTCTAAACAATCCCAGCTGAGGATCAAAAGATCAGTCATTTTCGAAACAAATTGACAATTTATATACTTTTTAACCTCAAATGCTAGTCTTGTCTAGGTCTCCCATCTTGTTTTCTTCCCCAACTTTAAAATCGTCCTACATGGCTGCATATATCGACCCAGTGTTTACAAAGTGAACATGCAAAGATCAAAGGCCCTTTACAAAAAAATGTAACGTTTTTCGACACACCCTAACTGAATTGACCTGGATTACACAGAGTACGCATGTGCATCGCAGAGACGAGACAAGACGAGCGTTTGAGGTTAAAAAGTATCTAAATTGTCATTTTGTTTTGAAAATGGCAGATCGTTTCGCTAGATAAGACCCTTCTTCCTCGGCTGGGATCATTTAGAGCCATTTGAAGCTGCATTTAAACTGCATTTTGGAAGTTCAAACTTGGGGGCACCATTGAAGTCCACTATATGAAGATAATTTCTGACTTTTTTTCCTCAAGAAACATAATTTCTTATCGACTGAAGAAAGACAGACACGAACATCTTGGATGACAAGGGGGTAATCACTGTTTCCAAGCAAGTTTAACCCCATTTGCCATTGTTCGGCCAAACCAGTTGAACCGCCCCCAAACTCATGCCATTGGCTAAAAGTTGCTGGGGTAAACTTATTAAGATTCTGTAACAAACATAACAATGGTTTTGATAGAACGGCAGTGTTTATTTTAGGAGTGAAGTTATATGCATCAACTTTAAGTCACAAATTCACATTTCATCAGTATTTTTGACCATTTTGCACTCCCTCTCTTTCAGGACCTATGTTTGTATGTCGGCTACACATCCTCAGTTTACTGCACTGCGTCAATCTTAACACTCGCTGCTATCGCCCTGGACCGCTATTTCTCCATTGTTGACTGCCTCCGGTACGATTCCCGCTGCACAATATGGAGAACAAGTTTGGCAGTGATTTGGATCTGGCTGCAAGCTATGGTGACCAGCTGTCCTCCTCTATTTGGATGGAGCAACATCAGTTTCATGGCTCCCATGTACAGCTGTGCAGTGAACTGGGCCAACAGCCTGAGCTACACCGTCATAATGGCTTCATTGACATTTCTTCTACCAGCTATAGTCATTCTGTTCTGCTATGTGAAGATTGTCCGTGTGGCACGGTACCACGCTAGAAGGATTCACAGTCTGGAAGAACATCTTCAACGTAACAGGACCCCATCTGTCTTGAATCTTCAACACTCATTCATGGACTCCTTCACGCCATCCAGACTGGTGTACCACATAAGTGGGAGATTTGTGATGGATCAGTTGGACGTTCCTGGTGAAATTTCTCCAGATGCTCCATCTGAGATATCGTCTAAGTCGGCTGGTGGACGTCTGCACTCGTTCTTGGCTCAAATCCATAGCAGTAGCCCTCAGAATCCCAATCATGGAGTCTTGAGGTTGTTCTTGGTCATCGCCGCTTTTTTCTTATGCTGGATGCCATATATTAGTGTAGCTCTGGTGCAGGCCACTGAAACCGCCCTGTCCCGACCCAGCAGCCTTGTTCCCCCATCGGCAGTTACTTTGTCCTATTGGTTGGTGCTGTTCAATTCTGATATCAACCCATTGCTGTATGCGCTGCTCAGCAAGCGCTTCCAAGTTGCCTTCCAGAGTTTGAGATGGAAGATCCAGGCCAGGTTGGGGAGCGTTGTTGGACAAGAAGGAACTGAGAGGTCTACAGGTGGAGGTGGAGGCGAGAGTGACCCCACTAATGGAACGACCCACAGCTCCACGGCGCACTCTAGAAACGACAGGGAACCGACGTACTCTTCTGTCTTTACTCTAAGCTCTCAGTTCCCCAACAGCTTCAAGGAGCAGCTAAATAATGTTCTTCCTGTGGCCACCACTTCTCGTCCTGTTTGTCATAAATGTGGGGGACAAAGGCCGAGGACTGTGGACCACTTGCAGGTTCCCTCCAAACAGCGTGAGCGGAACAGACTTCCGTATTCTGCTGCTACTAAAAAGAAACAAGCCACGTTCTTTTATGGACAGATCACAGTAAGAGTAGAACATGATATTTGCTGAGTTTATAACAGTTCAGTATAATGTGTGTATATGGGCCATTATGCAGAATTGGTGCAAACTGCTGTTCCACAACTAAAAAACACATTTAAAAAGCATTTAATTATTCAAATCTTAGATGTTTATTAAGATCCTTCTTTTATCTATTGAAACCCTCAATAATATTTAAAATATTAGTACGCTTAATATATATAAAATCATAATTTATTGGGTACTTTAAATTGGGAGGTGGCTGTCCCAAACCCTAACCCATAAATTTTAACTTACGAAAATAATATTGAAATAATTTTTTGTATTTTTTCCATTGTTGTTTTTAAAAGTAGTTAAAAAAAAATAAAAAAAAAAAAAAAAAAAAAAAAAATATATATATATATATATATATATATATATATATATATACATACAGGGGTTGGACAATGAAACTGAAACACTCGCCAATATAGTATTGGAGGTTTCATGGCTATATTTGCGCTGTTTGGTGCCCAATCTTCACTTATTGTACATTACACCAGTTAGAGCAGAGTGTAAAGTTTCATTATGTGCACCCAATGGTTCAAACATTGTACCTTGAAGGTAGTGCTCTGTATCAGGATAATAATGCACCAATACACACAGCAAGACTGGTGACAGACTGGTTTAATGAACATGAAAATTAAGTTGAACATCTCCCATGGCCTGCATAGTCACCAGATCTGAATATTATTGAGCCACTTTGGGGTGTTTTGGAGGAGCGAGTCAGGAAACGTTTTCCCACATCAGCATCACATAGTGACCTGGCCACTGTTCTGCAAGAGGAAAATGGCTCAAAATCCCTCTGGCTGCTTTGCAGGACTTGTATTTGTCACTCCCACGATGAAATGATGTTGTATTAGCTGCAAAAGGAGGCCCAATATCATACTAATTGTGATCTAAAACCAGGTGTTTCAGTTTCATTGTCCAACCCCTGTTATGTAAAAAAAAAAAAAAAAAAAAAGTGTCCCGCATTTTTCATGTCACTACCGAAACTATGTTTTAGTCTATTGGCCGAGACTGATTTTAACTACATCCCTATATTTATCAACAGGAAATACTGCTATGCCCCCCTCTCTCATAGCTACAAGGTGTGAGTAGGTCTCATCATTTTGAGTTCAAAAGTCTGAAAAATCAGTGTAACTTTAAAGAATGTCACTACTGAACACCTTTTTTTGTGCAATTAAGCACACTTCTGTGGGAATTATTCCATGACATTTAGTTTTTATATGTTTACCACTGTTCAGAACTGTGCTAGCTAACCATGTGCTAATTAGCATCTTTGAGCTAGCTTCAAAAATATCTAAAATGGTCACCACCGAAACATTTGGTGGAGTTTCGGTAGTGACATCTTGGTTTTTTGGGGTGTTATCCCATAGAACATGTTATCTTTGTTTCGCTAGTGACAAAAGGAAACATAATCCTAATTTTTGGCGGAAATAAAATTTTAGTACAGTTATGCCATTTTTTTTTTTTTTTTTGTATTTTAGTATGTTTTAGTATGTGAGTTAAAATTCTGATGTAGGCGTTACCAAAGCATTACTGTCACTACTGGAAATGTGCAGTCACTACCGAAACATGGGATGTTTTGTCAAAAATGAAGTATACTGAATTATCAACTAAGATCTTATAATAGTTTTTAGTTCAATGTATATTTAAACTAATGAATCCTTGAAGATCCTAATTTTCCAACTCGCCTAGAGTTAAACAGTTGAGTTTTACCGTTTTTGAATCCATTCAGCAGATTTCCGGTTCTGGCGGTAGCACATTTAGCGTAGCTTAGCATAAGATCATTGAATCCGATTAGGCCGTTAGCATCTCGCTCAAAAATGACCAAAGAGTTACGATATTTTTCCTATTTAAAACTTGACTCTTCTGTAGTTGCATCGTGTGCAAAGACGGACGAATGATATCAATATTACGCTGCAGCTCTGCATCTACACAAACTTAGTGCCGGTCACCTTTAGGCGCCTGCTGCACCCATGGTACGGCAGCAAAGTTCTTTGATTAGTACGTTGGAATGAGAGTATAGTTCCTAGCCATATCGACCTAGAAAATCACAACTTTTTATTTTCAGTCAGTCTTAGTACTTGATGTAACTACAGAAGAGTCAAGCTTTAAACAGGAAAAATATCGTCATTATATATGGTAATTTTTGAGCGAGATGCTATCGGTCTAATCAGATTCAATGATCTATGCTAAGCTATGCTAAAGTGCTACCGCCAGACCCTGAGATCGGCTGAATGGTTTCGAAAACGTAAAACTCAACTGTTTAACTCTGGGGGAGTTGGACAATAAGCCTATTTTCAAAAAAAGTGAAGTGTTCCTTTAAGCTTGAAATCGTGATGATCAACTTTTTGCCTTTTACAAAGAAATATTTAATTGAATTCAAAATACAATAAATCTCATAAATTACACTTGAAATATTGTTAAAAATGTAGTTGTTATTCATCTATGGAAAAATGTTTAATAAAATAGCAAAAAATATATTTACATTGTGGATGTAAGCAAAATCTTAATAGGTCAATATAACCCTTCTGATTAAATGATGCATTACTGTGTTTCGGTAGTGACAAATTTGGGGAGAGGACAAATATTCCAAAACGTTCTGAAAATACAATATAAGAATTAATTGCACAATTAGTAGAAATGTGTACATTGGATATTATATAATTTGCATACATACAATGTTTTGGAAAGACACATTTTTTTCAAAATGTCTCCAACTCTGACTTTGGACCAGTTCTGTAGAATGGCCCATATATGGAAACAGAAATAAATTACATTTGAACATATGTTTAAAATTGTAATAGTAGTTTACAATATTACTTTTTTTTTTTTTACTATATTTTCCATAAAATAAATACAGCCTTGGGGTAAGATGCATGCTTTAAAAAAGCATTTAAAAATCTTTATTCCAAATGTTTGACCAGGAATGTATATATAATATGTATATTATATAAAATATGTTTTTAAAACTTCTGTTTATATTGATCTTTTATATTATATAGAGTCTATATACTGTTTTATTGATAATTTAATCTACATTTGAAGCAAAAACTTTTTGCTTATGTGTTTAGATGGTTTTCAAGCAGAAAAAGTGAAGGTCATATTTTTGTTAAAGCACTTACAGTATATGAATTTTTCAGTAAAGGCTGTTTTTATTTGAGCTTTTAACTTCCTTTTAATATTTCTTTTTTTAGGTGGGCCTCCTTTCTGTGTGGATGAACTTGAGGTTATGCTTTGCCGACACGATTTCTTTCAGTTGTGGCTTGTCATGTGAAAGTTACTGGATTTGTGTTATCCAATTTTGACATTTGATTAGAAAAACTTTCACACAGGCAAGGTCAGGAAGTGTTTTTGCTGCATAGTCTCAGACCAACCAACCTTGCTGTTTACTGCCTAGTCCTTTTTCTTCTTTATTTCTTCTTTTTTTATGTACTGACAGTCATGTTGATGGATCTGTCAGCTATGTAGATGACCCATAAATGTTGAAGTTTTCAGTACTGTCAATCATGCTTTAAATCTTTTTATTTTCCTGTTCATTATTTCCATACCTCCTTTACTCAAATCAGGAATGTAGATTGGCAAATAAAAACACATGGATTGGAACATGGATTTGTACCAAAAAAAAGTCTTCTCTGCTTCACCTAACTCATGACAAAAATGACAAAATATGAAATGATTCTATCAACATGATTGGCTTGTCTCATCAAATTTTGACAGAACGTATATTCTATTTACTAAAACATTATTCTAAAAATTCTTTTGAGCCCATTTGGCTGGTTTGTGAATTAATTGTGTTCAAAACAAAACAAACAAGGATAAGCTTGTTTGAAATTCTTAGAGAGGAGAAAATGTACAGTTTTGGTACATGTGAAAACAGACAAATCAGATCTATTAAATGGATGTTTTCATTTATTTGTTTTGTTGTCATTTTCCTCAAATGTGATCAGAATGCATTTTCAGTGTAAAAATCATTCCTTACAAAGGTTTACAATAATATCTAGCAATAATTCCAGAGGAATACAATATTATATTTATTGTCATTGTAACAATGACAATGGGAGACAGTGCTGATGAGATCCTATTGCAAATAAAAAAAAAGGCAGTGAAGCCGTCATCTAGTGTTTATTGGCATTTTCTGCATGCGTTTTTTTTCCGTAGAACTAATTCCCTCCCAATGGAACAGTCCGTAAGATTAAAAAAATGCAATGCAGTGTTCAAGAAAAGCAATTGAGTCTCATGAAGTGCAGGATGTGTTCTGTGTATGTAAAGGCGGTGTATCAGTTACAGTCACCACCTTTTGCAAAGCACATAGTGTAGGTGCACTTTTCAGAAATGGTCATACATTCACAGGATGCGCACGGCACCCTTTACGGTAACACAACTTCCGGAAGATTGCCTTTTCGGTTTGCCAATACTGCCCCTGAAGTGTCCTCACAGTGGTTAGCATGTGACTCTGAAGAAAAATGTGATGGAAACAAAGTGTATCTTCTGTATAAACAGTCTAGATGTTATCGTTAACCCACAAATATCTTTGTTCACAGTTTAGACCTCAGATGCACTTTGAATGAGACCAGCTGGACGTCTGCACTCCTCTGGCATCCCAGCCAACCTCAGCACCACGGAATCCTGAGGCTATTCCTGGTTCGTATCCCATCCTCCTAAACCATCGAGATTGCCGTTATCCAAAACATCTTCAGTCACAGTTTGGGAGGAGAAATCCCTCTGATGCACCTTTTGCAAGGTAGAACTTTGTTGTGTAAGACGACGGCACGAGTTGCAGTTCTCAATGTCTATATTAATGTTTGGCACATGTTTTAATGGACACTGGCAGTGATTTGTGCCAGTGAGAGTCATAATGTGAGCTTTAAAGTGGCAGACGTGTTTCTCTGAGCTCTGAAGGGAAGTTAAACAATCTCAAGACCAGCTGGGACTCTTTATTGTGTGATATTGGTCTCTTGAGCAGAGGTCTCAAACTCAAAACTACCTGATGTTACAACAAATATAAGTGTTTTCTGACCTTACATTTTAACTACAAAATGTTATTGAAGCAAGGACACATTTTTCCTTCATGCCTAGCATGATGCTCATGTTTAGCGGAGTAATGATGCTTGAAATTGCATTGCTGCAACTGCAATTTTCTCCTTGCACAGGCAGGTAGCAGTGCCATTAAAAATATTGGAAATACTGTAACACAGCCTTGCCTTGACATAACAATCAGACATTTTTTCAGTATAAAAGGACTTGGATGGCAATCAGTCCACATATATGATATTAAAACTATTTTATATATATATCAGACAGGCAAAATAAAAAGGTTGGAGTAGCTATAGTGCATCAAAAATAGAAACTTCCATTCACTGAAGACGCCACAACATGTGCTCTCAGTGTAAACCTCTCCATCGATTGTAATAAGAGCCATCGAGTCTTATATAGATACATGTAACCCAAACTCTTCTGCCTTTTTCTGTTTATTTACATTCAAGTTTTAGGCCTGTAAAAGCCATGTGGCGAATAAGAAATATATAAAAATAAATTACAATACACAATTTACATTAAATTACAACAATATATAAAATAAAATTGAATATTAAGTATAATATTACATTAATTAAAATTTTAATTTGAAAACAAATAAAGTATAAAAAAAAAAAAATGTCTATACATTGATTTGTGGGCTGGATTTAAGGATTAAAGGGATAGTTCACCCAAAAATGAAAATTCTGTCATTATTTAATCACCCTCATCTTGTTTAAAAACTGATTTTTAACCCTGCATAGACAGCAACGCAACTGAAATGTTCTAGGCTCAGCAAGGTAGTAAGTACATGGGTAAAATAGTTCATGTGACATTGGTGGTTTAACAGTAATTTTAAGAATTGTTGAATAAAGTTGCGTTTTTTTTTCTTTGCGCACAATAAGTATTCTCATAGCTTCATGAAAATAAGGTTGAACCACTGATGTCACATGGACTGTTTTAATATCCTTACAACCTTTCTGAATATGGTAGTTGCATTGCTGTCTATGCTGGGTCAGAAGTCTCTCAGATTTCATTAAAAATATCTTAATTTGTGTTCTGATGAACAAAGGTCTTACAGGTTTGGAACGACATGAGGGTGAGTAATTAATGATAGAATTTTCATTTTTGGGTAAGCTGTTGCTTTAACTATTAACACTATATGACTCATTTCATGGGTCAAATTTGACCTGTAGGTCATTAGTTTGAGACCCCTGCTCTTGATTTTCACATAAAGACCCAAATTATTGTTCAAACCCACTTAGGGTTGGTAGAACTGCAAAAATGATTTGCTTTCGGTAAGCTTGTGTTATAATGCGCGTGATGGTAAATTATGGCCTACGGTGCCTTGTTGATTGAGAAGTATTATTATCTTCCCAGAATTATCCAGTCCATGGAATACGAATGGGAAAAGGTGAATGCGTGTCAGTGGGAAAACGTGGACATGGAGGTCCGGGCGCGTCGGGTCCAGTTGATTCCTGAGCTGGTTCCAGTCTCAGCCGGCTCAACAGGCTGTTCCCGCTTTCTGAGTTTGGTGCCGAGCTCAATCAAACACTGATCCCAGTCCTCCGGTAACAGCAGCATCAGGAAGCCCAGACAGATGATGAATACAGCGATGAGTCGCACTGTGTTGAAGTGGATATCACAGGTGTACAGGTCCACCACTGCAACATGGAACAATATACACATTTAGAGCCAATTACAGTCACCACAAACTGTCTAGATGAAGTTACAATGACTGTCCACTTTCAGCTGGTCAGGAAAACAAAAATAATGACTTCATTCAACAATTTCACATCAGTCTTCAAATAAAGTCATTATTTTTGTTTTCTTTGTGTACAAATAGTATTCTCGTAGCTTCATAACATTACAGTTGAACCGCTGATGTCACATGGACTATTTTATCGATGTCCTTACTACCTTTCTGGGCCTTGAACGTGTCAAGCTCTTGGATTTAATCAAAAATATCTTAATTTGTGTTCCAAAGATAAACAAAGGTCTTAGAACGACATAAGGGTGAGTAATAAAATAGAATTTTCATTTTTGGGCGAACTATCCCTTTAACATTGCAATAAACACTTTAAAACTATAATTATTTTTATTTTGCACTGTAGTTTTTGATTTGATTAAATCATTCGCAGTGCTTCATTGGATAAGTTTTTGCCAATTTTCAAATACTATTTTGCTTCAAATCCAGGTTTGTAATGTGGCATTTCTTTTTGTAGATGGTTGATTTGGTTCATGGCAAAAACAAAGTCACTAAGACATGTCATCACTTCATTTTGATGAACTATCCCTTTAAATCAGCCAGTAAGCACAAAGTACATTTTTTTTATAAACAAGTTTGTAATTATAAAAATGGTTTACTTTGAAAATGAACTCACTTGCATTGACTGGGACACTCAGCACAATACCAAGTGAAATCAGCGTAGGGTATGTAATGGCAATGCCAAAATTCACCAGAATATTGAATGCTGTAAAAGGAAAAAAAAAAAAGCACAGTAAATGTCAGATACAGTTGTGTGCATATGTATAATGCACTATTTTTTTTTTTCTGTCAGTACTTTATCTACCTAGTAAGAGTCCAGCTACTCCACACAGATAGGCCCAGGGAAGATCAGCTATGGATGTGAAGTACTCAACATGTGTGAAGTAAAGTATGACTGGCACAAAGCTCATAAAGACAAAATTTGCACCTCCAACAATGGTCAGAAACAGAGCCGCCTCTCCAAACTTGGCGCTGCCCAAGACAAGCTTGAAAAGCACCTGAGGAATAAAAAACAAAACCAGGTCAGGTTATTTTATGTATGTATGTATTTATTTATTTATTATATTTTTTCAATTGTATAATTATTTTGATGAATCGTTTCATTTAGGTGGTTAATTTCAGTTTGCTAATCCATTTGTATTTGTATTTATACATGATCTGAAAGCTGAATAAATAAGCCTACAATTCATGTATGGTTTGTTAGGATAGGACAATATTTAGCCGAGATACAACTATTTGAAAATCTGTAATCTGTTAAAGTTGTCCAAATGAAGATTTTAGCAATGCATATTACTAATCAAAGATTAAGTTTGGATATATTTACAGTAGGAAATTTACAAAACATCTGTATGAAACATGATTTTTTTTCTTAATATCCTAATGATTTTTGGCATAAAAGAAAAATCGATCATATTGACCTATACAATGTATTTTTGGCTATAGACTGGTTATGTGGTCCAGGGTCACATATTTGGTTAAATACTGCTCATTCAGTGTTTGTTTTATTAGTTCTATTTAAATGAAAGTATTCATGCTTGATATTCTTATTGTTTTTTCTCAGAAAAAGTTTAACTATATCATTTGCAGCATTTTCAAAGCTTGTAGTGTAGCTGGGTACTGTTATAATGGCCAGCATGACTCTATGTAACTACATAAGCAAGTAGAATAGCAAACAACAGATTCAAAGCATTTATCCAACACTGGCCAGGGTAAATATAGAAAAGAACATGGTTTTATCCTTCAAATGTCAGAAGATATAACGTGGCTGGTTTCTAGCACATAACAAGTTTGAAATGATAGCCAACTGATGTGCTAAAACTGATCTTGCTGTCCAGTTCCCTTATTGATTTGTCTTTTTCAGATGACCGCAAGAGTTGAAAGCACATCGCAAATCAATCAAGACAAATAGATTGGTGAGGTCATTTTAATTATAGAAAACATGGACATGTCACTCCATGATTATGTAAAGTGATTGCAGTTATTGATAAGTATAGTTTTAATGACACAAAACTGAATGACATGACTGAACTGAAAAACATTTTGATGAATAACAAAAGACTCATGACTTACCTTATAGAGGGCAGAGGCAGATGCAGAGGCCACTACAAGTGTTATGCCAATAACAGAGTGACTGTGAAAGCCATCAGCGTAGGTCAGCATCACGATTCCAGCGATGGCCAGAATGGCAGCAACAATCTTGTATAAGAACAAAATAAAGGTCACCGGCGTCACAATGTGTTACGTCAAACAGCACAAAGACGGCTTGTAGACTACAACATGTATTACAATAGCTAAAACATCTAAAAGAATGACTAAAAGAACAAATACAACATTAAAAGAATGACTTAATAAATGTGCCCCTGTACCACAAAAACAGTCTTAAGTAGCACAGGTACATTTGTCGAAATAGCCAACAATACATTGTACGGGTCAAAAAAATAATAGATTTTTCTTTTATGCCAAAAATCATTAGGATATTAAATAAAGGTCATGTTCCATGAATATATTTTGTAAGTTTCCTACTGTAAATATATCAAAATTTAATTTGTGATTAGTAATATGCATTGCTAAGAACGTTTTTTCTTAATATTTTGATATTTTTGCATCCTCAGATTCCAGATTTTCAAATAGTTGTATCTCGGCCAAATATTGTCCTATAAAACAAATGTATTCAGCTTATTTATTAAACGTTCAGGTGATGTATAAATCTCAGTTTCAAAAAATTGACCCTTACAATTGGTTTTGTGGTCCAGGGTCACAAATACATAAAAAACTGAGAGAGAGATTTTGAGACATTTTAAATGTAACAGAGTTGGTACAAAACAAATTGTGGATCAAGGACAAAATGGTCTAAGCAAAATATTCTTTCATCTTTTAGGGAAATTATTTTAGAATGTGATCAATACAGCTACTTAATTATATACTGGTGCATCTAAAAAAAAAATTAGAATATCGTGAAAAAGTTAATTTTTTTGTTTGCAACTTATTTCAAAAACTAAGACTCTCATATATTCTAGATTCATTACATGTAAAGTAAAACATTTCTGAAGTTTTTTTTTTCTTTTAATTTTGATGATTAGAGCTTACAGCTCATGAAAATCAAAAATCCAGTATCTCAAAATATTAGAATACTTGGCAGCACATATTACAGCAAATTCCTTGCTCCTAGCACAAATTACAGCATCAGTAAAGTAAGCGATCAGCCTGTGGCACTGCTGAGGCACTATTGAGCCTTCAGCTCGTCTGTATATTGTTGGATCGAATGTTTCTCATCTTTCTCTTGAAAATAATCCCATAGATTCTCTATGGGGTTCAGGTCAGGCATGTTGGCTGGCCAATAAAGCACAGTAATATCATGGTCAGTAAACCGTTTGGAAGTGGTTTTTGCACTGTGGGCAGGTGCTAAAGTCCTGCTGGAAAAGGAAATCAGCATCTCCATAAAACTTGTCAGCAGATGGAAGCATAAAGTGCTCCAAAATCTCCTGGTAGATGCTGCATTGATTTTGGACTTGATAAAACACAATGGACGAACACCAGCAGACGTCACGACACCCCAAATCATCACTGACTGTGGAAACTTCACACTGGACTTCAAGCAGCTTGGATTCTGTGCCTCTCCAGTCTTCCTCCAGGCTCTGGGTTCATGATTTCAACATGAAATGCCAAATTTTCTAAAAAAAAAAAAACTTTAGAAATGTTTTACTTTCCATGTAATGAATCTAGAATATATGAAAGTTTCAGTTTTAAATAAGTTACAAACAAAAAATAAACTTTTTCATGATATTCAAATTTTTTGAGATGCACCTGTATATTGTATATAACAGATATAATCATAAATTAATACTTTTCTATCAGAGCAGATCATGTCCTCTATAGAATATTAATGGTTGCAGTGAAAAGAAATGATTACCAACCTCTTGTTGTTGTTGTTGTTGTTTTTTTTATCTTAAACCTTTCTATTGTTCTTTTTTGTTTTCTTTTCATAGATAGATAATGAGAATTCAAGGAAGTATGACTCTGACATTATATAAAATGGAAAAGGCCTGTTACATGCACAGAGAGAAAGAGAGTGAGTGTGTGTGCATGTGTGCTCAAATGAAAAATGTTTCCAGAGCGTTGCTGAATTGAGTGCAGTACAGAAACATTATGAGGGTGTCAGAAAGACTGATTACTCCCACCCAACGACCCCACTGAACAGCTTTCTGAACAGCTTTCCTCAAACGCTCTTTTCTTGCTCTGCCTTTTGGTTTGATCCAACTCTTATTGTTCTGTCTCCTTTATTTGAAAGATTGTGGATTTGCATTCTCATGGATGTTGCTATATTGGTATTACCATCATGTTTCAACTTTCCAGTAGAATGCAGAAATACACATGAGTGAATATCATGAAACCTGAAACATATCCAGGGCATATTTCACCATAAAAAATCACAAGCATGAAATAAGAAACAGATTTTTAAACAAAGAAAAAATAAGCAATTAATCTTCTTTTAAGACCATTAAAACTTTTTTGCATGTAGACAATATTTATATTATAATTAAGAATAATTAGCATTGCATTTGTACAAAGTCTTATTACTATAAAGAACAAATGAATAAAAGAATTTGTAAAGCTATTTGTGACCCTGGACCACAAAAACAGTCATAGGTAGCATGGGTATATTTGTAGCAATAGCCAACAATACATTATCTGGGTCAAAATTATAGATTTTTTTTTTTTTATGCCAAAAATCATTAGGATATTAAGTAAAGATCATGTTCTATTAAGATATTTTGTAAATTTCCTACTGTAAATATATCAAAACTTAATTTTTGATTAGTAATATGCATTGCTAAGAACTTCATTTGGACAATTTTAAATGTGATTTTCTCAGTATTTAGTATCAGATTTTCAAATAGTTGTATCTCGGCCAAATATTGTCCTATCCTAACAAACAACAGCGCAAAGCTTATTTATTCAGCTTTTAGATTATGTATAAATCTCAGTTTAAAAATCTGACCCTTATGACTGGTTTTCCAGGGCATTTATGCATCATTCTGTATTTCTTTTTTTAATATATTTTGTAAAGTAATATGCATTTGTGTGCTTAAATTCATGAAAAATGTATTTCAGTGCAAAATTTTTTTTTTTTATTTTTTTTTTTTCTACTTATGATTTTGTGGTGAACTGTGACCTGTCCTTGTTTTTGTCAGATTCACCCAGATTACATTAAATCTAATTGTTTTTTATTAAACAAAGTATGTTACATTCACACATGGAAAACCTCCCATAACTCAAAGTAGGACAGCAGTGCATGTTGAGCTGTGATAAGACTGTAGGTCATTTTTAGTTTCTGTTGGGCGGGCAGCACCTTACACATCTGAACTGTATCCTGAATTGAATACTCTCACTAACTCAGGTGAGCTCATGGTCTCTCTATCATCTCATCATGTCCTCTAGATGGAAACCCACTTAGCGTCTACTGCGCCATGAACGTCCAAACACCCTGACTCACCAAAATCTGCCCAGCACTGCAGTACTTGTGTGTGAGTGTGTGTGTGAGTGAGTGAGAAAGAGAGGGAGGGAGGCACAGGAACACAGAGACAAAGAAAATGTTACACAGCACTTTGGTTCTTTGATCCGAGAAAAAAAGGGAACAGGAAATAGAAGAAAGGAGGAGTACAGAGGAAGAAGAAGATTGTAAAAGCAAAGTAATGTACTGTGATGGCACTGCTGACTTATGGGAACATATCCAGAGAGAACAAAACACAGACACACATGTTGCTATCTACTGTATCTATCTACCTATTAAACTCTTGATGCAACACTCCAGCAATCAGGCATTATGAAAAAAGCATGTCAAATAAAAATCTACAATTTCATTCATCGATCCATCCACTCACTCACCCTAACACCCATGAAGCGATCCCGCAGCACGATCCAGGACAGGAGAAAGACGAAGGCTTTGTTACAGCAGAATAGGGCTGATACATCAGTGCTGTTGATCTTTCTCAGAGCCTGAAGGTATAGGTAGTTTGTCATAATCCACAGCAGGCCAAAAGGGGCAACTTTAGTAAAGAACACCTTCGCCGTCAGTCCATCATCCCCGAAGAACCGACAGCACTCTCTGAAATAACAGAGACAAAACATTAATTTATTGTCCACTGCACATAATGCACATTTGATTTGGCTTATGTACACTACTATTCAAAACCACAGGGTCAGTGCATTTTTTAAAAGGAATTAACACTTACTGATAAATGGCAGATAACTTAATGTTTTTCTAAATTGAGGTTTTCGAATTTCTATAATGAAAAATAAAATAAAAAACATAATATATCTTGTTTAATTTAAAAATGTTTCTGTTAACCAATTCATTAGATTAGAGTTTTTACTGTGACCCCTAGAGTTCAAGGGGCGGGGTTTTACAAAAAATGTAAACAATGTTTTGGCTTTCGTCAGTCTTTAGATCGAAGACGTTACTTCAGTGAATTAGAGTTGGTTGTAGTACGAAAGAGTGCGCCTACGTCGTGGGAAAAAACGGTTTTGAAAAGAAGAGATTTATGACTGTGAATAAGGAGAGTGAACAGATAAAGACTGTTGCGAAAAGGAACTGAGTAACGAAAAGACTGAGCTCCTTAAGGGAACTTAAATAGGAGAGATGAGTGAACTCAAAGTGAGCGTGAGAAGATGACGCAGTGAATTGTGCTCCTGACGATCGGATTTGCTGTTTTCTTCACTGTTGCATCCTGTCTTTGGACTCTGTGAGTATACAATATAGTTTCACATTAATATGACCTCAAAAATACCCCAAAGTAGAATGAAATCCCATCTGGGTACTCTGTTTTGCAATTTGGTGTGATTCGAATAATTCATACGGTTTGTTAATCTTCGTTTGCATTGGTCATCATTTGCACTTAAGTGTTTGGGTTACAAATGTGGCGATTTGATTGACCTGTGTTGTTTAAAATTGTTATATTGCTTGAACTGATTAATTTCAAAAGAAGAAAAGAATCCACAGACAAAAGAGTTCGAGTTTATTCAGTTAAATTCTTGTGGCTTTCCTGAGAAGGGAAAAAAAGATGTGCAGCAGAAGCATGTTTTTACATTGTGATTTGTAGTCACATTTTGGAGTAAGGATCACAGTTTTGTTGCTTCCTCCTATAGTCACTTTCAGATTTTAAATAGAGGGTTTGCACTTGCACCACGGTTTGGTCAGTTACCTGGATCTGCGGCCATATTGGCGATACTCGGATGTGAACAACCGCATGGATCGCACAGTTAATGTACTACTGTATATGTTGTTCTGCTAATTTATGCTATCTAAACCATGGAAAAAACGTGTGGAAGCTGCTAAATCATATAGAGAAGGACTTAGTAAGCAGGAAAGGGTGCAATATGTTGACAAACTAAAGTTTATAGGTGGTAAAGATGCGTATGAGTAGTATTATTCAAGATGCTAGCCTAATATTTCACCTACCTGACTTGCTCTGGAAATCCTGGTTCACTTTGACCAACCACAAATGTCTTGTTCCTCAGACAGTTTTTTGGCAGTCTGTAGTACTTCAAATGTTTTTCCTGATCCGACTGATTAGTACAGCCCAAAACATGACAATAACTGACCATTTTCAGCAGCAATAATCAGGAAAATATGCACATTTTGTTCGGTTCAGTTTGTTTACATTCAGTGCTGCTAATATGGCACGTAGTGAAAACACTCTATTGGAACCTTCTTCCTATAGTCACGTTCAGATCTTAAATAAAACACTAAATCAATAAACAATAAGAGTGTAATCTTAGATCTGGGGTTTTGTATCTAATAACTACTGCCTGCTTGCTTGGTAATTCATTTTACAAATGAAAGCAAATTTTGGATGTGTCTCTCACCAGGTTATCATTAATTCATAATTTCCCCTAGACTTGTTTATACATTTGAGCCATAACATTGGTGAGAGGGCTTCACAGTAAATACATTTCCACAAAAATATTAAAGAGCACAGATGTTTCTAACATTGATAATAATAAAAAAAAGTTTCTCGAGCATCAGTATATTAGAACGATTTCTGAAGGATCATATGACACTTTAGACTGGAGTAATGGCTGCTGCCATTCAGCTTTGCCATCACAGGAATAAATTACATTTAAAAATATATTAAAACAGAAAAGTGTTATTTTAAATTGTAATAATATTTCAGAATATTACTGAAATGCAATATCACTATTGCATTTTTTATTTATTTGCAGTCTTGATGAGCATAAGAAACATCTGAATGGTAGTGTATTACAAAAAAAAACAGTAGGAGCTCAGTACTTTTTCAATAAATGCTTCTTTATACTTGGCTATTTGGATGTCAGGCTCAAAATGAGTAAATATTACTTTACCACACCAAACCCTTTATCTGTCACACGAATAACCCAACAGACATTTAGACCATTTGAAAACAATCTTTTAAAGCTATATTCCCTCACCAAAAATGTTCAGTCTTAGTGAGTTTGATGTGATCTGATGAAAAAATACAAACAGGGCTTGTTTCTACCATCCATCTCTGACCATTATGCTCAGAGCTATCCTCGGTTCACCTCCATGTGGGATAATGCACTGTACAACTGTGAGTGCAAACAAAGAAATTACTCAACCTTTCTTTTCAATTGCTTGAATTGTGTCTTGTGTCTTGAAGATCCCATAAACCATTTCTCAAACAAAAAAATAAAAAAAACTGGTGGTGTCACATAGCATTTTCTCACCCGTCAGTTTCTCCACTTGACAAATATATGACTGTCTGAACAGATCAGTTCAATGATATTTTGCAATCTTCCGTCTTTGAGTTACAAACTGCAGCGCTTCCAGGTAAAATCAGGCAAAGAGAGAAAAGAATCATCATGGCCTCCATCTGTCTGCTGCTTCAGCAGGAAATTGGACTAAACAATTTCATTTAGGAAAGAGGGTCCTTTATTCACCTGTTCAGATCTCTTTTCAGTAGTTTCAGTGATTTAATTGTGTAGTTTAAATGTGGTTACATTTGCATTTTTATGTAAACATTATGAGCATTATTGGCGGTTTGTCCTTGTTCAAGTTATATGACTGAACAAGGTCTTTTCATTTTACCTTTATTTTGTGTTTTTGGTAGTCAGGTCTACAGTTTTATGCAAAAGTTTGGGAACCCCTTGCAGAATCTGTGAAAATGTAAATAATTTTAACAAAATAAAAGAAATCATACAAAATGTTATTTTTTTTTTATTTAGTACTTTCCTGAGTAAGATATTTTACATAAAAGATGTGTACATATAGTCCACAAGACCAAAAAACAGCTGAAATTATTAAAATAACCCCCTTCAAAAGTTTGGGAACCCTTGGCTCTTAATACTGTGTGTGGTTACCTGGATGATCTATCTGTTTTTTGGTTTTGTGATAGTTGTTCATGAGTCCCTTGTTTGTTCTGAACAGGTAAACTGAGCATTGTTCTTCAGAAAAATCCTCCAGGTCTTTTTTCCAGCATCTTTTGCATATTTGAACCCTTTTTTTATTTTTTTTTTCCAAAAGATTCAAACATTCACTGATGCTCCACGATATATGATTCATTAAGAGCAGGGGGTGAAAACTTTTGAACAGGATGAAGATGTGCAACTTTTTCTTATTTTGTTGAAATACATATTTTTTCCCATTTAGTACTGCTCTGCAGAAACAACAGAAGATACTTGCATGTTTCCCAGAAGACAAATTAAGTAAAATTTACATTGATCTTTAAATTCAAAAAGTTTTCACCCCCTGGCATTCATCATACGTTAACATCCTTTATGTAAAATATCGTACTCGGGACAGTACTAAATAATAAAATAACATGCATTTTGTATGATCTCTCTTATTTTGTAAAAATGATTCACATTTTCACAGATTCTGCAAGGGGATCCCAAACTTTTGCATAAAACTGCATATACTTTTTGTAATTTGTGTTTAAATCAAAGTGTATCTTTGGTCCTTTGGCTGTTTAGTTATTGTTCCTCCGTGGTATGAATGAAGTGAAGTGCCCTTTTTAAATCACATTTGCATGAATATGCAGTCAGAGGTCCATTTATTTTCAAAGTTTTTGAATAGTTTACTACATGCCATGGTTGGTTGACATCACTTTTTAAGGTCGGCATATTGGCTAAGACCCATAGAAAGGGAAAGAGAGCATGATTATGGGTACAGCAAGACCTTTCCTGCCTTTTCACTGATATTCTCTAAAATGTTAAATGGGTCTCTGGGCTACAAGTCAAAAAAATCATCCGCTTTTTAATAACATTAGGCTTTGGATCAATGGAATTGGCTAAACGGCATAATTTAATTAATGCATAACTATAAATAAAGGCACTTTGTTTCAACCAAAAATCTTTTTTCTCCATTTTTTCAAAGCCTTTGCACTCCACAGCTGGTGTTTACTCTTCAAATCCAGCACTGCAGTGCTGCTAATATTGTTTTCTCCTGTATGATAAATTGCTTGGGCTTTTCCGCATTTTGCATAAAGGCCCTTGCTAAGCGATTAAATAAAAAGAAGCATTTCACAGGATCTACAATATGTTGTTTTACTTCTCAACACTTTTTACTTTGGCCTTCCTAGACAGAGCGGAAGGATATTTTTCATCAACGATGAAAGTTTAAAGGGGTGCTATTATGCTTTTTTCCTTTTTGAATTTTAGTCAGTGTGTGGTGTGTATCTTTGGGCATAAAAAAGATCTACAAAGTTACAAATCTCAAAGTCCACTCCAAAGGGAGATATTTTGTTTTTAAAAAATAAAGGCCTCCTGTAGCGAATCGATGCATTTTTGTAAAAAAAAAAAATATCCATATTTAAAATGTAAGAATCACTTAAATCTAGCTTCACTTAAATCAGTTCGCAACGCTGTGGGAGAGCTAACCAATCACAACACATTTAGTTTTTCGGAAGGTGGGCCTTCATTAAACCTGGAAATAATCAAGCCATTTGTGCCAGGCTGGGAGAAATGTGTTGTAATAATGTAAATTATGTTAAAAATAATGCATTTTTCGAACCACCAAGCATGAAAGCATGTTCTAGTACACCCCCAAAATGAAATCAACACTTTGTAAAAGAGCATAATAGGACCGCTTTAAATAAGCAGTGGGCCTGCTTAGTATTCAGCACATAGAAGATTAAAGGACAAACCCAGAAAGGACAAACTGTCCATGCATTACAGCATGGAATTTCCTCAGTGTCCCCCTCAAGAGAAAGGGATTTCACTAAACAGATTCATCAGATGTCTGTGGCACTCACACAAAACAGTTGGATATTTCAGCTGTACTACATTTCTCCAAAACCTAACAAGCTGCATGTTGTTCACCAAGAAGGCATTCCCAGGATAAACACAATCTCACGGGAGCAGATTCTTACCTAAACCTCTGTTTTGGTGTCTGTCTCTCTGGACTCTTGCACAGGTGGCCGATGTAATACAGAGGGAAGAAGAGGCAGTTCCACGTTGTGGCGAACCATGTGAGAGTGAACGGTGCGTCGTACTGCTTGAAGGCCAGCTTGGCCAGCTGGGTGGAGCCTGCCCATGATGAGCACACGCACATCACCATGGCCACGCCCCATATTGCTTTTCGCACTTGGACGGCTGTCACTCGCACGCAGCAGTGTAATCGCTGCCTCCCCGCCCCTGACTCCGCCCCTGCTCCGCCCACCATCGCCTGTCCATCAGCAGTGCCCACGACGTTCTCTCTCGGCCGGTCCTCCCCTACAAACAAACAAAATGACATCAGTTGCTGATTTATGAGCTGTTTTATTTGCGCTTTTTATGATTTTGAGCAAACGGTAAACATGGACAATCAAATCACTTGACACTGTAAAAATACTCCCCTTGGATATACGAACTGCAAAAAAACAGCAGTAGGATTGCACTGTTACTAATCTGTGCAGTGAAAGTTTTCAGTGATGCAGTGCTAATTTGATCCAGTATTTACAACTGTAGTGACTCCTGTGGTAAATATCACATTTCCTCATTTTTGGCTCATTGTTTGTTTTTCAGTTGGGTTATCTTATTTAAGTATTTATTTATTTATTTGCATGTCAGTTTAACTTTATAGAACTTTTCAAAAGATGGGGAGACTAAAAAAAGTGTGGCTTTTTAACTTTAATTTCTGTGAATTATTTATTTACTTTATTTATTTTGCATTTTTTAATCTACGGTACTGTTCAGAAGTTGGTAAGATTTTTTTAAAATGTTTTTAAAAGAAGTCTCTTATTTATGGAAGCCTATTTCCACTACAGAATAAATAAAAAAAGAGGTTTTTGTGACTTTTTATCTCACAATTCTGACTTTTTTTTTCTCAGATTTGCGTGATATAAATTCGCAATTCTGAGAAATGAAGTCAGAATTGCAAGATATAGACTTAAAAATTCAGACTGTTTTGCTCGGTTGTGAGTTTATAAACTCGCAATTGCTAGTTATGAAGTCCAATTTTGAGGGGGAAAAAGACCAATATGTTCTCAGAATTGCGAGTTTATATCTCACAGTTCTGACTTAAAAACTCGCAAATGTATGTTATAGAGTCAGAATTGCAGTCAGAAGTCAGAACTCGCGATTTTATATTATTATATATATTTTTTAAAAATATTTCTCAGATTTGCTACTTTATTTCTCAAAATTGCAAGTTTATACAGTATCATGCAATTCTGACTTCATTTCTCAGAATTGCAAGTTTATGCTGACTCACAACTGTGAGTTTATATCTCACAATTCTAAAAAAGAAGTCAGATTTGTGAAATAACTCATAATTGTGAGGAAAAAAAGTCAGACTTGTGAAATTAACAGTTGCAATTACCTTTATTTTTCATTCATTGGCGGAAATGGGCTTCCATACTTCAGTCATTTATTTGATAAAGAATTCAGTAAAACATTTAAGTAAAACTATTTAAGTGATTTATTCCTGTGATGGCAAAGCCAAATTTTCATCAACTCAAGAAACATTTCTTATTAATATCAATTATGGAAACTGTAATACTTTTTTACAGGATTCTTTAAACAAAGTTTGAAAAAACAGCATTCATTTAAAAAATAAATCTTATGTAAAATTATAAATGTCTTTACTGTCACTTTTGATCAATTGAATGCATCCTTGCTGAGTGAAAGTATTAATTTTTCCAAAAAATGAAAAAAAAAAAACAAAAAAAACTTTTCAACATTTAAAAGCATTTTCTTGTTCCAGTATTACATCAGTTTCTCTGACATTTGAAAATTCCCTCATATGATATGATACCCACTGACTTCCAAACAAAAGCTCCTGCCCAAACTATGAAACATCACTTTCTCACCAGCGTTCCCTGAAACATCCGAGAGGAAATCAATAGCACGGTTTACTCATTCAGCACAGAAACTCTTTTTAAAGTGCCAAGGGGAAATACTTGAAAAACCAAGGATATTTTATAATACAGAAACTCTGAATGGAATCTGTCTGGAGTCTCTCAAAAACTGCAGTGCCATTGTTCAGATCTGATAAGCACATCTCAAGCCCACCATCCATTCATAAACGCTCTTAATGGCACTTAATAGCCCTTCATCTATTCACGCGCAGAATAAACGAGTGCAGTAATTACCCTGCCTGAGCCTGGTGGATGATTCAATCTGTTTATTCATAAAGAGAACAAGGTGGATCCTTAGCGCTGAAGCATCTGAGTACTCTATGTAACACAATAACATACTTGAAGTAATGAAAGATGATTTGTCATTTGGAAGGCTGTTCACAAATAAACACCCAAATACATACTAACAACAGCATACAAAGATTCTGGTATGACCTACTGCATTTGATATTAATACTGTAACCCAAGTTCAACCAAGGCTACATTTATTTGATCAGAAACTGTAATATTCTGAAATATTATTACAATTTAAAATAACAGTTTTCTATTTTAACATATTTTAAAATTTATACCTGTAATGCAAAGCTACTTTTCAGCAGCCATTATTTCAGTCTTCAGTGTCACATGATTTTTCAGAAATCATTCTAATATGCAGATTTGCTGCTCAAGTACCATTTCTTACTATTATCAATGCATTGCATATATTACATAATATCTAACAGTAATCTATTGGTCTCTTATTAACAGTAGATAATTTTAGTTTTCTGGATTTTACAGACACATGGCATAGCTGAAAGCAGGTACCATTTTAAATGAAAGACAGTGAGAGCTTGATTATCATATATTCATGCGCAGGCCTAATAATATCACAAACTAGCCTGAATCCTAATCTTTCTAGCAAGTGATTCAAAGTGAAAGATGATTTTCTCTTGAGACCCTCAACAGCCTAGAGACATTTTACACAGACAGATCCTGAGTGAAGACTAGAAGACAGCACCTATTAAAATACAAGAATTCTATCATGAATCAACACTGTATACAGCATGACTAGTATTTTACGTTTTTAAGGGGAAAAAAGTATTTTAGGTAGTTTAGGTGATCATCATAATGCTTTCTCCGAAATGACAGATGTTTTAGAATCCATATCCTAAACTCTCAGAGACTCTTTGAACCAACTAAATTATTTGCTCATGTTATGTAAGATTTTCTGTTTCTGCAGAGAGCCCTGATTATACTTTTATATAGGGGTGGGCGATATACCGGTAGACACGATTAACCGGTAGAAATTTGTCAGTTGGTAGAGATGGATGCATCTTTAAGCATTTCAGTTTAAAAATAAGTGATTTTAAGCTGTTAAAATGCATCAGCAGCAAAAGAAAACTCATTTCGCTATATTCGTGCACTGTCAGAGAGGCGCGACGATGGAACCAAGTCATTTTTGCCACTTTATAGGCCTTGAATGCTTAAATACACACACTTGTATGTGTCAAAATGCCTGTCTTTGCATGTATCCTTGCAAACACAGTAATTTAGGTATTAAGTGAAAACAAACCCTTGAGTAAGAAAACGTATATTGGTATATCAGTATATTGGATCTGGGTAGTTCTTGACAGCATTAGTAAGTGACAGCAATCTAATATTCCTGCTGTCTGTCATTCATGTTAATCGAACAAAACAGAAATGCTCTTCACTAAATCACTTCTGTAACTTTCATAAGAAAAAAAAAAATTTACACAGTGAAGAATATGCATTGTTTTATACATTTATACCTTATACTTTATACAATGTACCATTTCTTTTTTATTTGTTATACTGTAGTTTTTTTTTTCTTATTGCTTGTAATGGGGGTTATGCACAACAGACTTCCGTATTCTGCTAAACAGGTCTCTTTGCTTCTGGTTCACGTGTTTTGCATATGCCTCATTAATTATTAGGGCTGTGTATTGCCAAGAATCTGGCAATATGATACGTATCACAATACAGGGGCTGCGATACGATATGTTGCGATACATTGCGATATTGTAAACAAGGCGATATATTGGGATATTTCTTATTTTATGAATAGGACATAATTTTAGGAAAGCTGTAATTAAGAACACACCACCATATGCAAACCATTCAATGTCATTGAATCACTTTTTGTGCAGTATAAGTAAAGGGGGAAAATAAAGTGCTTGCAAGATTCTTTAGTTATTAAATGTATAAAATGTATAAAAAAGCTTTTATAAACAGACCATATATGTTTTTAGACCCTGCTTTAGAATTTAATTTTACAATTGTAACCATGTCAGATCATTTTGATCTGAACTTAAGAATTACATCTGCTTAATATCAATAAAAATAAAGTGCTTACAGGATTGTAAAACAATAAAATAAATACAGATATTGGACATTCTGAGAACCTTTTTGTTCTGAGAATTTCAAAAGTTTTGTATTTAGCAAGTTTTTCAGTTTGTAATTATGCTCCGCGTGGTATCGCCGAGACTGCGACGTGAACACCGCCTCAACTGCACAAAACAGCCCCACCACGAGAGAAAGCAGCGGGCAGCTGCGCGGCTATCCCACTGCGCCCGGAGCGAAGGCCCTTTCACGGGACGTAGCAAGCTGCGGAACCGCGGCGCGGGCGCCGCCTCGGCTGCACGGGGCGCTTCTGCTGCACAGACGGGTGGCGGCCGCACGTCGGTTCCGCTGCTTGCCACGTCCTGAAACGAACGTTACCTCAAAAGCCGAAATGACGCCACACTTTACACCGAGACGGGAGCAGGAACTATTCTTTCATCCTCCATTAACGCTAACATCAGTTGCGTGCCCTTATGCTAGTATTTCCTGTCACTGTTTAAGTTCAGAGATAAGAAGACTGCAATCTAGCGGTCAGGATATAAGCTTAAAACGAAGCAACTCTCATGAATCTTGTATGATTTTTTTTTTTTTTAAAATATCGTTATTCCGTTTTTCAGAATCGATACAGCATCGCCAAACAAAATATTGCGATACACACGTGTATTGATATTTTCTTATACCCCTACTCACAACACCATATTTTGGGTAAAAATAGGAAAGACAATACTTTTCTCTAAAGAAACAGGATTTCCCTGAATTATCGTCATTAAAATCGTTATCGCAATAAAAACCAGAACTTATTGTGATAAATTTTTAAACCCATATCGCCCATCCATACTTATCACTCACTCCTACTGTACTTTTAGAGTTCATCAGTCCACCCAAGCAAACTCTTAGCCTTCACGTAGCTGCACTCAAGTGCCTAGAGAAGCCTTCAACATCCTCAAGCTCAACACTAACAGCATGTTCATCGATAGATCTGTTTCTGTTGACAGAAGTTACAGTTTCCATACAGAAGGAATCAAATAATCCACAGTCTAATAACACCACCCACATGAGGTTGTATGTGTAAACTGACACTATAGTGTACTCTAATCTGTATTTACACATTCACTGCGGAGGCTGTTCTCATATCATACACCACAGTAAATGTAGTCTGTTTTCCTCTCTAGGATAGTTGTTCTTTGCTCAGTTCAACCTTACATTTGGATCTAATGCCAAACAATAGCAACACTATTGAAACCCAAAGAACCAAAGCTTTCATAAGGAGTATTTTCCATGTCAGATTTTTCAAGTGACTCAATCTCAAACCTCTTTTAAATTACCCATGAAATGCAAATGAATCAATGTAGTTTGCATGGTTGTGTGAAGCTGCCCTTGAATACAAAAGCTAGCTGTCACTGCATTCTGCTAGCACTGTATATGTTTTCAAACCTACGCAACGCTTCCCTGTGCCCTCATAATCCACTGCCACTACCACTGGGTATTTAACATGTGGATAATCATCTGAAAGCAGTGAATGTGTGTAGTAACCATGGAGACTGATAATCAGTATGATGCAGTTGGAAATCTCTGGAGACATGCTCACAAATACAATACTCAATACAGAAGCTCAGCAGAATTTGTAAAGAAATTTGCACTGTGTTAGAAAACGTAAAATAAATAAATACCCAATGTAAATATGATGAATTATTATTGTTATTAATATAATGATTATTACAGAGAGAACAAATAAATACTCAACACTTATTTAATTAATTACTTATTATTGTTGTTGTTGTTGTTGTTGTTAAAAAAAAAACAAAAAGGGAATGGCCATTTCAAGTCCATAGTAATAAATGTCCAGTGTTGTGTTGCACCAACAGGGGGCGTAATGTCTGAGAACCACTGGTTTAGGGCATGCAAGTTCAACTCAGGTGAAATTCATCTCAATCTCGCTTTAAGAATCTGACCCTATAATCCTTGAGGCTTTTTCGTATGTTGCTGACCACTGTTCCAGACATTGGCCAGCTAGCTACATCATCAAACTCTGGCAAGCAGGACCAATCAACTCCTACACCCAAGAAGCCCAAGCTCAGCACTTTTCAGCCAAAACCAGATCTACATTCATTACCTCAGTGCATTCAAAACAATGCTGCATGTGGAGAAAATAAGCGAATCTGATGTGGCTGCCACGAGAAGATGCTTATGTCGCTATTTTATCATATTATCATCACTGAAGTGTTCTCCACCATGCAGTTTCTGTAAGAATATCCTGTGTAATTAACAGTAAGAGAAGGTCCTTGACTTCAGAAGGACATCTTCTGCAAGACTAATGGAGTCTGAATCAGAATGTCACTCAGTGCTAATGACTAAGTCTTTGACCTTCATAGCAATTTAAAATGATTAAAAGGTTCTTACGGAAACCTTCTGTTGTAATTTCTAAAAGACTAAGTGAATGGCCATTTACATTTTTTACCATCAGACTGAGATGACCGGGAGGCCAGTGGAAAATTTCAGATAAAAAGTGTGATATTATTTACTTTTCTACTCTTCTCTAGAAACTGGATTATTTTATTCTATTGAGATAATAATTACAAAAATATTACATTTATATAATTTTTATCTTTGTAATGTTTCTATTTTTCTCAAATGGACGTTAAAAATGACATTAATTTAACAACTTAACAACTTAAATTGTTATAAATTTTGAATGTTTTGGAGGACAGAATTAAGTTTGGTCCCTTTTTAAAGAAGACACTTATTGTCAAAGCGAAAAACTTTATATAAAAAAAAAAAAACTGCTAGTCAAAATCAAAGTTAAAAATATTTGAAAAAATCTGTGTTTCAAATTTGAGGTTGATATCTCAAAAAAAAACAACCTTTTGTTAGATTTTGTTTGAGCGCAGCACCAAACCTTTTTTACTAGATGACCACCAATTAGTGACCATATAAGGTCGCTCCCATTTCCATATATAGTTTGAGTGATCTAAAACATTTTTAAATATTTTTTACAATATTTATAAACTAGACATCCTATTTAGAAGTATTACGGGCAGTATGACAGTATTTGAAGAATGTAGCATTAAATTTAGCTTTTAATAATAAAAATAAAAGAAATGTGGTGAGAATCCTCGAATTATTTTATAGTTTGCACTGCATCACAAACAGAGAATTTTTAACTTTTAAAATTTGTAACCATTTTTTAAACCATTTTTACATGTGCATCGCTATTTCAAAACAAAGATCATAACTCGATTTAGAAATGTTTTACTTCACATGTTATGAATCCAGAATATATGAAAGTTTCAGTTTTTAAAATAAGTTACAATAAAAAAACGAACTTTTTCATGATATTCTAATTTTTTTTGAGGAGCACCTGTATAACTTGTCAAGATTACTTTAGGTTTAGATTAGTCTCATGTAGCCAGACCTTCAGACTGATGGCAGAAACCTTGGTAGCTTTGAATGGCCAAGGCCCGCCCAAGAGGCCATATGATTGACAGGTAAAGCAACCAAATACGTTTCGTTTTGTGCCACATCATGTTTAAATGTCCCCACAATAAGAGACCGGCATGTAAAACCATATTTTAACGATTTTGTGCCGCAAATTTGAAATATTCATAGTTTTGAAAATCAAGCCATTATAATCACTCATCGTCACAGTTGTAAACATGACAGCTTTCTTCTTTTATGAGGGGGCTTGGCATCACGGCATCTTTGTTTCTAGATGGAACGTTAAAGAACGTGACACACGTGTCTCCTGGAAATCCTGTATAATTCAATCAATCCAGTGACGACTTTGAAAATCCTGAAGTGTTTCCACTTTTGTGTGCCGTATGCATTAGACCTTCAGCTAATGGTCCGTGGGCATGATGCCTGAGGCTGAGACTAGGTTTAGATATTACTGTTATAAACATTTAATAACAAATGTGCCCACCGATGGGCCAGTGACAGTTAACAGGATAAATGCTAAAGAATTTTAGGGGTCCTTGCTATCAAAAAGTTTGAAAACTTAATCATTCCTATTGGAATGTGACTCTATAGGTTCTCCATTTATATAGTTTCACCATTTATTTCTTTATTCGTAAACACTTCTGAAGAGGCTATTTTGAAGGCATCATAGCTTCAAGTAACAGTTCTTCTTTTTGACAGGGTAGATTAAAATCTGCCTGTGCCAGAGGCTTGATGCTGAATCAGGCCAGTAAGTGTTTCTCACAAAAGGCATTTTAAAATAAATCGACGTGTCAAGAGGAGCTCAGACAAAGTGCATTGGCAATGAGGGCAGCGGTCAGAGCTCAAAGTCTCAAAATGCCACGAAAGTTCAGCCTCAAAGACGTGACAGATTTCAATCAGAACTTCTGCGACCTAGACTCAGCAAAAACTGTGACACAGTGAGCATCTGGGATTGCCATTTGGTAGGTGCTGGTATAATGAGTACACGATCTGAACCAATAAGCAATGGAAAAATATTAAAATTTAATGAGTTATCTTTCACTCTATTTCTTGTGTTAGCCAAAATATGCCTTCAGCCCACAGTGTCGAATCTTAAAAATGCTGGAAGATACTTGATGGTAACTTTTTTTTCTCTGAATTTTTTTTTCTCTGAATTCTGTTTACATAATTGTGACATTTTATCTCCCAATTGTGACTTTTTTTCTCGGATTTCTTTCTCTAAATTCTGAGTACATCTCGCAATTCTGTTTTTCTTTGTTGCTCCACAAAATAAAAAAAGGTAATTGCCACTTTTTTTCTCCCAGTTGTAACTTTTTTCTTGCAATGTGAGTTTACAGTTCCGATTTTTTCTTCTTAGAACTTCGAGTCAACACCTGGAGTTTATTTCTCGCAATTCTCTGTTTAAATTTAAAGAAAAAAGTTAGAACTGTAAGATATAAAATTCAGAATTCTGACTGTTGAAAGTCTGAGTTTTGCACGGATAGACTTTTTTTTTCTCTGAATTCTACATTTGCATCTCGTAATTCTGTTTTTTGTGTTTGTTTGTTTGTTTTCCCAAACTTCTGACTTTTTTTTGCAATTGCAAGTTTACATCTCACAGTTCAGGCTTTTTCTTCTCAGAACTGTGAGTTAATGCCTCAAGTTTGTTTCTCGCAATTCTCTTTCAGTTCTCAGTTTGTGCCTCAGAATTGCAAGAAAAAATTAGAATTGTGAGATAAACTCAGAATTCTGACTTTCTCAAAATTCAAGTTGTTTTTTCTGCCATAAAATTTAAAAATGAAATAAAAAGGTAATTGCAACTTATTTTTTTCACATTTTTTTACTTTTTTTCTTGCAATTGTGAGTTTACATCTCAGTTCAGAAAATTAAAAAAAATATATTTCTTGCAATTCTTTCAGAATTGCAAGAGTCAGAGTCAGAATTATGGCAAAAAATTCAGAATTGTAAGATAAAAAGTTGGTTACCTTTTTAATGTTTATCCCGTGGAAGAAACACGCTTCTATAAAAACTATACAGACACAATTAAAAAATAATAATAATAATAATGATAATATTGACAAAAACACAAGAAAATGAAACTTTAACTAAAATGAAAATGGAAAAAAAAAAAAATAACTATAACTATTTCTCAATACTAAAGCAACACCGCAGCCGTCTTGTGGAAGTCATTATGTCTGATTGCTTGGTACGGCTGTAAGACTGCCACAAAATATGAGCTTATTGTACAAGAACAGATGAACAGGATTACTCCTAATGATTCCCTATTCTAGCATGATAACGTGCCGTGTGCACTGTTAAACTCAAAGCGATTAAGTAATTGTTAAAATAGTGTCATTTTGAAGTCACATATGCCTCATAACTGTCTCTAAATTGCGCACCTTTTCCTTGCCCATTTCCATCTCTTTTTGAATGCATCTGTGAGCTCTATAAGTAGTCTTTGGTAGCTTTCCTCCCTCCTATGTTTGTCTCTGCAGTGCAGATCTCTCTTGCTGATAACTGCCAGTTCTTTGTAGTGCCAGCTCTGCACTGAGCTCAAGCAGCATGAAAGAGCACAGTCTCCTCTCTCACACACGCGCTATGGAGCAGGGCCATGTTATTTTGTAATGGCATCATGAGCGTGTCTGGGACATCGGTGCATGACTTCAAACAGTCAGAGATGAAATATGAATGTGTTGCCATCTGGGTGACGGTGGTACAGCACTGCAGTGCAGCATCCCATTGATTCTGGGAACAGCTCTTTTTTTAGTGGATTTCCCTAGATGTCCTTAAAGGAAGATACCATGTTACATGCAAGTTAGGCTCTGTTGAAAGAATTAGAGGCATGCTGTTGATTACTACAGAAATACTCACTCTGGCAGATATATATGGAATTTTTACAATATATTTGCAATGATTTTGCTGGCGATATAAAACTGAACAACCCTGAATATTTTGATTTTGTTGGACTTTTTATTTTGCCTTGTCTCAGCAATTGGTTTGATTAATTTCCATGAATCAGTTCAATGAATCAATTTAAAACTCTGATTCAATGATTTGTTTGTTTGACTCAAAAATGGACTCATAATTGTTGTTAAATAAATAAATAAGTAAAAATCAGAGAAATTAGGCTACATTTGTACTGAATAATGTCAGATGGCTGAAAAATATGGAGATATTTGTTCTTTAGCGATTTCATATAGAGACAACATGTAACGAAAGATTACTATTTTAAATAAATGCTGTTTTTTTTTTTTTTTTTTTTTTTAATACATTTAATTTTTTTTTTAATTAAAAAAAATCCTGAAAAAAGCTGAAAATTCATCTTTGCCATCAGAGAAGTGTTACATTTTTACACAGAAAAAGTTGTTTTAAATTGTAATAATTTTTGCAATATTACTTTTTTAATATTCTTCTTCTTCTTCTTCTTTTTTTTTAACTGTATTTTCTTTAAATAAATGCAGCCTTGGTGAGCACAAGAGGCAAATAAATAAATCAAACCAAACTGGTTTGTATAAATTTTTCATGGAAATCAACAGTATGTCAAACTTGCCTTTAACACATACTTTCTTTAATTTTCAAATTATTTTTCAATCATTAGTCAATCTTTTTTCCCCATTGTTCATCAAAATGTATACTCATTTGCATATGTTAGTAATTTGGTGAAAACCTCTGCATTCCAGCCATCCAGAACTGATAAGAGTGGCAGATGCTTTGCTGTAGCATGACAAATGCCCTCAGAAATTACCATTCATTTATGCTGACACCACCCATATGTTTTCTAACTCATTGTTTAGGGTCTGCAGCAGTCTTTCCATATGCAATTAAAGAAAAGCATCAATCAGCAATATAGAGCAAGACATGGCTTGAAGATACACTCACTTAAACACACTGTTACAGTATGTCCAAACATTCTGATTACGGTCAGACCATATCTATGTATATGCAGATATTTCATTTCATTGTGATATTTACTAACTGAGATGATGTGTGTGTGTGTCTCAGAGGAAGTCGGTGAAAACAAGTGGCTGTAGACTATGTGTGTGTGTTGGTGCAGCAGGTCAGTGAACCCTGCAGTGTCCAGCTAGAACAACAGATGCCTGGGCTGTCACACTCTGTTGTGACCCTGCTCACGGCTTACAGACATGACAGAGAGAAGCGTAACCCTGCCAGTTGCCCACTGTTTGTCTGTCTGTGTGTGTGTGTGTGTGTGTGTGTGTGTGTGTGGCTGTGTACTGTAGTACTGAGCATCAGAGGCATCTAAGTGGGCAGTAGGGTGAATTTCTGATTCAATGAATCTCTTACATTTATCAAAAAGACTCATTTACTGATTTGTTCAGTGACTCTTTCTGTAAGTTGCATCATTACACCAGTAGGTGGCCACATATTATGAATGAGTCATTCTATTATTCCGTCACATGGTTAATTCAAAAACATGAATGGCTTTGTTCAACAATTTGTTCACCCATTTATTCACCAACATTATATAAAAATTAACTGTAGTCAGACCTAGGGATGTAACGATTCACTTAACTCACAATGGGATGCGATTCATGCTACTGATTTCAGGATGCGATTTTCCGAGAAAAAGTGTCCTTTTATAATGCTTGGACAAAATGCTGCACATTTCTTAGTAAAATTGAAATATGTCATATAAAAAAAAAACTAAGCTAAAATTTTAAAACAAACCCCAAATCAAATACATAAATACAAATACAAGAAATGTCTTCACATGAACTCTGAAATTAAAGTCCCCATGAAATCAAAATTTAAGTTTATTGGCTTCTAGTATAAATATGTTAGCCTTAAGGTTATCTGTAAGCTAGTGTGCTCCAAAACAATGACAAAATTTGCATTTAGAAGATAACTTCCGCCAGTATGGATGAACGATTTTGATGACATCACCCTGCACTTCTGCTTCTTATCAAATTTTCTGTCCAATCAAATGCTCTCTAGAATCCAAAGCGTCCCGCTCCCTACACTATAAATATGCAAATTGACTCTTTGACAGCAGGTGGCGCTTATGGAGCAGCAGCAATATAGTGTTTCCTTGGTTGCCACTGTAAACAAAGCAGTGCTGGGCTTATGAACACTATTTTAATATGCATTATACAGAGGCAAGATGAGAAGAAAATGCCATTTAAACCAGGGATAGGCAACTTCGGTCCTGGAGTGACGTTGTCCTGCAGAGTTTAGCTCCAACCCTATTTAAGCACACCTGAACAAGCTAATCAAGGTCTTTAGGATCACTAAGGCTACAGGCAAGTGAGTTTTTTTTTTTTTTTTTTTCTTTAGGGTTGGAGCTAAACTCTGCAGGACATCGCAGTCCAGGACCAATGTTGCCTATCCCTGATCTAAACTTTTCTAAAGACAGTCAGTTCCTCTCAGAGATACATTCATACAAACTCCCACTCTCAACTGTATCATGATTCATTTAACATCTCAACCGATTTGAATCGTCACATATTTGTATCAGTTTTCAACTAGCATCATTAACTTGCATCCCTAGTCGGATCAGATTTTGATTCATCCCAGTAAATTGATGCATTGATCCTTTTGTATCTGTTCACCACAGTTATTTGTTCATTGATACATTCAGTGACTTGTTCTAGGTTTAATCATTACCAGTGTTGCCAAATCTGTGGTTTTCCCACGGAATTGGGCTACTTTAACACTGTTGCCGGGGGGTGTTTTTTCATGTCTGTGGGTTGAAGCGACACCAATAACATAATATTTAGCCCCTGGAATGCTAATTTTACCAGGAGAATCCCACCAAAAAAAAAACATGTATTTTACCCCCTGGGGGACCCCCCTCGGATCGCACTTGGGCTACTTTTGGGCTAGTTTGGAGTTGCAGTTGGGCAGGTTTTGTTGTGAATTACACCAGTAGACGGCCACAAGTATTGTTTTGGGTATTGCTTTGTGATTGTGCCATTCACTCAAATTATTCTTTCAAAACCATGAATGAATCTAGGTAGGAAGGCTAGGCACTTTTGTTACACTGGTTGAAAGTCTGTTTACATTCTGATAGCAATCAATTTCTGTGGAAGTCTCAGGACCATAAAATGCTTATCCAATCACTGCATTCAGTTTGAATGCAATAAGATCTCGTACCTGCCTGTCAACCCATACCTCCCTTGCACAAATAGGGAGGGTTTGGGGCATGACTACTGTAGTAGGCTGAGGCAAAGTGTGCAATTCAGATTTCGTTACAGAATGTTAAGCCAAAATTGAAACACTTGCTAAAATACACAAAGACAGACAAGGATAAATCAAGGTTAAATGTTGGCAGTGTTTTTACAAGATGGAGGAATTTGATGGAATGTGTGGGTTCAATCGATACAACAAACTTGTAAAGTTTCTTCTTGACAGGTAAGCTGAACTTCAAGTTAAAAGTATTCTTATAATGTTAAAAGTGGCCTACTTCTACCTGTTGAGACATACCTTCACTCTTGTAGACCCATAAGAGCTGTGTGTGTGACGCTGGAGTTGGGGGAGGCATGATGCGCGAAAGGGGCATTTACAGAGGTTGTTTGAATAAATGCTTTTATCTCTTTTAACTCATCTCTTTTAACTCTTAAATGCATTATTTCTGTTGAAAACAGTTGTGCTGCTTAGTATTTTCCTGGAAACTGTCATACACTAGCAACAGTTTGGGATACCCAAGTTATATATATATATATATATATATATATATATATAATGTGTATATATATGTATATATTTGCGTGTGTATAGTATATATATATATATATATATATATATATATATATATATATATATATATACACGCAAGTCTATCCCAACCTCTGTCTGTCCCCTTCTCCACCGCAGCCTATAAATTCTGCAGAAGAAAGACTGCAGTTTAACAGACTGGAGTCACGCCAGCGTTCCTGCTCTAGATCAATACATAATAGATCGGCCGTAAGTCCCTTGCTGAATCTAATTGATGAGCTTGCGCTGCAGGTGTCTCCCCAAACAGAGCTTTCCACACTAATGTCCTGACAGTGTGAAGTGCCCAAGTAATCTGACAGTTAGCTCGCAGCCTTCGAGTTAAGTATACAATACTAATCCAGCTCAGTCTGTAAACACTGAGACAAGTGTGCTAAAACTCATCAATAAAATGCTGCCCTTTTTAAAGATTTATAAAGTACTGTTCTTGTAAATAAGCAGCACTTATAGAGAATACATTCATACAACAAGAAAAACTAATGCAAAAAATTATGTCTTATGTGAACAAAACAAAGTTGCATTTTTAGAAAGAAAGAAAGAAAGAAAGAAAGAAAGATAGCAGTAATACATACATAAAACGTCAGTAGTTGGTGACTAGTGACTGTCTTTTTGACTGAATCAATTATAAGTCTGATTCATTCAGATAGACCTATACTGATTCATTCTAGTGAGTCACTGAATCCTTCACTCAAACGTTTAGTTCAAAAACAGAGATTCACTGAATCACTGCTACTCTGTGTCGCTGGAAGATGTGCGGCAATTCTGCTATAACAGAACTGTTTAATAGCGTTATACTAAATGAATATTGTCTGTAATTACAACAATATTTATTTTATTTATATGCAGACATACACAGACCTATACTTTACTGATGAAATAGAAATGTGATGATATATAACAAATAATAAGACTTTCTTATTTTTTTAGTTCTGTAATTCAAACAAAAAAAAATGTTAACGTCTGAAGTGAAGCACGGATGAGATCTCTCCCCCTCACTAGTGCGCTGAACAATAGACAAAAGCACCCGTTTCCACTCACGTAAAACGCCTCTTAGTCGGGATTACGTGCATCCAAACACAAACGTATCAGGAGCAACATGTGAAAGTTATTCTTAGCCTAAAGCTCTGTATCAAACTGATTGATGTCAGACAGAAAAACAGCTCGCAACAACATAGATGTTGTGTGCTACGGCTGACTGCTGTGAAATATATTTGATTAAAACACTTCAATTAAATGGCTGGATGTGTACCAAAAGCCAACTTAAAACGGCCCACTGGCTTCCAAACAGGGACGCAGAGTTCTTACAAAAGCCAAGATGTGAACAGAAAGAGTTTGGCAGTGAAGGCGCGTGAGTCACATCAGTGTAATGACTCACTGCAGGTTTATTACAGCCTCTTACTTCTGCCACCCTGCATTAGATTTAGCGGCTGATGGAGGAACGGCTCAGGTTTACAGATTCCTCTGGCTTAACGTTCAAGATGAAATGAATCTCAGTACTTATAAGTAGGCTAATAACTAAACACTACATATCTGTATAAAGCAGTGTGGTTGTTTAACAAGTAAAACGGAAACATTCTGCTTCTATTAAAGCTGAAGTTGGTGATTTCTGGATATGCAGGGTACCAAAGAAAAAATGTACGACAGTGATCTAAAATGTGACCCCGGACCACAAAACCAGTCATAAGTCACATGGGTATATGTGTAGCAATAGCAAACAATACACTGTATGGATCAAAATGATATTGATTTTTCTTTTATGCCAAAAATCATTTGGATATTAAGTAAAGATCATGTTCCATGAAAATATTTTGTAAGTTTCCTACTGTAAATGTATCAAAACTTAACTTTTGATTGTAATATGCATTGCTAAGAACTTCAGTTGGACAACTTTGAATGTGATTTTCTCCATATTTAGATTTTTTGCACCCTCAGATTCCAGATTTTCAAATAGTATCTCGGCCAATTATTGTCCTAACCTAACAATAAATCAATGGAAACCTTATTTATTCAGTTTTCAGATTATGTATAAATCCCAATTTCAAAAAATTGACCCTTAAGACTGGTTTTGTGGTCCAGGGTCACAAATGTTGTTGGGAAAACTATTTGTGTCCAGTGTTTCCTGCAAACAATGTTCAATTTGTGAACAACAGACTCTTCTGAACAGTTTCTTACTTATGAGTCAGTTTGACAGAAAAGAAGAAATTGTTGAATAAATTCATTATTTTTGTTTTCTTTGCGCATAAAAAATATTCTCATAACTTAATAAAATTATGTTTGAACCACTGATGACACATGGACTAATTTAACAATGTCCTTACTATCTTTCTAGGCCTTGAATGTGGTAGGCGCGTTGCTGTCTATGCAGCGTCAAAATGCTCTTGGATTTCATCAAAAGTATCTTAATTTGTGTTCCGAAAATGAATGATGGTCTTACGGATTTGGAAAGACATGAAGGTGAGTAATTAATGACAGAATTTTTTTTTTTTTTTTTTTGATTATTCAGCTAGTTTGTAGATTGGATCTGACTCAGTCAGTCAGTGAACACAAATGACTCCCTCACTGAACTGTGAGTCATTTTTCTTTTACGTTTGATACTAATTGAATGATTGCCTGGACAAAGAAATAGCCCCGCCACTAAACTCAATTTGTTGAGCCAATGTAAATGCACAACAGCATTTACTTTTTGAGGAAATCATCCTGCAATTGTTCATTTGAAGCTGCTGTTGCAAAGTATTCCTATATATTTGAATCTGACTCAGTCAGTGAATCATTCATAGATGTCCACAAATGACTCCCTCACTGAACTGTGAGTCATTTTTCTTTTACGTTCGATTCAGAATGAATGTTTGGCTGGACAAAGAAATAGCCCTGCCCCTAAACTCACGCCATTTGTTGAACCAATGTAAAAGCACAACACCATTTACTTTTTGAGGAAATCATCCTGAAATTGTTAATTTGAAGTTGCCGTTGCAAAGTATTACTATGGAATATGAGAGAGTATATGAACTTCTTAAAAATGACTCAAAAATGAATTTTCATTTTTGGGTGAGCTATCACTTTAATCAGTTATTCATTGAGTTTGTAGATTGAATCTGACTCAGTCAGCCAGTAAATCATTTATAGATGTCCACAAATTTTCGATTCGAAAAATAATTCGCTGGACAAAGAAATAGCCTCGCCCCTAAACTTACGACATTTGTTGAGCCAATATAAAAGCACCACTGCATTTACTATTTGGGGAAAACAACCTACAGTTGTTGTCTTCGCAAAATATTAAATAAATAGTTCACCCAAAAATGAAAATTCTGTCATCAATTACTCACCCTCATGTCGTTCCAAACCCGTAAGACCTTTGTTCATCTTCGGAACACAAATTAAGATATTTTTAATTAAATGATTAGATGAACAAAGGTCTTACAGGTTTGGATTGAGATGAGGGTGAGTAATTAATGACAGAATTTTCATTTTTGAGTGAACTATTCCTTTAATGTGGGATTTGAGAGTATTATAAATATCCTAAAAATACTAATTTCATATTTTCCGTACCACACCTCAAAGAAAGCCCAATTGGCTCAACAGATGTCTGAACTGCCAACTTAAAGCTTTTAGCAATCATAGAAGCTGCCAGAACTTGGCTGCAGGCAGGCCTAAACCACTGCAACAGTATGAGGAGACCGCTGGGTCTGAGCCAGAGCTGAAACCAAAGATCAATGAGTGTTTAACATCCCACCTCATTCACCATATTACACATAAACATACTCTAGAGTACAGCAGCTTCTGAAACAGACCCTTTAAAGATCCAGAAACCATATATATGCACACATATGAGTGCAAAGAATCATTAGACTATCCAGAGAACGAGATATTACCAATAACAAGTGCAGATCTGTTTTAGAAGCATGAGTGAGTCAGAGTCGATTTGTAGTTCATTTCTCCAGCTGGTGCTGGTCATCACTTCAGATTGGACACTTGGGGAAGATGGTTACTCATACTGAGAATTGTGCATAAATGAGATGCCAAGGTATGACAAAGCTGCTTGCCACAATGTTCTGAGAGAAGCCTTCACAAAAACTGCTGATATTTTTGTCTAGGCTCATACAAGTTTGATACAGACCACAAAACCAGAGCAAAATGTGAACTCTGAGTACCTGTCTTCTGTCCTGATTTCTAAGATTAAAACAGTGCTAAAAAAACAGTGCTTTGTAGGCATCGAGAAAATGCAAGCTAATGCAACAAGAATTAATATAAATAATGGTTTGGAGCACAAATGCACACACACACACTCAGCTTCTGGGGGAACAGCATTTACAGGGTTCATACATCAGAGAAATGGGAAAGTATGGGACATGTAATCAACCTGATGTACCAAGCAGCTCACTGCTCACATGACTGTACAGCTATGAAATCAGGATGCACCTAAATCTGATCAATAATAACAACATGCACAAAAAGTTCATTTTAAAAATTGTAATAATTGTAAGTGAAAATGTTTCAAATTACAATACATGTACTTTTACTGTAAATATTGTATGTATGTGTGTGTGTGTGTGTGTCTATGTTTATGTATGTGAAAATGTGTGTATATTTGATTTACAGACAAAATGCCTCATTACATCTGCTATATTTTTCACTTCAGTCGACTGCTACATTAATGACAGTTCTATATGTGCATATATATAAGCAGCATGTAAAATGTCAAAAAATATTGTAGCAGTACATAATCTGCAGTTTTTCTGGTAATTTAACACTGTCTGAGCCAATAGGAAGAAGCCAGCATCTAAATAGACTGAAGTTTCTGTCTGCATTAACAAGCAGATGCACTTTTACATCATCATTTGGAATGAAGCAATGACTTGTTTGCTGTCTCAGTAGACATGACATCCTCAGGAAAATAACAGATAATCAGCCTATTTCTTAATTCCTTGTCAGCAGAAATGCTTTAATGCTTCTTTGAGAAATGACTCTATTAGAGTTGATTCCAAATTATGACAAAAATTCTATAGGCATAGACAGATGTGAATGTATTTTAACCTCAACGATAATCTGTTTAGGTTGATATTCTATTCATAAAAGGTGCAGAGAACAGCCAAATATCTGCACTGGTGATGCGTAAAGGAGACAGGTGTTTCTCGGTGTTTCTCCGTGTAATGCTATTTTCTCATGCACTCCATTTAAATTACAAAGATTTGTTTTAAAGCAACAGAGCACATTAAACTGCGCGTTAACACATGTAGGAAAGCAGACCGCCGTACAGAATGAGGTTAAACCGCGAATCGTGTTGCGGACGGAGCCCGTTGCGCACGTACCTCTCACTTTGGTCAGGGTGAGCACCGGACTGTTACAGGCGGACAGCGGCGCGACCCGGGCCGAATGTTTCTTCATATTGACGAGCTCGGACAGACGGAGCTCAAGCCGCATCGACTACATCCCTAAAGCTGATTGTGACCGAACTGCTCTCGATGTCTGGTGCGCCTCCTCTACCCCTGATCTCTGCTCTCCCCTCCCACTAAACACTCTGCGGTATCCTCCTGCATTCTCCACGCGGGACAGTCACGGTGCTGCAGTTCATTTCTTTTGCCCAATAGAGAATTGCACATTGAGTTTTCACAGCTTAGGTAAATAAACCTCTGCAATGGTGTTGATTCTGCCAGCTGCGTCGCTGTACAACATGTTAACCCCCTTAGCTGTAAATGTAACCGGAGTAATATGAATGTTTAACCAAAAGGATGTTAACTAAAAAATATTTAAAATATAAATAAAACATACGCAGCAAACACAATGAAGAAACAGAAAAATAGCTACTTTAAGAAGGAAATATTAAATATTAAAAAAATATATATATACATATTATTTAAAATTATTTTTAGACTCTATAAAATAATAATAATAAATAATATAAAATATATTCTATTTTATTTTATATATATATATATATATATATATATATATATATATATATATATATATATATATATATATATAATATTAATATTATTATTATTATTATATAGTTGATAATTATCATATATATATATAATAATAATAATAATGAATGAAATACAGTTCATAAAGTAAAATTCATAAAATAATACATTTCTTTAAAATACTGCTTTTATTTCCAGTTTTTAACAATCTTTATCTGTCACAGAAAATAGCATTAGTTAACCCTTATATCACTGCCACAGAAAATGTTTTACAATAAGTTATTATTATTATTATTATTATTATATTACATGAATGGAATAAAACTCATAAAATAAAGTTAATAAAATAATACATTTCTTTAAAATATTGCTTTTATTTCCAGTTTTAACAATCTTTACCAGTCACAGAAAATAAGATTAGTTAACTTTTACATGGGGAGAAACATAAAACTGTCTACCATAGAAAATGTGTTTTAAAATAAGTTAAAATTCAAATTCAACAACAACAATACATTTCTTTAAAATACTGATTTAACTTCTAATATATCTGCTACAGAAACATATCAACATTACATAACAACAAACAATTTGTTAACACTTGCATGGGTAAAAACAAAACTAGCTACCTAAAACAAATTTTTGTTTTTTTTTTAATTTTAAAGAATAAATTTGTTCAAATTTAATAATAATAAAAATAATAATGATAATTATTATTATTATTATTATATGAATGAAATATATTTCATAACATAAAATTTAATAATACATTTCTTTAAAATACTGCTTTAAATTCCAATTTAAACAACTAATTTTAGCAGTTTGCCATCTTTCACAAGAAATAACATCAGATCAATAAAATCAATTAACGCAAATCAGTTTACTCAGTGGCCGTCTTTGTAACACGCACGGGCAGCTATTTCTATTTACTTAAGTGGTGAAATACCAAAAATCATTGAAAATGTTTGTTAATGTTGCATTTAAATAACTTCAATATTATTATTTATAATAATTTAAACATTCTTAAATAATTTGAGGTCTAATGTTTCCTTTGAGGTAAAATCCTTCTTCATTATGAAACTTGGCAGGCATATACTGCTTTATAGTCTCATTGATTCAGCAGATGATCTGAGCTGAGCTTGAAAGTCTGTTGAGGCACAAAAACATGACGCAGGAAATTCCCATCCCATCTTAGAGGAATATGTACGTACAAAAGCAGTGGGAAGAGAAAGAGATCAGGAGAGAGTGTGGGAGTGTTTTCTTCCTCCTCTGGGAAATCACCTGAATTATTCACCTTCCAGAACCTTAAAAGAAGATTTAATCCAGCCCTTAACTGGGGCGAGAGACTCCTCCAAGAGCTAACCTTCTCATTCACCTTTTTGCTCTCTTTCTTCTGTTTCATTTACTGGATTCCTGACCATTTTCCACTCCTGTTTTCCTCACAGCTAGGCATGTGTTTAAAGTTGAGTGACTGCACATAATTTAAAACGAACATGGACTATCATGACTGAAACCAGAACAGGATCTCTGGAGTGGAATATATACCTATGATCTATCATGAGTCACGTAAAGGTCACGCACCGCTTTGGCCTCCACATGAAAAAATACTGCAGACAGCACCATGGAAGGGTGATTTTATGAGGCACTCCAATTTTGACATTCTGCAATGCATCATGTTTTTTTTCTCTGAATGTCATGATATGGTCTTGACATTGGGTCAGAGTTCAGTACATTACAGAAGACGTAAAGGTGAAGTGGGCCATTTTTGCACTGACTTTCAATCCTCCGTCTGCCATTGTTAAAAAACAGACAGTCCAACCCAAACTCACACTGATGTTTGAGCCAATATTGTTCTGTGACCCAGTCAGATCCATCAAATAAAAGAGACTGTTTAATGCCACTTCTGTGCAGAAATGAAACAGAAAGGTTCTTCAGATGTTAAAGGTTCTTAATGGAACCATTTAGACAAAAAAGGTTCTTCTATGGCATCGTGAAGCACCTTTATTTTTAAGAGTGCAGTTTGTACAAGCTAATGACCATATGACCATCTTCGAGAAGCTAGAAGCCATGTAAAGTGACTGCCTTTGAGCTATGTTTTAATTAGCATCTTAAAGCTAACATCTTTATATTAAACCTTAGGTTGATGAGTGTGAGGTTAGATGAAGGTTGATGGACACATATAATGACAGCATCAGTATTTCACCCTTCCTTCCAGCTTCTCGTGCAGATTCATCATTGCATTTATCTACATATGCATTTGATTATATTAAATCAGCAAAAATAGATTTAAAATAAACCAGTCAGAAATGTCTTGCCATGTATGCATCATTTCCAGCAACTATTGCAAATTTCCTTCTAAAGAAAACTGAACATTCAATGAAAATAAAAATTTCTGCCATATGCGTCCTTTTCCAGCTATAAATGCAAATGTTATTAATAATAAAGACTTAACATTTGAAGAAAAACACATATATAATATTAGGGTTGTCTAATTAATCGCAAAATAAATTTGAATATGAAAATACCCACAAAAATTATTTAAAGCTATTTTTGTCTTAAATGAGAAAGTATCAAGTAGAAATGACAAATTATAGCTTTAGAAAGAAATATTTTGTTGGATTCACCGTACAATTTATTACACATAAACATTTAGGCTGCAACAGCCTAACATAAACTATGGAACATAAAAGAAGATCGTTTGAGAAACATCTCAGTATTTTTTGTTCATATAATTAAAGTCATGGTCCAAAACAGTTTTGTTACCAACAGACTTCAAAATACTTTCTTTCATGTTCCACAAATGAAAGGTTTCGAACATGAGGATGAGTAAATGTGAGTTTAATTTTTTTGGGTGAACTATCCCATTAATGTTGTTGTTGTTGTTGTTTATTATTATTATTATTATTAGATTTTTTTAATGAAATGAAATAAGAGACTAGCCTAAATCTGCCAGCAGGCTGTGGTAAATGTCTTTATGAGTCATTCACTCATTCGATTCGATTTGTTCAAACGGCTGATTCATTCAGGAATGAAGTAAATGGCTCTCTTCATAAATGGGACTTTGAATCATTGATTCACGTGATTCGTTCAAAACACGGATTCATTCAGAAACTAAACACAGTTCAGCTTCAAAGGTAATGTGTTCTCTGCAAAATGTTCATTTTAGGGCATAACTGCATTTATGGAGTTGTTGCCCTGCATCATATTTGTCAACAGTCAACTGTATGAAATAAAATATGAAATATAAGGTCTGGGGGCGGGGCCAGACCTTTTACTGTGGCCAGCCTAAGGCACACCTGTGCAATAATCATGCTGTCTAATCAGCATCTTGATATGCCACACCTGTGAGGTGGATGGATTATCGCGGCAAAGGAGAAGTGCTCACTAACAGATTTAGACAGATTTGTGAACAATATTTGAGAGAAATAGGCCTTTTGTGTACATAGAAAAAGTCTTAGATCTTTGAGTTCAGCTCATGAAAAATGGGGGCAAAAACAAAAGTGTTGCGTTTATAATTTTGGTAAGTGTATATGAAAGTATATAATAATATATTGGGTAAAACAAAACAAACATTTTTTTTTTTTTATTATTGTGTTAAAGGGCACCTATTATGCAAAATTCACTTTTACATGTTGTTTGAACATAAATGTGTGTTGCCAGTGTGTGTGCACAACCACACTATAATGATAAAAATCCACCTGCTCGTTTTTTTAATCACCATAAATCATAAGCAGTGTCTCAAAACAAGCCTTCTACAGAACCCACGACTGTTGACGGACACTGCCGTATTAGCCAAGACCCCACCTTGAGTGAGCTGCGCACAATTCTCCATGTTTATCTTCACGTTAGAGTATTTAAAAGCAGGTAATAAATGACTCCTTATTAAACCTATAGAAGTTATTAATTCCAGAAAAGTGAGTGATTTCTGCATTTATTTAATTGCTTGGGTCATATTAGCAGCTAGACAACAGTATAGGTACTGCATGTTACACTGCTGTCACTTAACACACAGATCTAATATAAACATGCGATTTCTTTCCCAGCTGTTTCCTTTCACAGACATAACCGACTGTGTTTTTGTAACTTATGTGTGTTTTTAATATAACCTTGTGTGTATTTGACAGTTAAAGCGCAATAAGACTTTGTTTAGTACTCACATTCTGTGTGACAGACACTTTCTGTGCGTGTGCTTAGAAAACCGTATATATAAAAGTTTAAACTGATATGGCTTTAAAACGCATGATTTCAGCACGCTAGACATGATAATCAAAACCAAACAGATGTTTTTTGGCAGAGTATCTGAGGAACGAGCTGTAAAGACACAGCCCTATTCTGGAAAAGAGGGCGGGAGCAGCAGCTCATTTGCATTTAAAGAGACATGCACGAAAACAGCATGTTTCTGCTTTCACTCAAAATAGGCATTTTCAATAAATTATCTGTGGGTATTTTGAGCTGAAACTTCACAGACACATTCTGGGGACACCTGAGACTTATATTACATCTTGTAAAAAGGGGCATAATAGGTGGCCTTGAACAGAAACAATAGACAACAGCTGTTGCTGTCAGTAGTCAGTTATGAGTGGTAAAAATCAAGATTCTTTAAAAAAACATAATGTAAATTAGTACATATGTAGATATGTGTTTTATAAAACCATTCTTATTTTGACAGTCATTTGCAAACTGTGTGGGAATAGTGTGTGTGTGTGTGTGCGACAGTGTGAAGTGGATTTGCTTGCTGGGAAGCAGACAGCAGAAACTACCATTATTTGAGTGGGTGGAGGGAAGCCTCGCTTGGTCACGACAGCTAATCTATTATTTACTACACAGAAAAGAAAAGAACGAACTTGTTTCACGAACATGCGTGTGCAGGTTATAGGGGTTCATTCTCACAGCTCCAGATGTCTTTAAACCAATACTTTTACCATCTAGTCTTTATTGAAAATTCACTAAAGCATAACTAATGAATCCAGTGAAGAAGCGAGAGAGGGAGAAGAGTGCAGAGCAGAGAGAGTCATATAGATGAGTATGCAAAACATCAAACATACAGCATCAACCTCCTACACTTCAGTACCCACAGAACCCCTCCTAAACTCAAACATGTGGGCAGATATCTGCATCCCTATCATCTCACTGCTGCGTTTGGTGATGGTTGGCGTTGGCTTTTCTTATCCACATACTGTCAAAGGAATAGTTCACAAAAAGATTAAAGTTAAATTCTATCATGCTGCTCCAAACATTTATCGTATTTAAATGCTTGGAACAACATGACCTTTGCAATTGTACTAGTAATCAATTGTATTTCTTAACTTGAAAATTATTTGTCTCACCAAATGCCAAAAAGGGACTCAGGGTAGTGCAAAACATTATGTTTTGCAAATGCTAATGAGAAAATAATTTTGTCTGGACAAGATAAGCTCACTTCCAAATGAAAGTAAAAAGCTAACACAATCAAGACTTTCATATCACAAAGGATCAATCTGAATCTAGTACAGCAACAATACCTCTTTAAGCAAACAGGTAGTCCTTTTAAACATAAAAAATCTCCCTGAAGCTGACAGTGATGATCACAGGTGATCAAAATCAATAGATAATTACAGCAGCTAATATATGGAAATATCTGTGGTGCTGCTTGGACTCCATGTTCTCCCAGATCTAACATGATACAGAAGTTGTCACTGATCTGTGTTTATAATTATCTCATCAGGACAGGTCAAAGACGAAACACACTCCAGAACAGGAAGTTCTTTTGTCCTACTCACATTGTCCAACCTGGATGGAAACGGGTGACTAAAACAATAGAGTAACAAAACTTCATTAAACTGCTTGATGATGCATGCTTTACCAAAGGTCTTCAGTAAATGTTCATATTCAAATATTCATGTCATGCTCTGCAACATGTCATCAGGAAGTTGAATGAAACAGTTCAGTGAGCAAGTCCAACAACTCTCACTCTTAATAACAACAACACCAGACCAAATATATCTGCTGTAAGACAATGAGAAATACGAACACTACTGAGCTCATTTAAGTCAATGTAGCTGTAATATACTTGTTAACAAATGTTAGTACTCCCGTTTCATCTTAATGGAAATTGTGCATATATATTTACAGTATATGAGGACTATACAAAAAATAATTGATAATTCAATTCTATATTTTTTTCAGATATTTTCATTAGTACAATGATACCAAAAAATGCCAATTATTTAATAATGATTTAATTATTCTGAATAATTATTTCCTTGGTAAAACCTGGTTCCAGAGTAAATAGTCACATGGTTTTGACAACCACACTGTAAAAAAATAAAAAACACAATTTGTTGAGTCAGCTTAAAATAATTGCTTACCCTGCTGCCTTAAAATTTTAAGTTCAGTCAACTAAAATAAGTTTAGTCAACTTGAAATGTTATGTTGTACTAAGTAACAACTTAGATATTTGTGTTTGCTAAACTTAACAGATGGGTAAGTAACCCAGCTGCCTTAAAATTTTAAGTTGATTCAACTCAAATATCTAAGTTGTCACTTAGTATAATTTAGCATTTCAAGTTGAATAAACTTTTTTTGAGTTGACTGAACTTAAAATTTTAAGGCAGCCAGGTTACAAATTATTTTAAGTTGACTCAACAAATTGTTTTTTACAGTGTAGCTTAAAGGGACAGTTCACTCAGAAATGAAAATTCTTTCATCATTTAGTCACCGTTACGTTGTTCCAAACCTATATGAGATTTGTGTTCTCCTGCCGAACACAAAAGAAGATATGAAAACTTTATTTGCAAACACAGATAACTCAGTTTTTAACTTTTTTCAAAAATCATGTTTTTTCATTTTGCATTCCAATTAATGTCAATCAAACTGCATTTGGGTAATTAAAAAAAAAAAAATACAGCTAACTAACATAAAACAAAAACATAACATTAAAAAAAAAGAGTCTGTTTTTGCAAATAAACTCTTCATATTTTGAAGAATGTTGGTAACTAAACAGTTGCTGGTAGCCATTGACTTCCATAGTATGTAAAAAAAAAAAAAAAAAAATGCAAGTCAATGGCTGCAGCAACTGTTTGGTTACCAACATTCTTCAAAACAGAAAAAAATAGAACAAAACTCAAACCAGTTTGTCACAACATGAGGGTGAGTAAATGACAGAATATTCATTTTTTGAAAGATCTGTTCAGAACTGATAGAGCTGATATAGCCTGTAAATTGTAATGTATTTTACGAATTACAATTGCTTTTACATCTTTTCTTCAAATACAACACTACTAGATACAGTTTTAAGCAATATCCGACATGCTACTCTGCACAAATGTCAGTTTTTATTAAAACATAAAAACTACTGAGGGAGATGAATCATAATCGTACTGTCTCCATTACTGCTGTCATGATTAGTCAAAGAAGTAGAGCTCTAAAAGTGAGAGCATAATCTATTACACCCCCATATGGATTAATACAGAATGTAGCATTGTTCTTTTTAAGTGAAACAATACAGTTATCGCCAATATTTTCTCCTTATGTGGTTTCAACATTATGTAACTTAATGTAGGGGTGTGCGATATGACGATTTTTAATCGTGGACGATAAAAATGTTTCCACGATCTGCTTTATGAGAAATATCGTAGTATCGTGCTATTCTCTCAGCTGCAGTTCTGGCGCCTCCGTCTCCGTCTGTCTGTACAACGCGACATACTTCAGTGTTAACTCAGCGGTAGTTACACTCACGGGACACTGCACTTATTCACAATCACAAAAGTACATTATTTGCCGGTTATAAGTTTTGCCGGTTGAACATTTCATTCGCGTGCTGTTCCGACATGCGCTTTTTCCACTGCGCGTACACCTGAAACGCGCGCACATTAAAATACTGTTACATAGCGCCTAATTACTGAACTAAGTTATGTATCACGTCTGATTACGCTACTGTTGTCAAAAGACACAAGGTTTACATATAAAAACAGTTTGAGAAAGTGAAAGTAAACTATTGAATTGAGAGGAAAAAAAAAAAACAAAACAAAAACGGATACCTGCCTGTATATTAGATGTGCAGCTCTTAAAGGGGCAGTACTAAACATGCTGCCGCTTGTCATCAAAGGGATAGTTCACCCAAAAATTATAATTCTGTCATTATTTACTCACTTACATGCTATCCCAAACCGGTATTACTTTCTTTCTTGTGCTAAACACTAAATAAGATATTTTGAAGAATGTGGATAACCAAACAGTAGCTGGTTCCCTTTGATTCTAATAATAGAAATGATCAAATAGACAACATTCAACAGAAAAAAGAAACTCATTCAGGGTTAAAACAACCTGAGAATGAGTAAATGATGGTATTAAAATAAAACACTATGACAGAATGGACAGACAGATGACAGAATTTTTATTTTTGGGTGAACTATTCTTTTAATTGTTATTAACACAAAACACAAAGAGAAAAATCACTCACTGCTCTTGACTGAGAAACTTTAAAACAGTTGCTTTAATAAGAATCAGTGTACAATTGATGTGCATATGTAGTGTATAAGTATATAGTGTTTCACTTTTTATATTTGTTAATTAAATTTTTTGAATGCTTCTTCTAAATACACCTACTGTACCTGAAAAATAATAACAAAGATAAAATAATGACAGATTTTTATCTTCACTCACTTTGGCCTAAATATCTGCTATTCTTTTTTATTCTATACTTTGTTACCTTGAAAGTCTTTGTTTTTAAAATAGGGAAATTAGTTTGGCTGTACTGCTCAGACAATTTGCAAAATAGTAAAACCAACATGACAAAGAATCGTGATAAAATTGTGAATCGTGATATTTCTGAAAAAAATCGTGATATGATATTTTTGCCATATCGCCCACCCCTAACTTAATGCATAGCATATACAGACAGGTTAAGACTGTAAACACAAGGGGGACATCTGGTGGGTGTATCTATAGCTATGACATGTCAAGTGATTCTATACTAAAACAAAAGATAGATGCTAGTTCAAATCAGTGAGTGATTTGTTCGAAACCGTCAAGAACATGTGCAGGTCATATTTCAGGTCACAAGAAAACTAATAATTCTTATTTAAAGGAATAATTCAACTTAAAATGACAATATGCTTAAAATGTAGTCAGACAATTCACAAATGAATCCTCCACAGTGAATAGTTTTTATCGGAATGAGAGTCCAAAAGCTGAAAAAAAAGAAAAAAAAGAAAAACCTCACATTTATCCACATCCATCTCCAGATTTGGAGAAATGTAACATTGCATCACTTGCTCACCAATGGATCCTCTGCAGTGAATGGGTACCGTCAGAATAAAAACAGCACAGTAAAACTCCTTTCCAGCAACTTGTGAAGTGATTTGTAAGAAATAAATCCATCATTAAGACTTCTTTTTAACTTCTAACCATTGCTTCTGGGTAAAAAACAAATCCTCTATCCAGGGAAAAAGTCATCTTTTTTTAATTAAAAAAAAAAAAAACTTTTCACAGATCAAGCACCGTTTACAAGAGAAAACAGTCCAAAACAGTTTTAAACAAATATGTTGGTGGGACAATGATGTGAGAAGACAACAGGGGATGGACTTTTTCACTGGAAAAAGCAATGTCATGAATAGAGGACACAAGTTTTTGGACTGTAGGTGTGGATGGCTTGTGGATTTTTGTGATGTTTTTAACAGCTGTTTAGATTCTCATTCTCATGGCACCCATTTACTGCATTGGTGAGCAAGTGATGTAATGCTAAATTTTTCCAAATCTGTTTTGATGGAGAAACAAACTCATCTACATCTTTAATGGCCTGAGGGTGAGTAAATTTTCATTTTTGAAAGTTTTTATGAACTATTCCTTTAAAGTCAATTTAAGACACTGTTATCGAACCCATTTTATTTCCCTAATCTGATGTATTTTAGCAAAAAAGCATAAGGTAAATGTACATTGAAATTCATTCAGTGTTAATGAATTCATTCAGAACATTCAGTACCATATTATATATCAAAATACCACAGTCTTACCAACTGATACCATTACTGAATCATGGTAGCACCACAGTACTTTTGTTATCAGTTTTCTCCCATTATTTTCCATCAGCGAATATTTCAAGCCAAACAAACAAACACGCAAATGCAAACAACACACAAAAAGAAGCATCACTAGATTTCATCTTGACTGAATGAGCAGTAGGGGGCGCTGTGGACTCACTGTGTTGAGTCTCCAGAACAATGACTGTGAAGGCAGAAACAGAAGAACTAAGAGATTAAATAAACAGAAAAAAACTGATGTCTCTGATTTAACAGGACAGAGGAGTCTCACTGTACTCTGATGGAGTAGTGCAGCGTCTGAGAAACATATAGAGTATAGGAAGATATAAGAGAAAGTGAGACAGAGAGAAAGAGAAAGAGAGATCTGGATATTTATAACGGGGTCCCCTGGGAGAGAAGCTGTATTTGTATGCTGTCTCCTTTATACTGTCATGTAGTTTTCACACACATCACACACAATTTTCACATGCAAAACAAGAAGGAAAAAAGAAAAACAGAGTACCAAAAATCAAATCGGCACAAAAAGAGAGCGGGAAAACTTTTGGGAGTGACTCTTGTATTCTGTATTTTGAGTAGATGCTAACAGTATAGACGATTTGAGACATTTATACACAAATGTCACTTCCAAAACAATGCAGTTTGGCTTAAAAATAAAATAAATTTATTGAATTTAAATGAAATACCTGCCAATCTCAGTGCACAAGTTTTTTTTTCCTGTATGTGTGTGTGTGCTTTATATATATATAAAGCTTAATGGCAAAGATTTTTAAATATCTGAAAGTACATTTAGCATCAGTCAGTCAATATATATATATAAAACGCACCAAGGATTAATGAGCTGCTAGGTAGGGATGGGCGGATCGATCCTGAAGTATCGATACTTTCGATACTGACGTTGTATCGAAAGGATCGATCCTCACATAAAAATATCGATTCTAAAGTGCATTTTTAACCATTAATTTAATTTATTTAGCAAGAAATTAGGTGCATAAAATAAGCCTATAAGAGGAGCAATATACTATTAGCGAATTATTGTGTAGGATAGAATACTCCTGCTCATCGGAACACACGCAAATGCTGAAAGACAGAACTAATCAATCACAGATAGCGTTCGCTGCTGACGCTTCGCTTACAGTGCTTGTTCAAATAGGGCAATAGAAGCAGCACAACTATTTTCAACATCGATAATAATCAGAAATTATGTTTCTTGAGGAACAAATGATATTTAGAATGATTTCTGAAGGATCATGTGACACTGAAGACTGGAGTAATGATGCTGAAAATTCAGCTTTTACCACAGCTGCTTTTTAAATTACAATTTTCAAAATATTAAAATAGAACATAGTTATTATAATAGTTATATTTCCCAATATTGCCGTTTTTGCTGTATTTTTGTTACAATAAGTGCAGCCTTGGTTAGCATGGTTAAAGACACATTACAAAATCGTACTGACCTCAAACTTTTGAACAGTATAGTGTACATGAAGTATTTATTTAATTAGTTAACTATTTGTGCTAAAGTTTCACCTTTAGGGGTACAACAGCCTGGCAGCCTTTTACAAAAAAATAACCATGGTTTTACTACAGTAACCACATTTTCCACATATTTGTAGTAAAAATGCAGTAACAACAAATTTACCATGGTTAACACTTTCTCTCTCTCTCTTTCAGCTTGCTTCCTTTTACCATGGTTAACACTACAGGAACATTATTTCGCCTTAAAATTTGTAGCAAAAACCATTGTAATAATAATTAATAATGATAATAAGAATTTCATTAATTTTTATTTTAAGTAATTTTAGTACTTCTGTAACACTATGGTTGTTTTTGTACTATTTGTACACCTTTCTACCTTATCTACCCTTAATGTGTGTGTACTTGTATGGTATTAGTGTGCTTCCTGGCTTTTAGGGGTAGAGAAGGTGCACCTTTGAGGTTACTGCCCCAGTAAAGAGCTAAAATACAATTTTGGTACATTTCATTTATAGACTTTCAAATATAATGTTAAGTGAGTATAATTACTTGTTTTATTCTTTTAATAATTTAAAAGATCAGTTTAGTTTAGAGGTATCGGTATCGGTATTGATATCGACGATACTGGGCTTGAAAATATCGGTATCGGATCGAAAATAAAATAAGAGGTATCGCCCATCCCTACTGCTAGGTTCACTAATATTAATCACGTTGTCTGCGTTCGCTCAAACTGATTTACTGAAATCAAAACAAGGACGATAACAGGTGAGCACCAGCCAATAAGATTGCCGTTTGCGCATTATTTCCGCCTACTACCGGAGAAACCGGCAGTTCTTAAAAGCTGAAGAATTCCAAAGGAACCCTGTTATTTTGAAGAAAATACAACAAAGAATATCGTTTACATGGTGCACGTTAATTGTGCATGGTATAAGACTCTCTCGGTCTGTATCTTTCTTTTCGTGTGTATGAGTCAAAACGACGGCTCGTGTCTCCTTCACACTGGAGTTTACGGTTCGTCAAATACAGGCAAAGACTATAAAACACCCAAGAATTGTCACTCGTATAGTTTTGAATGGGGAAAGATGCAACTCTCATTATGGCCGCGAAGCCCCGCCTTCATAATGAAAGAGCCAATCGTTGATTAGTAAAGTCAGCGCGTCACTGCAGCTGCCGTTAAAAATCCCGGTTGCTATAGAAACAGTCTTTGTTCTGAGACGTGCGCTCACCGCTCAGTACTGCGCATGCGCACTGGCTGATCTAGCCTGAAAAAATAAGCTTTCTTGAATGCTATCGGAGCATAAGGAACAATATTTATGAGGCAGTTCTTGTCAGATTTAATTAGTGATTTCAAATATGCAATTTAATCGTAAGCTTGGTGAACAGTTTTGGAGAATTTGATGTTTCTCCATTCAAAGAGCTGCACTTGCCTGCCCAAGAGGCGTTTCAAACATGGCCGCCAGTGAAATGACTTGCCTTCAAGGGACTTTGATACAGGTACGCTAATGAACTGATAAATAAAATTATAATAATGTTATAATAAATTATAGTAACGCCACATTTTGTCAGTAACGGTGTTGTAACGGGGAAAACAATAATTAGTTTGATTACTCCTTACTGAAAAAAAATTATGCGGTTAGTAACGCCGTTATTCCCATCACTGTTTATATCTAGTCTTTTCTAAAATGATTTTTCTTTGTCATGTTTCTCCCTATCTCTTATTTCTCTCTCTCATACACAATTCACAGTATCATTAGAGAAGTCCTCTCATACATCTCCGTTTATTTCCTTTCTTGTTCCTAGGGATGCTCTCTCTCTCTCCTTCCTGATAAATGTTGCATCTGTGCGGCTGTTGGGTAGAGAGCAGTAGGCTCTTCGGTGGGATTCAATGTTCGCTTGCATATCTGAGTCTGACACACATGTTCTGCTATTAGCAGCTATCTGCGCCCTGCTGCTGCAGCGGTTTTTCCACGGGGACACACTATTACCACACACAGTGGGAAAAGCACTGGGTGTAATCAATCAACCAGACCTGTTTACGCCCCTCGGATGTCAATTCGCAGGAACAAACGCAGGGGTCTCCAGATGGTTTTTAAAACTATTTTTAACTTGCAACATCATACTCAACCCTTCAAAAGATGTTCAAAAGACAGCACAAGATACAATGGCCAAAGACTGTAAATGTAAAAGGTTGTGGTGGTAGTAATTTAAAATTAATTTGAACTATACATTTAAACTATGCAAACCAGCCTACAAGTTGCTAATCTATATTATTATAATTATATAAACCGTACATGCATATGAACTCTGGATTCTATTGTAATGGTTTTATTACATTTTATGAATCAAAAAAGAAAGTCTAATCAATGAAACTTATAAAAGTTAAACAATTAAATAATTTATTATTTAGTATAAAATGTTTCAGAATTTGTATTTTATTATTTAACACAATTTTATTATCAAAAATGGTGGTAATTAATTAATTAATTTTACACTTTAATTATTATTTTATAATGTAATCAAAAGAAATGTAAACAATGCCTTTCATTTTTGGCATATAAAGTGTTGCACAACAAAGGTTTTCTGTTAAATTAAAGCATAGATGAAACACTATGTGATATTCCCTAAAAAATAATTGTTATTTGTTATTATTACTTTGAGAGTTCACTCTTCTGTACTATAGTAAAACTATATTCAAGTTAAACACAGCTTTTATTTTGGTGGTTTGTGGTGAAGACCTTTGAATTTCTGTGTATATGACCGTCTATGATACCCAACCAAAAACAAAACATAATAGAATATCCCAACATCCTTTCATTCTATGTTTTTGCATTTTCCATTACACAAAATGTGAATAAATTATAAATCTTCTTTAGTCACTTTGAACTTAATCCAATAACTCTGCAGCAGATAACACAATTTTTAATCACTGACATCATTTGGACATGAAAGCGTGGTCATTTTGATGGAGTGACATTAGCCAGAGGGCTGTTTTCTGGGCCAGTGCTGATGCGTGTAATCTGCTGTTGGCAGTTTAGAGCCAGTCCATATAGGATGAAATCAGACGTGACCAGAAACTGAACTAAAATGGTCTAAAATGGTAACAATGGCGAATCAAAGTCCTGATCTAAAATTCCATTTCCTTTCCTTAGAGTCATTCTAATACATTAGTGGCAATCTGTCACAAAGGAGCATAAAATGTAGTTTTCTTGTCATGGCTGCATTGGGCACAGAAGGCATTGAGGAAACTCAGGAAAAGGAAATGAGGAAATTAATGCAATGATGCAGACACATCAGATAAAGAGAGGAAATAAATAATATAACAAGGAACGGAAGGCCTCACAATTCAATTTGACAGTGTTGGAGTGATGCGTAGGAGGGTTTGCATTTAAACTGAGGTTGGTTAGGTCCAACAGAACAGATACAGAACTTGTTCCATTTAGTGCGGTTAAAAATTAAAGCAAGGAATAAACTTGAGTCTAGTGAAGGCTGCTTATGTAACTCCAGTGAAGTTAAATACAACAAATGTATGTACGATAATATTCAGGTATGAACTTTCAATGTTTAGTTGTGATTTGTCTTTTAATGAAAATTACCTCAAGAATAGTGAATTGAAACAACCTAGTGATGGACGGTTTGAACAAATATCTGAGTTACTTTTTTCAAATAAGTAATGCCAGTTACTTTTCCACCCATTTATTGATTAAAAGCACTCCTGTCCCCATGTTGAAAGAAATCGGGAGTAAGATGTTAGTTCTAGTATATATGTGAACATGCATTAATTCATCTCACTCACAAAAAAACAGATTCAGTATTCCTCAAAATGAATAAAAACTCAAACTGAAATTCAATTTAGAATATGACACAAATCTGCAGTAATTAAATATGTTAAATAATACAAATATCTATGCATTTAATCCCATTTTATTAACCGATGTCTTTGCTGCCGACCTTCGATGATCCAATTCAACCATACTAATAAGCAAAAATTACTCAAGATAATCTAACATTTGTTTTCCTTTTTTTATTGCTGAAGAGTTGACATTTTTTTCTTCTGCAGTCTACTGTACAGACATGAATTTACTTTTCTCAAAGTCTGAGGCTTTTGGTGTGAAAAGGCTTTTACATTTGCCAAAAATAGAACTTTTTATATTTAAAACAAACAAGCAAGCCCTGTCCATATTTAAGAAGTCTGTCCAAAACTGTTCCTGGATTTGTCTTCGCAGCCTTTGAAGTCATTGGCTGATAAGGCAGTGAGGCAGCAAGTCAGCTGACTAGGCTTTCGGACACAGCCATAGAATAATGCAGTGTGTTTCAAAGCGCTTCACTGGACCTTTAATATGCATTATACTGAGACAAGATGAAAGGAAAATACCATTTAAACTTTTCTTTAGATAATCCGTTCCTCTCAGAGATACATTCATATAAACCCCCACACCCAAATGACTGCTTACAGTTGGTTTATTTGCCCAGTTAAAGAATAAGGCTACGTTTACACTAGTGCTTTTTCGTTTTAAAACGCATAACTTTTCAGTTTCAACGGACCAAAACGGAAACTTTCGCAAACGATGGCGTTGCTGTCCATATTCGCTCTGTGTATCGTTGACTACTGTGTAAACGATTACATCATGCTTATTATGAATGGTCATGTGACATGCGTTTTCAATTTAAAACGCATAACAAAGACTTTCGAAAACGCTGAAGACACCGTTTTAGTTTAAAAACTGTGGGGTTGCATTTCAGCATAAACTGACCAAAACAGAGACTTTTGAAAACGATGTGTGGCTGCTTACTTTCACTTTGTGTATCCTTGATGATCATGTAAACAATAACATCATGCTGATTATGAATGGTTATGTGATGCCTTTTCGTTTGTTTGGTGTGGACGGAGATCGTTTTTGAAACGCAGTGAAAATGCCAGTGTAGACGAGGATTGTTTTCATTTTAAAATGCCATTTTTAAAGCGAAAACACACTAGTGTAAACAGGGCTTTTAGGTACTTTGCCGTTTTTTTATTTTTTTTATTCATACATGGTACGTAATTCAAACCGACTTACCGTTTGAACCGGTATAACGCCCAGCACTAAAACAACTTGATCTTATGATAAGTATTTTGATAAGTTTTTATTGGCGATTTTCATTTGTATAATCTCATTTGTACAAAAATGTGCACTTTTTAAACCACATCTCAGTGCTCAGTTTTTACCACTTGCATTATTATGATGTTTTTATCAAATGTTTGGACTCATTCTGACGGCACCCATTCACTGCAGAGGATCTATCTGTGAGCAAGTGATGCAATGCTAAATTGCTTCATTTTTATATGTTCTGATGGAGAAACAAACTCATCTACATTTTGAAGAGCCTTTGAGGAAGTACATTTTAAATTCTGATTTTGATTTCTGGGTGAACTACTCCTTTAGAACAGAATAAAAATGCAAATGAAAAAATGTATTATTATTATAAGGGAGTATGTAATCATCTCCAGCACAGATCTCAGCATTGTCGAGACGTCATATCTCATCTACTTGTGTTGTAAAAGTTTACTACTCATCAGCTTTACAAATATCAGCTGGGGAGAGAAGTTTTTTTTTTTTTTCTCTGCCAGAGTTTTATATTACATTACATACATGAGCATCTTGCCTATCCCTTCGAGCTTTGATCTCCCTCTGTGCTCTGATTGTATTTTGTCGTTCAGACTGAGCGCTTTCAACAATGATCAAGCAGGGTTCTAATCACGCGTCTAAGGCTGTGTATCCTCTATCTGCAGCTGGTGCTTTTGGCCCGCTTTCAAAAGCACCGGAGCAGGTGTGCCCGTACTCTCACTTGGAAAGCCGAAGAGGAGAAAATCAGAAAGATGCTACAATCGATCATCTTGTGCTGAATAACAAGCTATAATGGCAAGATCAATCCGACTCTGAAACTAGACTAAAGCTTGGCTTCAATAGCTAGATTTCACATTGAACATCAATAGCGAACCAACGTAGCAAAATGACTTGCTTGCTGTACAAAAATTAACAAATTGCCCTTAAAATGAAATATTAAAATTGATCAATATTTCCACGAATGGGACTAAAGGCAATTTTGTAAATGCATAAACAACAGCAGAACAATATATTAATCTAACACATGAAACAAACTCTATAGACTCTATGGGGGGGGGGGATGGGATGGGGGGTGAAAACTTTTGAACAGGATGAAGATGTCCAAATTTTTCTTATTTTGTTGAAATATCATTTTTCCCCCATTTAGTACTGCCCTTCAGGAGCAACAGAAGATACTTTCATGTTTTACCTGGAAGACAAATTAAGTACAATTTAAGTTCAATTGATCTTCAAATTCAAAAAGTTTTCACCCCCCGGCTCTTTATGCATTGTGTTTCCTTCTGGAGCATCAGTAAATGTTTGATCCTTTTTAATAGTTGTGTTTGAGTCCCTCAGTTGTTCTCAGTGTGAAAAGATGGATCTCAAAATCATACAGTCACTGCTGGAAACATCTTTTATGTAAAATATCTTACTCATTACAGTACTAAAAAAATAACATGCATTTTGTTTGATCTCTCTTATTTTGTTACAGTTATTCACATTTTCACAGATTCTGCAAAGGGGTTCCCAAACTTTCACATGCCATTGTATTTATTCTGTAGGATATGAAACTAAAAAATAGCCAGTATATTTTATTTAAAGTGCATGTATCAATTGTGTACACAGACACGGTACGGTACAGTGAAAGAGTAATAATGAGGACTTGAAAAATTATGCATTCTGGGAATCATCTCCAAAAGTCTTGCCTATTCATATGAGAATTAATTATACCTGAAAAAATTTAGCTGCAAATGGATGTATTTTTTTAAAGATCTTCCAACTCTTGATAGTATTTGTTGGACTAAAAGTCTCTAGGGTTTGGGGGAAGAGACGTGAGGTGACAACATCTTTAGTCTGTTCTAGTATTGCTTTCACGTGTGCAACAAGTTCAGAACAGGTTCAGTTAAATCCTTAATAATGACTATGTCAAAGATAAGCACCATTTTTGAGAAGTTCAAATAATATTCAGTGCTTTTTCCTTATGTGAAACTCATTAACTATTCATTGTACATTCAAAATGACTGAAAATCTATGAACAGTGAAGATTTAAAAGAAGAAACTCCATTGCTCTGGCATACACATTTCAGCAGGATTTATATTTTCTGCTTAATTAAAGGTGAAATGTGGCATTTCTGTGTTAATAGGGTCAGCAAAGTGTCTCTAGTGTCTCTTTTTGGGCATGTTTCCAGAACACACCTCCCTGTCTGCCATTGGTTAGACAAACTCAAACTACTGGTTGAGCCATTATTTCAGTTTATGTTGGGTGGTTTATAATTCCTTAAAGACTGCAATTCAATGTCACTGAGTTCCCCACATAATGTTTTTCAAAAAAAAAAAAAAAGTATAAATCTATAAATGGCTCATTTTCAAATTCATCTATACACAGAACTATAAGAAATTTAAAAAAAAAAAAAAGAATGACACACCTTGCCTTTAAAGGAACACTCCACTTTTTTTAAAAAAATAGGCTCATTGTCCAACTCCCCTAGAGGTAAACAGTTGAGTTTTACCTTTTTCAAATCCATTCAGCTGATCTCTGGGTCTGGCAGTAGCATTTTTAGCATAGCATAGCTTAGCATACATCATTGAATCTGATTAGACTGATAGCATCTTGCTCAAAAATGACCATATATAATGATGAGAATTTTCCTATTTAAAACTTGACTCTTCTGTAGTTACATTGTGTACTAAGACTGACGGAAAATGAAAAGGTGCGATTTTCTAGGCTGATATGGCTAGGAACTATACTCTCATTCCGGCGTAATAATCAAGGAACTTTGCTGCCGTACCGTGGGTGCAGCAGGCGCAATGATATTACGCAGCCGTCAACTCTGCAACTCTGCATCTACACAAACTTAGTGCCGGTCACTTTCAGGCACTGCGTAATATCATTTGTAATCATTCCTAGCAATATCGACCTAGAAAATCGCAACTTTTCATTTTCCGTCAGTCTTTGTACACAATGTAACTACAGAAGAGTCAAGTTTTAAATAGAAAAATATCAAAACTCTTTGGTCATTTTTGAGCGAGATGCTAACGGTCTAATCTGATTCAATGATCTATGCTAAGCTATGCTAAAAGTGCTACCACCAGACACGGAGATCGGCTAAATGGATTTGAAAACAGTAAAACTCAACTGTGTTTAACTCTGGGGGAGTTGGAAAGTGAGCCTATTTTCAAAAAACGTGGAGTGTTCCTTTAAGTTCCGTTTCTCAGTTTTCTCAATTGTGGCAATTCTGTGCATCATGATTCTGGTACCTGCCAACTTGTCTAGAAAGTAAACGTATGACCTTTCCAATGCAGAAAAGCCAGGGAAATCGAAAATGTGCTGTTTAAATGTCTTTTTCAAAATGCCACTGGAAATATGCTGTTTAAATCTGCATTGACATATAGCATGCAGTCAATCTTAGAAACGGGGTTCGTTTTTAGTTGATGATGATGGTGATGAAAAAGATGAAGGAAAGTCTAATACAGAATGAGTCTGGGTGGGCAGGGGCAGGCCTGCCTGAGGGGGGCTGTGGAAAGGGTGGGGGTGTTTTGACTCTGCCTCTTCTTTCTCCCTTCCCCCATTGGCTGTCGTGTTGGATATGTCACCAGCATTGCTCTAATTGCCTGCTTTTCCTGTGTGCATGGAGCCGGGCTGTAGTGGGTATTACACACGCTGGGGCCGCAGTGACTTTACACACACTGACATGCTGGTCAGAGCTCGCTGACGTGTCCTGGCAGGCTGGCCTCTGACTTGTGTTTTAAAGCGCTGCTAATTTCTCCTGCTAATGAGTGATCAGTTTGGCTCAAGCATCTGCCCATGTGCCTGGTGGTGATAGTAATATGAATGTTAAAGGAATTCATCCAAAAATGAAAATTCTGTCATTAATTACTCACCCTCATGTCGTTCCAAACACGCAAGACCTTTGTTCTTCTTCGGAACACAAATTAAGATATTTTTGATGAAATCCGAGAAATCCATTCAAGATCCAAAAAGGTACCAAGAACATTGACAAAATCATTCATGTAACATCACTGGTTCAACTGTAATTTTATGAAGCTATGAGAATACTTTTTGTGCGCAGAAAAACTAAAATAACAACTTTATTTAACAATTCTCCGCAGCATCATCCTAGTGCCATTTTAAACATGGTAGGACCCTTGCTGTCTATGCAGGGTCAGAAAGCTTTCAGATTTCATCAAAAATATCTGAATTTGTGTTCTGAAGATGAACAAAGGTCTTACAGGTTTGGAGCGACATGAGGGGGAGTAATTAATGACAGAATTTTCTTTTTTGGTTGAACTATCCCTTTAAAATTGTATAAGTGTATACAGGAGTCAGTTGTTCTTCCAGTTCTCAGTCCCCTAAGAGGACAGGTTAAAATATTTACAAGGGTGTTTCAATAAATAAGGTAGCAAGATGTGTTGTGAGTACATGTGCTCACCTATAGGCAGGACTCCAGACTGTGACTAAAATGGTCGACAAAACATGCAAATATGTAATCCTTACACAAAATGTTAATTTAAATTCTAATAAGTTTTGTTCTGACAGCTGGTCCTAAAAACAGCAAATGGTGATGATGATAATGACAACAATTCAGAATTGAATTGAGAATTCCTTTTGTGAATTTTACTTAAATATGAAACAGGTTCAAAGAGGATGCAACAAAAGAAATTCAGATAAATGTAATTTTACATAGAAAAGCAAAGTTTTTCTATACTTGGTTTGATAAAGCACAGAGTAAGATAGAACGACAATAGATAGAGAGAAAGATTGACAGATACAGTTGAAGTCAAAAGAAGTGCAAAATGTAAATTATTTTACTTAAATAAGAGGGATCATACAAAATGCATGTTATTTTTTATTTTTTTTTATTTAGTACTGACCTAAATATGACATTTCACATAAAAGACGTTTACATATAGTCCACAAGAGAAAATAGTTGAATTTATAAAATTGACCCTGTTCAAAAATTTACAAACCATTGGTTCATAATACTGTTTTTTTTTTTTTTTTTTTTTACCTGAATGATTCATAGCTGTGTTTTTTTTTGTTGTTTATTGGTAGTTGTTCATGAGTTCCTTGTTTGTCCTGAACAGTTAAACTGCCCGCTGTTCTTCAGAAAAAAAAATCTTCAGGTCCCACAAATTATTTGTTTTTTTAGCATTTTTGTGTATTTGAACCCTTTTCAACAATGACTATGATTTTGAGATCCATCTTTTAACATTGAGAACAACTAAGGGGTTCATATGCAGCTATTACGGAAGGTTCAAAAGCTCACTGATGCTCCAGAAAGAAAAACAATGCATTAAGAGCCAGGGAGTGAAAACTTTTTGAATTTGAAGATCAGGGTAAATTTTACTTATTTTGTATTTAGGGAAACATTAACTAAATGAACTAAATGAAAAAAATAATATGATATTTAGGCAAAATAAGAAAAAAATGTACACATCCTCATTCCGTTCAAAAGTTTACACCCCTGGCTCTTAATGCATTGTTTTTCCTTCTTGAAGCATCAGTGAGCATTTGAACCTTCTGTAATAGTTGCATATGAATCCATCAGTTGTCCTCAATGTGAAAAGATGGATCTCAAAATTATTTAGTCATTGTTGGAAAGGGTTCAAATACACAAACACACACACACACACACACACACACAGCTGTGGATCATTCAGGTAACAACACAGTATTAAGAATCAAGTGTATGTAAACTTTTGAACAGGGTCATTTTTATAAATTCAACTATTTTCTCTTGTGGACTATATGTAAACTTTTTTGTGAAATATCTTATTCAGGTTAGTACTAAATAAAAAATAACATGCATTTTATATGTTTCCTCTTATTTTGGTAAAATAAACATTTTGCAGATTCTGCAAGGTGTATGTAAACTTTTGACTTCAACTATAGATGGATAAAACAACAGTATGATAGATGGATAGATGGATGGATGGTTGGATGGACAGATATGTTGTTGTTGTGAGCATCAGTAAATCCACTAGTCTATTGCAAAATTACAGCATCCTTTCAACAAAACCTTTAGTTGCACTTTGAGCAGCATTTGAGCTGTAATAGGTAATCAACAAGTAATCATCCCTCATTGTCCCACGAGTGCAAGAAATAGATGGAAACAAATCGAAATTGACTAAAAGAAAACACAAAATGATGACGAAAATAAAGCAGATGCTCAAGAACCATCTGCACGTCACTTTCACTACCATTTCTCATCTTGTTTTTTTTTTTTTTTGATCAGAGAGAAGAGGTATGTAATTAGAGACCAACGTGTTCATTTCTAATTCCGTCTGAAGCGATTTCATTTTTAGGCAAAATGATTCATTTCCAACAGCTCATTTCCAACAGTACTCTTTCACAGTGGTTTCAAGGAAAACTATAGGTTTCGCTATTCTGATTTCCTTAATGCAAGCAGCAGTAATGCTTGTGCATTTTACAGTGAATATACTTTTTTTTTGTACCTTAGCATAAAGAATTTTGATATCTATAGAATCAACTAGTTACTAAGGCTAAGAATCTGCACTGATTTTCTTTTTTGAATTTCTGATTCAATTTGATTCTGATTCAATTCCAGACAAATTCCTTCTTATACATTTTAAATTTAGAGTATATTTAAATGCATAACATGCTTTTAGACCAAAACGCTCCAAAATTTACTTCATTTTTGAATTTAAAGAGTCTCACATACAACTGAATAGCTATGAAGTGTATTGTTTGTCTGGTTTGTGTATGGTGTAATGCAAATATTGTTTAACAAAAATTTCCAGGTGAAAAACAAGTGCACTTCCATAATGTACTTAAAATGCTCTATTTTCACACACTAATTTTGTACTTAATATACTAGAAATTATTCCTTAGTACTTCTTAAGATAATCTTAAGAACATCTAAGTGTACTCAACTATGCTATTTTGAGACACCATGAATATAAACGACATAGACTTAAATGTCTCAAGATTATCTTAAGAAGTACTAAAGAATAATTTTTAGTATCTTAAGTACAAAATTAGTGTGTGAAAATAAAGCATTTTAAGTACATTAAGGAAGTGCACTTGTTTTTCGCCTGGGTGAAGAAAACAGACATTTAGCAGATGTTTAAAGTTGAAATGAAGATTGCAAATTACTATTTTTACTCCGCCCTAGTATTTTTTATAATACCATAAATGGTTAATTATTATTTGAAAGCACATTCACGACATACATTTGTTCATGAAGCATTTTATTGTTATTCTGAGAAGAGTAAGTGATTGATATCTTTCTTTTCACAAGCAGACAGTTGTATCTGACTGTATAGCTTCATTTTGAAGTGAGTAATTGTTGAGCCTTGAGGTAGAGTCAGTCATTTTATTCAGCGCAACTACAACCTTTTGATCAATGACACCAAACACAGTGTCATTCTGAATATAAAAGAGCGAGAGAGAAGCCACAAGGTATAGGCGTTTCTCTGTCACTCCAGGCTGAAGGGACATCAAGTGTCTGTGCACACGGAGGAGAGATTCACTGGGGACAGAAGATAGAGTTCAGAGACAGAACAGCTCTTTCTCATCCTCTCTTTGAAATCTCTCCCACTGCTTTATCCTGAGTTTACTTCAACTGGTTTGAGTTTTCAAGCACCTAGCTGACCTTTCTGGGATGACTGTCATTCTTTTCTGGTAACCATCAAACAGACGACCCAGCAGGAGGGTTTAACCACCCACATAGTGTGCGAGAGTGTTTTTAGGTTAGAACATAAATCAAAAAGACACAGAGAGCAATGTTAGCAACAGTTTCAACACAGATTGATTTTGTGTTCACATCTTGTATCTATCTATCTATCTATCTATTGTTCATCAAGAATGCATTAAATTGATAAGAAATGACATTACAGACTTAAAAAATACAAACAGTTTGGCAAAAAGAACAAATGCACAATTTCACTTTAAAAAACATGCAAAGATTCATTACGGCAAATGCTTTAAACTGACAACTCAAGTGTTAAAGATTGTTTTAGAACAATCACTGACACATCCCAGGGTTCATTCCCACAACTCTGTGACCTTTATTTGATCCAAAGCCTCTGTTGGGAAAAGATCCATATGTGCATATGCATAACCCTATTTCCCAGTGACAGCACACAAAGCTCCTCTGAAAGATGAGAAGAGGTAAACAAGGCTTTTTTCATCACTTTCTGCATCTTTTCAGCTCTTGTTTGTTTTTATGCTTTTTTCAGATTCAAGGCTCTGCTTAAAATTAATCTTGGCTGACACACACCAAACACTTGGATTTTCACAGCAGCAGCAGCACCACCAAGGTACACTGAGACCTGCTCTCCTTTTTAGCACTGCACTGCTAAGAGAGATAAGGTAAGTGATAGATAGGCAAGTTTTAAAAAAGCCACGGGATTGATTGTGTGTGTGAGAGAGAGACTGAGGCTGTTTCATTGGGGATCAGTCTGACCTTGTTTAGAGCGGAGCTGGAACTTTTAGAGGGGCCAATCAATGGACAAACACTCCATATAAGCATGAGTCCAAAGAGCGAGAGAGAGAGACTGTAAAATAACAAATCAAATCCAAGGGTCACATCGAGAGAGACAATCACCAACAGCGAAAAAACAAGGTTGTTGTAAAAACAAATACAAGTACTTTTTTAAAGTCTACATTAAATTGAAATTCACACAATGCACAATTCCCAGTTCACCTTATTTAAAAAAAAAAGGAAACCTTTCTGGGCCTTGAACATAGTAGTTGTGTTGTTTTCTATGCAGGGTCAGAGAGCTCTCAGATATCATCAAAAATATCTTGATTTGTGTTCCAAAGAAGGTCTTACGGGTTTAGAACGACATGAGGGTGAGTAATTAGGGGTTCCAACCCTATTGTAATTGTTAGAATGGCTAAGGATCAGCAATCTCCACTTAAAACTGATCAGGTAGACCAAACTATAAGTCGTAGAGACTTGAAACTTGGAGGGTACTCTCACCATTGACGTCACCAAGGCTTGCCCTAATCGGCCTGACGGGGGCGCTACAGTGATAAAAAGTATGAAATCGCTCATAACTCCTAAACCGTCAGTCGCAGGCTCAAGTGTCTTATGTCATTGGAATCCTTGGCTCACGTCACGCCTCAGATTCGATCATGAGCCTGACAAAATTTTCAGGTATTTACCCGAATTTGATAGTCGTAGGTTTTTCACCTGATCGGAAAACTAAACCAATGCAGAAAGATTCTCTGGAGAGTGAATATCAATAATTATCAAAAAAAAGTTGAACCTACAACTCACCATCGCAAATGGACGCCAAAACCTTTGAAAGGGGCAGGGCCACTTTTAGTAAAATGCCTATAACTCCTGAAAGGAATGAGATATCGTCGCCAAACTCAGAACACTTATGTAAGAGCCCAATCTGAGGACACAGGACAAAAATTGCTGAGCTTGGCCACTTGGGGGAAAGAACATAAAAAATGTCTAAGCCTACGCAACCATTTGTCCTGTGAACATGAAAACTGCTGAGCACGGTCTTGGTCCAAAGTGCCAAGAGTGTCTATAAAGACATTTGTGCATCTCAAAAAAAACATGGCCACCATTGTCTGATTAAGTTTGAGCACCTGTCAGACAAGGTTAATGGAGGCCGGCCGATCGGAACGAAACTCAGTAGGCCTGTTTGACTCACAGCCCCTAAGATCTATGAGAAATTTTAAAGAAATTGGCCGCTGGGGAGCGATATCGCATTTTTCAAGGGCGTGAACGATTGTACATTAAGCGTTTTTTCACACATACACGCAGTATTCATATCATATGATAGAACTCCTCATTCCAGACTACTTTGCTTCTAGAACCACTGCTGTCAATCAAACAGTGCAGTACAATTCTTTGGACTCTCCAGGTCAATAATTATCAAGAAAATGTTGACATTTACCCTTTGGGAAGTTGTAACGGTGTCGTTTAGAAAAGGGGTCTGTCCAGATTTACCCAAAATCCTATAAAGCCTAAAGGAAAACTCAGAACTTCACAAAACCTGCTGAGCACATGTGACAGGTGATTCTAAACAATCATGCAAAGTTTTTAAGAATTTGGACCACTGCTGATGCTGTAACAGTCATAAACATAAAAAAATATAATATTTCTATGGTAAATTACCTGGATTTGCCAAAAATGCTTTTTTAAATCATTGATTTAAGTGGTCACAGGCTTGCTTAATAACGTCTTTTTTTATATGTGCGTAAATGCCTTAAAGTGCTTGACCCCAGTTATTGCTGCTTGCAGCTGTTGACTGAATTTTCATTTTTGGGCGAACTATCCCTTTAATCAGCAATTCTAGTTTTTTTATTAATGAGGGAATACACTGATCAAAAGTTCTGAAATAATCTGGAATATTTTGTTAATGTTTTTGAAAAAAAAAAGTCTCTTATGCTTACCAAGGCTGTATTTATCTAATCAAAAATACAGTAAAAACAGTAATATTGTGAATTATTATTACATTTTAAAATAACTTTCTGTTTTAATATATATATATATATTAAAATGTAATTTATTCCTGTGATGGCAAAGCTAAACTTTCAGCATCATTACTCCAATGTCACATGATCCTTCAGAAATCATTCTAATGAAAGTCACAAGAAATTCTCGACCTTTTTCAAGTGTATTGCCAGTATTTCATTATATTATAATAGATGTTTTGCCAGTGCCAGACCTTTTGAAGAGCTCTTTAAAGCATGAAATAGACTAATGTTTTTCCCTGGCTCCTGCCTTACATGTCACAGCTCATGCAGTGGTCTGCCTGTTTCATTTAATGGGTCAGAGAGAGAGGGAGAGTGGAAAATGATCATGAAAAACAAAATTATGGCTGTTTTTGGTGTAAAAATCATTATAAGTGAACCACAGTGAAACAAAGAACAAAATTGTTTAAAACGGTTTACATGCATTTCTCTGTTGTTGCGAGTAGTATTTTATCATATCATTCCACACCTCTGACTTTTGATATTTGACGTTTACTTAAAGCATGCAGTGAGTTTGATGGGGGTAATTGAGAATGAATGAGGGAATGTCACATGAGAAGAGGCAATGCCTCCATCACGATATGATTGGATATGACTGGTTATGTTTGGCTGTGATTGGTTCATGCAATAAATCCCGCCTCTTGTGTTCATAGGCGTTCGCGAATCAGTCTGTATGAACAATATAATGGCGTTAATGGGAAGACTAATTTAAAAAAGTAAGTAAACAACTCACACACTTAGATATAACCACTTTGTTATGCCAAAATAAGACTTGAAATGGCATGAAAACATGTTAAATTGTTACTGCCTTGAGTTATTATTTTGGAATAAATGTAAAATGCTTAAAAACACTAACTTGATGACATTCAGACTTGGCTTTAATAGAATAGAAGATAGTAGAATAGAATAGAATATTGATGTCATGTAAAAATATAAAATATACTTTCTTTTTCTGATAGTGCAGGCAATGTTTATTTTTATTTATTTATTATTCTTTTTTTTTTTTTTAAATGCCTTCTTACATGCTTCACAGAAGAAAGCAGGTCATACAGTTTTAGAACAATCTGAGGTTAAGTAAATGACAAAATTGTAATATTTGGGTGAATTATGCATTTAGGCATTTAAAATGTGAAGAAATATTTGCCCATTGGGGAAAAAAATAAAAAAGAGGATCAAAAGTAACTCAAGGGATAAACTTTAAAGACTGTCTTAAGTCTTAAGTCATTTTATAAGCACTGTTGTCATATTAATTCCTGTCACATTTATCTCTTATTATCATTTCAAGCAGGCATTTTATCTGCTGTCTCTTACATTTTTGCCAGCATCTGAGCAGCCATCACTTCCACTGAGCAAGCCTTGTTCTAAAATAACTTTATAAATCACTAAAAACTCAGAAATTATTAATATTAAATGAACATCTAAAACTGGCTTGCATGCGTGAACATAACAGCACAGCCCTGTTTTTTTTTTTCTTTGTTATATTTCTCCAGAGCTTAGTTTTTCTGTCTTTAGACGGGTATGTTTTACTATTTCAGCTACAATGTTTAAAGTGTATTTCTCACAATAAATAAATTAAAAACTGAGGCAGATCATGCCCCAAGATGCTGACAGACATGAAGTCATACGATAATCTTTTTCCAGTCTATCCCCTCCAGACCTTAGTACATAATTCATGAATGTACAAGTTAATCTTATCTGAGGCAATTTTCAGCTGTTTCATTTTTAGCCATGAACCATTTTACATCATATGAGCCGAGAGATATAAGCCAGTCCTGTAATGACTACAACAATGAGATGCATTAAAATAAATCGGTTTATAATTGATCATTCGGGTCAACTGTAAACCAAGACCAAAACTTCATAACACACAAGAATTTCAGATTAAACAGATTAGTATTGTACTTCAGTATGATTCACGTTATTACTCATCCATCGCTCTGGTGGTCCTCCTACCTACACACAGACAGATTTTAGGTTATGAACTCATATGTGAATTAGATGCATGCAAAAAAACAGTGATACTGGGGATGCAAGCACTAAGCTGTCTACTTGCAAACCCGGTTAGCATCCCTATTTGTTTATGTTACCACTAATGACACATTTAATGGAGTTTTGCATTGAGTCTTTCATCAGCTTGTTAGTTAGTTATTACTGAGTGAATGCTTTTTATCTAAAGTGACTCACAGAACACTAATTGCAAGGACGGTTTCCCTTGGCGTAGCCTGGAGTGACGCCGCTGAGCTCAAGTGCACCACAGCAACAGAGTAAGACTGTGATTACATTAGCACTCCAATTCACCTACAGGCTAATGCCACTCCATCAAACCAAGAACTGATGACAGTAATCAAAAACAGTGTTATTTGCGGCACAATAACTGGATTCAGTTGCAGAGTAAATAAAGTCTGTTTAAAAGGGTGGAAAGAGTGCAAAAGGGCTGACGGCTTCTGTTGCACACTGTAATAGAGGGATCCTGTCAAGAAACAGAATATCTAAACATATGGAATATATGAATATGCTCTTAAAGGGACAGTTCACCCAAAAATGAAAATTCTGTTATTAATTACTCACCCTCATGTCGTTCCAAACTCAGAGAGCTTTCTGACCCTGCATAGACAGGAATACAACAGACATGTTTAAGACCCAGAAAGGTAGTAAGGACATCAGTAAAATAGCCCATGTGACATCAGTGCCTCAGCTTTAATTTTATAGGCCTTGAACGTGGTAGTTGCATTGCTGCAGTGTCAGAAAACTCTCAGATTCGTCAAAAATATCTTAGTTTGTGTTCTGAAGATGAACGGGATTGGAACGATATGAGGGTGAGTAATTAATGACAGAAGTTTCATATTTGGGTGGACTATGCCTTTAAAAGGACTGTTGACCTAAATATGAAAACCCTGGGATAATTTACTCACCAGTGTTGTTTCAAACCTATATGACTTTCTTCTAAAGAACAAAAATGATATTGTTTAAAAAATGAAAGTTTTTTTGTTCATACTATGGAAATCAATCACTCTTTAGCAAAGGATGAGATCATTTTCATTTTAGGGTGAACTGTTCCTTTAAATTTTAGAGTTTAGAACTCCATTATGTCATCTATGACAATATTTTCGTAATATGTTTCATATGTGAGAACAATAAGTTATAGCTACCTTTCTACATTTTCTGAATAAACTAAATTAAACTAATTAAATTTTCAATTACATTAGCTTTACTAAAATTCAAAAACAAATTAAGGATTCGGTATATATAATATAGGGTACAATATTTAAAGGCACCCCCTAAGAAAAAAAAATGTGCTTTTCACTGTGCCCAAAGTGTATGATTGCAGAAAAATACATTTGTATTGAACATTTATGGAGCAACAGATTTTGTGTGAAAATAAATCATACAAGTTGTTTATTTTGTTCAGAAATCTCATAAATGTATGAGGTGGCAAGGTGGGCCTTTTACCCCACACACAGGGTTATATTATATAGTCATTAAACTGTTAATATAAAACATATTTTCAAATATAGAAACAAAATCATTTTAAAATGTAAAGATTCTGAAAGCATTGAAGGAGATCCCATAATAATTTAATATAGATTTACAGTTGTAACAACAATGATATTTTATTATATGATATGATTAATAGCATGTTTTTAAATATGATGGTTTCATTCTAAACACGGTGATTATTTCTAAGATGGACACCCAACATAATATATGATATTTACCACACTGTAAAAAATGGTAGTGAATTTAATGGTAAAAAACTGTAAAAATGCTACAGTAGAAACCTGTTAAATGTTTAACGGTAAAAGTGAATAACTGTAAATTGACATTCCCAGAATTCCCTGTGTTACATTTTTTTTTTTTTTAAATTTTATGTTTTTTGTTGAAATAACTCTTTCTTCTTACCTTTTTCTTAGCAGTTTTGTACATTAGGGCTGCATGTTATATCTAATGTTGTTAAATTAATGTTTATTGCATTATTGCATAATTTTTAAAAGCTGTTTGTGATGAGCTTTGGTTCATCATGTGACTTTCTCATCATCACGTGCTTTTGGTGGTTATCAAGGGTACAAAACAGATTTCAGTACTTCAGTAGGTTGGTACATTAATATTATATCAGTTAATGAAATTACGGTATTAACCTGTAAATTTTAGTGAAAAACGTAAAACGTTGCTACCGTATTTTTTACGGTAAAATTCCGGCAGCCACAGCGCTTTACCGTAAATTTTACCGATTTTTTTATTTTTATTTATTTATTTTTTTTACAGTGCAGCTGAATCTAACAATGTTATGTCAATAAATGAAAAAGTCAGCCTTCTATTAATTATCATATTAATTATTGTGCCTGTTAGCCCCAACAGCAGGGGCACTTTTTTACCCCAAATATCATACTTTTACATATTCTTTCATTATTTAAAAACTGCTGTTTTAATTATCTTAAACAAAAATAAATTAAGAAGACCTTTGTCTCAAGATATATTGAATAATTTTAGCGATTCTCATTTGCTACTTAAGTCTACATTTTTTAAAACATCAAATATTAGATCAAGTAAGCACAGAATCGACTTTGTGCTGCTGCCCTAAATTGCGTCAAGGATCAGCCAATTTTGCACGTGTATGTTGAAAAGCGGATGTTTTGGAAAGTGCTACGCCCCGTTTTTTTGCCATCTAGTGGTTAAGAGGAAAATAATATCAACAGCGCCTTTAGCCCCGTTCTACTCTACAATCTTTCCTAAAGTAAATTAAAGGCATTTCATCAGGCAGCAATTGGTAGAATTTCAATAAAAAGTTCAAAGGCTCTTGTACGCAGCATAGGACGATGTAAAGTGGCAGATGCATGTCACAAATAATTCATTAAGCCTATCTTACATAACCCACCGTTACAGAGAAAAAATATATATAGCTCCTCTTCCTCTGCAACTCTATTGAGGTTAATGAAAGTGTTCACCTCCTTACAGACCTCTGACTGCAGAACACACGTAGATAGTCTGCTAATAAACTTTGACACTGCTCTAAAGCAACATTGCCACCTTTAAAAGGATCATGTGTATATATGGCTGCTGTATATATATTATTGAACTTTCAGAAAAGGTGAAGCAGAGCAACACTTTTATCCGTGTGATTTGCATATTATATTTGTAAGGAGACCTTCAGACTTTGCTTTTAGCTGTAGATGCAATTTACATGTAATTGCAGGCTAGTGCAAGACGGGTCGATTTAGTTTCAGCTGGGCTTTTATGCAATTTGTTTATAATCCAGACTAGAGCAGCACCTTCCTAGCACATTTTGTGCTCTTCCCATTTTTTTTTTTTTATGTATTTATTTTTAAAATTTATGCTGTGAATTAAATATGTGGGAGTCATTTTCCATGCATGAATACATTAGAATAGCTCCAATTTTAACACTTTTAAAGCATTACAGGCACAAATGTCATGTTTTATTTTCTTGATAGAATTATTAGATATTTTATATCTTAACTTATAAGCTAGCTAGTATTATAGGCCTTTTATAATTTTGACGATCTACTGAAATAAAACTCAACTAATTTTAACTGGTAAAAAGCACTATTTATCCTTGCATATATAATTAGCTTAGCATAATTTTTCCTGATTGCAAAAAAAAATAAAAATAAAAAAATTGTGGACCCCTAAGATTTTTTAACAAATGTTTTTGCACAAACTCTCTTATGCTCACAAAAGCTGCATTTATTTAATAGAAAACAGTAAAAAAACGTATTTAAAAAGTAATTTAGAAAAGTAGTTGCATATTTAAAAAGTAATTCAGAGTTCAATTTCGAAAAAAGTTATGCTGCTAAATATTTTGGTGAAAACCATGATACATTGTTTTTCAGGTTTCTTTCATGAACAAAGTTTAAAAGGATAGAATTTATTTATTTATATAACAATTATAAATTGATAAATAAAAATATTAATTACAAAAATCTGACCCCAAACTTATGAATAATTGCAATAATAGCTTTTTTAATTTCATTTATTACATATAGCTTTTTATTTAATATTTCTTGTTAGAAAATATAAAATCACATAAATCCAGTTTTTTTTTAACTGCAGACAAAATCTGCAAACCTTACAAAATTGAACTAAAAATAAAAGGGCTTGTATTATAAAGCATATAATTATTAAGTAACCTCAACATTTTTTTGAAGGTTAAGCACATCCTTTCATTGACTATGAAAAAGGAAAAAAAAAAAAAAGAAAAGAAAAAACTTTTTTTTTTGTTGGTAGTTTCAGGCCCTATTTTGTACTCTATTTGTGGAAAGCGCCGGGAGCTCTCCAAAGCCAACCAGCTCTTCTTAGCTGTGTGAGCTGAACCCAAGGGCTTTACTATAGTGAAAGAGAATATTACAGAGTGCAGAACTTGACTCTGCTGGAGTTAAACAAACTCTCTTGTAAAGTACAAAAGTAATGATTCTCATGGGTTTTACTAAGCTCTAAACCACCATCAAAACACACTCTCTTTATTTCTGCTGACTGATGCTCCGGTGGTTCAGGCACGGACCGCTTGGCCTAGATGGACCTCTGTTAGATGCCTCATGTTGACTTGAAAACCAATGAAAAGTGCTCATTTAGAGCTAACACAGACTTGACATTTTCTTAGGGTGTTGTTATATTCACCAAACCTATTAAATAGGAATTGAGAGTGTCTATATTCACCTTTATTTACTGTAAGATGCTGCCAGATGTATCCCTTTAGTCTACATAAAGATCATTAAGGAACAAATATATATCTTTGCCTGCCTCCGCTGTCCTCTGATAGATCTTTTCCCCCTGAAGCCAATTTGTGGTGTCCAATTTTATTCTCAGTCCATGAAATCCTGTTTGATTGAAGGGTAAGAATGGCAAATGTGACAGAGACTGGTCAAGGATATCACCTAAGACTAAAACTGTAAAAGATACTGTCATATTTTCAAACACATCACCTCTAATCCAATATTAAAGCACAAATCACAATGTACAACACGGTGCATACAATGAAATTACAAAACATAGGCTTAGGTAAACAAAACAATATACAAAGGCTAACAATGTGCTTACGGTTGAACCACTGATGTCACATGGACTATTTTATGTCCTTACTACCTTTCTGGCCCATGAACATGGTAATTACATTGCTGTCTATGCAGGGTCAAAAAGGTCGCAGATTTCATCAAAAATATCTTAATTTGTGTTCCAAAGAAGAACAAAAGTCTTACGGTTTGGAACGACATGAGGGTAAGTAAGTATTCACAGAATTTTCATTTTAAAAATCACTTTAAAAATAACATGGTTCAATTCCTCAGTCCTAAAAATAAAGAGAGTAATTAAATCAGCTACACAAATTACCGGCAATATTACAACAAACTTCCGACCCTGCAGCACACAAATAACAGTCATAAGTAGAAAGTGTTTACAGAAACCGAAACCGCAAGAGAGGGTGTAACTCTGCAGTGCTGAGAGGGAACAGACACACAGTCTTGTATGTTTGAGAAGCATTTATCACAGTCTTGTAAGGCTGACAGTGATGGAAACCTCAGTGCTTTATCAAATCAACTCAGGCAAGAAAACAGTGGGCTTTTGCTCAGTAGTTCACTAAGTGCTGTGCAAGAAACTAGTGTAATTACAACCCCAGGTTTACAGGAAAAAATGTCTTTCTCTGCCTTACAGTGAGTCTTTTTTATTCACACAAACACAGGCATTAACATGATTCTATATTTCTGATGCAAAAATATGATTCATACTTTTCTAACAGCATTAACAATTATTAAAAATTGAAAGTGACATGAAAAATTATTTAAAATGTTTCAAAAGATTTTCCAAGATATTTCAAATGCTGCTATGCAAATGCAAATACTCTTTGAAGTCTTTACAATATTAAGCAGCACAAGCGTTTTCAACTTTAATTATAATAGTACTTATTTCTTGAGCATCAAATCGGGATATTAGAATAATTTCTGAAGGATCATGTGACACCAAAGACTGGATTAATGATGCTAAAAAAATTTAGCTTTGCCATCACATTAATACATTAAATTTTAAGATGTATTACAATAAAAACAGTTATTTTAAATTGTAATAAAATTTCACAATATTACAATTACTGTATTCTTGATGCAGTATTTGGGAGCATATGAGACTTTCAAAAACATTTTAAAAATCTAACTGATCCTAAACAGAAGTATCTTAATTTGTGTTCCAAAAATGAACGAAGGTCTTACGGGTTTGGAACGACATGAGTGTGAGAAATTAATGACAGCATTTTCATTTTTAGGTGAACTCTCCTTTTAAGTGTAAAACATTTTACTTTTCCTGAGTTTCCATATATACACAGGATCTTCATCTCCTCTTTAAGATAAATAGACTCTCTAGATCATCCTCCAATTTACTAAAGCCTCTCTTACCAATCACAGTTCACTTCCACTTAAATCAGGGGACTCATTTCACGGCTGCCTGGGCAGTAAATACACAGGAAGCAAACTGCGGATCACACAAAAAAATGAGGACTTCGAATTCTGCATATAAATTTGTCATTCAGCAGTAACAGCAGTACTGCTCGATACACACTGATTATGCATTATGCAATGTTATCCAAAGTGACTTACAGTAAACTTACTTCAGAGATCTTCTAGAACAAACTAGGGTTCAGTGTTTTGCTCAAGGGCACAGTAGTGACAATGGAGCAGTTCATGCATCACTCGATCTACGTCTCAAAACTGTGACCTCTGGGAACCCAACCAAAACTTTGACCACTACAGTCCACCTATATCTGTAAGGTATTTGTAGAGTAGCCTTAAAAAGTATTTTCAAACTTAAAAATGTGAATTAGAATAAAATGGCAAAAAACTAAACAAATCAATATCCAAATAATATGCAATTTGCAATAATTCTGTCTTAATTTTGAATTATATTGAACTCATTTTGAAATATATATGTATATATACATACATACACATATATATATATATATATATATATATATACAAAATGCATTATATTAGTTTATTTAGTACTGACCGGAGTAAGACATCCCACAAGTTCTTTGGTTTTTCAGCATTTTTGTGCATTTGAACCCTTTCCAGCAATGACTGTATGATTTTGAGCTCCATCTTTTCACTGAGGACAACTGAGGGACTCATACACAACTATTACAGAAGGCTCAAATGCCACTGATGCTTCAAAAGGAAAAACGATGCATTAGGAGCCAGGGGGTTAAAACTTCTGAACAGAATGGAGATGTGTACATTTTTCATAACCACTCGTAACACTTATTTTGCCTAAATATCATATTTTTTTTCATTTAGTACTGCCCTTCAGAGAGTTAAATGTTTCCCGGAAGACAAAATAAGTTTAATTTACCCTGATCTTTAAATTCAAAAAGTTTTCACCCCCCTGGCTCATATATATATATATATATATATACAGTGCTGGGTAGTAGCTGTTTACATGTAATCTGGATTACGTAATCAGATTTCAAAAATTAAGTAACTTGTAATTAGAGTACATTATATTTTAAAATGCTCATTATCAGATTACAGTTACTTTATTATGGATTACATGATTACATATTATTCACACAATGCTAATAAAATATTTCTATGTTTAGTGTTAAAGGGTTTAAATAAATTTTATTTTATATTTTTATGATTTCATTAATTATATATGAAAATACAACAAAAATTTTAAGTGTGGCTAAATCCAAATATTTTTTGAGGCCACTGTGATGACAAATAATAAAAAGTTAAATACAGATTTGCAATGTATTAGGTAACAAAAGCACTTTTTGGTGTGTCCCAACGAAAGGTCAATCAGATGGTGTTTTATAAGAGTCAGAACACTGCCTCACCAGGCATTACTGTGCTTGTTTCTGAGCTCACAGTGGGTCCCAAAACATGCAGACAGTTCCTTTATCTAGAGGGAACATTCACACAAAAGAGGATAAACAAAATCAGGATGGGAAGCTCTTCTCCTTACATCTGTAAAGCATAAACACCCACCTCACCTCTGCCAAGATAGTGTCCGTGCCTTTAAAAGGTCTGGTTATTTTTAGGGATTTAGGCATCATCAAATGTCTTAATGCTCCATGCAATATTTGCAATTACTCACTGCACCTGCAGCAGATCAATCAATCACTCAATCGTCAGTTACATCTTATGAATCAAATTCTCTAAGTGTCAAAATAAAAAAAAACGCAGCATGATTGCATATAATCTTGCACTGTCATAAATCAATTCTTTATCTTAAGTCTTCAGCTTCTCAGGTTTTTCTCCTGCTGAAAAGAGCCCAGAAATCCCACATGTGCCTCTTCTAAAGTTTCAGAAGTCATGTTATTTATGTAGCTTTGCAATACACATTGTTTCAAAGGAGTTTCACAGTAATAAACAGGAAACAACAGAAAAAAAAATGCAAATTTCTTAAAATTTGCAAAGCAGCTCTAAGAAGCAAATAGTGTTATTTACCTCAAGTCAGTTCAATGTTGGTTCAAATTTACATCAATAACAGTGTTGATGTTGCAAAATTTGTCAATTATCAACTAATTCAATTCAGCTATAAAGCAGCTCTACAGAAGACAACAGTGCCATCATTCATTTTGGGTAAGCTTACATTAAAAACCATAACATTAAATGTTCAATTTTGATGTTAAATACACTACTGTTTTATATAGAATTGATCTGTAGTCTATATAGTATTTAATGCAGTTACATCAGAAGTAACTAATTAAATTGCAGAAAAAATAAGATATATCCCCTACTTTACTTCTTTAATTCTTATATTTCTACTTACTAGTCATTATTACTGATTGATTGATTTGCACAGACAATATCAGGTGAGAGCAAAGAAGTTGAACTGAATTGATCTGAATGATGACCAGTGTTGGGTGTAATTTAATAATTCTTTTTTTCATTACACCCAACACTGGTCATCATTCAGCTCAATTTCAACAATTATCAAACTGATGAACCACAAGTCCGCAAGCAAAAATCAGAGATCTGATATGAACTCAAACATTCTTGATTCTCCAAGACCAAATGATCTGATCAGTACTATTGGGATTCATTTTGTAGCTCTGGATTATTCTTGCATCCCCATAGTTGTCCCATTTTTATTTCTCCAAAAGAATTTTTAGGCAAAACATCTGAGACAAAGTTAAAACTCCATCTGCTAAGCTCTGAGAGAACCATTAAGCAATAAAAGGTTCCTCTGGGAGACTCTCAACACCTTGATGTTTCACAACCGATCCACGCAATCGATTTATTAGTAAAAATGAGTTGCTTACTCTTGTAAACGGCATTCCACGGCTGGTAGCCATAATAGCCCGTGATTCTTAAGATCCTCTCCTCGATGGACGCGCTGTTGATGTCCTCAACTGATCGAGATGACTTAAGGTCTTCTTTAATCGATTCATCCACCACCAGGTACTTGAGCTGGCGGAGTTGGGGGCTGATGTCGGACAGCCTTCTGGGACTCACCTCGGGGGATTTACGCATTCCGCTGGAGACAAGAACACAAAGTTGGAATCGCGTTGGCTTCGAGCGATTGACACAGAGGGTGAGGTGTGCCAGTGAGACGGTGGCACACAAACAGACCTTCTCATTACATTGGGATTCGGATAGTCCACCTCCCTAAACAGAGGATAGGGTGTTTTTCAAATACAAACACTCCACGTAAAACGGCTTCCGAGAGCGCGGCTTTGTTTCGGTGCGTAAAGAGGGTGGATGCGCGAATCTTCACCCTCCACTAACTGGCATTGCGAGCGGAGGAGGCAGAGCGGCTGAGAGATTATAACTAGACATGACTGCTGCTCCGTATAGTGTAACACTCTACTGGTACAGTAGGCCACGAATCATTTGATTGAAAGAATAGATATACAAATGTAGAATATATAGAAATTTTAGTGAACTAAAAATAGTTTTTAAATCTGTTAAAACAACAAAGATAATGGGATTACGTTTTACAAGCAATTAGCCTACTGTTTCAGTACAGCTCAGTATTCAAAATGTACTGTTTAATTAACAAACTTGCCGTTTATTCGTAATTGTTTGTTAATTTTCTATCAATTTCGGAGTGAAAGTGTTTTAAAGTAAATCCTACACCATTTTTTCAGTCTAGAGCATTTCTTAAATTAAATTAATAATAGGCTATTGAAAATAACACTGATGTAAGTCTAACAACAAAACTAAAATCCTTAATTCAAAACGTAATTTCGCGGTAGAAAGCAATAAAGATGTAAGATAGCATTCGCAGTATGGGATAAGCACTGAGTGCATTTGCATTTACTCATGTTAAAAAAAAATCTGTATATATCACGACTTGACAGCATAATGCAAATCAGTTAGGGTACTTTCTTATGCTGCAGCCTATGGCCACCGGGTGGCGTGCGCGGTTTAGCTTTACGCACCAACTCCTCTGACGCTCTTTTTACATATGGAACGATTAACGCCACTCTTGCTGCTTCTCACAAATGCCGTGTTTACAATCTAACTTTATTTTACAGTTTAATATGGTGAGTCCTTTGAAAGTGTTTGCTTTTCCCTCTACTTTTTTACGCGTTCAGCATTAGGGTACATGCATGGAAACTGGCATTTTTTCCTCATGCAGTCTTAAATATATACACATATATATGATATCTAGATACTACAGGCACAAAAACTTTGAACTATACTATCTGCTGAATCGTTTGGAATACCCAGACGCGCATGAGACTTACAGCACCATTTATCGACTTGTCCGTAATGAGCTCAGTACTTTTTTTTTTTTTTTTTTATCACTGTGATTACGATTGACTCTAAATGGGTTTTGTTTAGAAGCTTATTTTTTTCTCAACCCCTGAATAGAAAGACAGCTACTACATCTGTTACGACTCAAAAGTGATGCTGAGTAAAGCTGCATATCAACACTACACGTATTTTAGTCATGCATAGTCGTGCTTTTTAAAATTCTTACATGGGAATCAAGGTGGTCGGGGGTCCCAGGTAACACATGCAGTCCCTCCGAGGGGGTCCGAGCCGGTCTCCATCTCCATACATGATCCCCATGAATGACAGCAGATCACTGCTTACAACGCACAAAGACACACGGACTGGAATGATCCGCTCACCCACTCTCACACACACTCCAGCCGTGGCATTTACAGATTTTCCAGATAGTATCAGCTGTCACACCTCCAGAGGTTTTTCAGAACCACAGCGCCATCTGATGGTGGATGAGGTTTCGTGCTGCGTGTTTTACTGGACTGTACTTGAGGGGAAGGACAGTACACCTGTTCGACATCGAAGTAATAGAAAATTGAAACTATCTGCTATTAGTCAGCTTTTTAATCAAACTTAGCAATTTAGGTCTTAGTTAGAAGTATACGATAGCTATAATGTAACAAAATGATTTTTCGAAGTTGTAAATAAAGCTCGCAGGAGTGCGCTTCACAAGAAAATAACTGGGCTACAGTTTTAATCGCTCTTTAGATGTTTACGTTCAATGTGTAACTTGTTATTTCTTTGTAAATATTTGTTAAATTTACTAGCAATGTATAAGTAAAAACTGTTTCAAAGCCATCTTTCCTTAGTGTGGAGGTTTCAAAAGGATTGCAAACGTTTTAATAATGATGATTAAAGTTCAATTTAAAGTTAGTCAGGACGCGTATAATATAGAAAAGAGGAAGAAACTATAAGACTATGCGCGTTTTGTACCATCTTTTTCGGAAGATACGTCGACAAAACATGCTAATACTCTAATAAATCACTTTAGCTACAGTATACTTCCATAAACCTAGCCAAACACAGAACATTTCTCTAACATTAGTATTGGTTCCTGTTCCTGGTTATTTTTGGGAACCAAATAATAACGTTCTAGTAACATTATTTTTGGGTTTTGCTTTCTATAGTCATAAAATAACGTTTCCCAGAACGTTCTGAGAACCAAAAATGATACATTAAACAATTAATCGCGATTAATAAAAAATAAAAGTTTTTGTTTAAATAATATATGTGGATGTATATGTGGACTTATGTATATATAAATACACACACATGCAGTATATATTTTGAAAATATCTATGTATTTACATGTATATTTTTATTCATATTATTAATATTATATATAAATATATTTTATAATATATACATACATTTTTTCTAAATATATCTGTGCATGTGTGTGTAGTTATATTTACATAATATACACAACACACACACACACATATATTATGTAATCAAACATTTTTATTTTGGATGCGATTAATCGTTTGACACCACTGAAGTGTTTAAGATAATGGACGTTTCACTAACCAAATTACTGTTTGTGCTGCACTGTTTGTCTACAGACTGTGCTTTGAAAATGACCTTTATTTTTACATTTAATGATCTAGCTAAATTAAAAAATAAATAAATAAATTGTACTATAAAACCTGAAATTAGCTACTTTGTGAAAATGATTTAATGAATGTTTCTTTGGGGGTTTAGTTTAAGTAGAAGATAAAAATATTATTAGCTCAGTGTAAATACAGTAGATAGAAAAACAATAAGAGCTGGTCCTCTGAGTAAAGGGTAACAGTAGAAAGTACAAAAGTTTTAGAAAGTCTCCAAACAAAATATGAGCAGCAGGAAAGACCAATTCATCATATTACTGTGTTCTGTGTTGGTTTCAGTGAACACCGCCTTCTTATTATTTTTCCACTGAGCAGTTTACACAAAAAATCATTGTGTCCTTATTATACAGTACAAGCACTCTTCATGGGCTAAAAATAGATGACATCTTAAGAGCTCGCAATTTATCCTGCTCATGTCTGTTTTTCAGCAAGAAAAACACAATGTCCCCATTATTGTATCAAATCAAATTCGTAAATTACGAATGAAAGTAGAAATGATCCATCATTCGAATTTGATAAAAGTCTTGATTTGCCACAATCACCCTGAAATAAAATTTCAAAGAATAAGCTAGCTTTTAGTCATCCTGACCCAAAAAATCACAGTTACCAAATGTGTCAGATGAGTCTGATGTAGCTCGTCTGTTGTAGCTGGTCAGAATTATGACGGCTGAAGCTATGTGAGAAGGTAGGATGAAATTTTTTTGCTGTCTCCCACAGAAACCCACCCACAAGGCTGTATGGTAACCAATCTCTGTCACAAACAGTTTTCATGGTGACTATTCTTGTTAGAATCAAAACTGAAGAGAGTACATCCTGTTTTGGTCTACTTATTATTTCTATATTAGGCTATAGCATGCTTGTTGACCGTATATTATTGTCTGTTGTCTAGTTCACCTAGGCTTGTGGTAAGTAGAACTAAAAATGCTTTGGCTTGTGTGTTGAGATAAGCTGGATTTCTGTCATTCATATTTTATAGAGACATGTAGGGTTTCACAGCAGACCCTTTATAACCATATTTAAAGATATAAATTAATGCTTGTCTTTTGTGGCTGTGTTTTCGTCCTACATTTCTTGATGTGGCTGATCTGTCTTGTATTTAGGTCACCAGCTTTCCCTGTTGCCATGTAACCGAAGACGCTGTCTGCTGATGGGCTCTCAACTGGCCCTTGAGTCCAAAATCCAGCATCCGTGTTCATTTCTGAGGCGATTTGAAACATGCATCATACGTATAAACTACACAACTAATCTTTCTAGAAATAATAGGAGTTGTGCTTCAGTGCTGGTGACAATCATTAGGCTGAAAGCTATCAAGTTAACCTTGAATTATGCAAATGTTCACCTGTCTGTTATTTATTTCTTTAGTTTTCATGGTAGCATGTGCAACTAGCACAAATAGATGCCAATCTGGTATTACAGAACACATCCATATTAAAAGATGAATCATTCATGACCTGAATGCAGCAACAGGTTGATAGTCGGTAACCATGTGGTCACACTTTTGCAATCTAAAAAAAAGAGCATTTGAATCTACCATAATCTTTTCTTGCAAAATGTGTAAACAGCTCCGTATTCATTTTGACTTTCATTTACCAAAGTCGGGTATGACATGATTTGTGACTGCAGAACTGTATAGTACAAAGCCCATGTGTTTTATTTGAAACAGCTGAATTTGATAACTCCTGAATGAAGAACAGGCAGTGTTTCTGCACTATAAATCGAGGTGGCCTGCGGTGCCAAAGAAAGCAAAGTCCAGAGCAGCTATAATTTATTGAGGCCTTCTTCAATAGGGTCTTCTTCATGAGCACAGAGATTAAAGGAAACCAGGACAGGCAAAATCAGAGGACTCTGGGTACAAAAAGCAGCACTGAAGTGGGTAAAAAATAGAGCAAGAGGAGAACGGTTGAACTGAGAGTACAATGGCGTTTTATTAAGAAGTACAGAAATGCAGTATATGTGCATATATAGGGATCCAAAAGTCTTTTGATAAAACAACGCCAATATTACAAAATATAACATTAAAAAGTGTATAAATCACAAAGAAAGCACTGTCCAACAGCGATATGAGCAGGTAAAGTTACCCCGGGAGTTTGCGCCTAAACCCCCTAAAACCTGCGGTGAATGGGGGAAAGTCATGTGAGATTAGAATGCCTCCATCGCGATATGATTGGATATGACTGGTTATGTTCGGCTGTGATTGGTTCATGCGATAAATCCCGCCTCTTGTGTGAATTCCGTGATCGCGAATCAGTCTGAAGCTGTGTCCGAAATCGCTCACTCGTCCACTCATTCACTAATCCCTATATAGTGAATGGCCGTTGAGTGGACTATATCAGAAGGAGGGAACGAAATGAAGTGAACGAACTCGGACGGTGACGTATAACGTTACACTTCGCATGAGACGTGGAGCTTTTCCGAAAAACATCTTTGTCACATGTACTTTTATATTACATGTACCTTATTTTAGAAAATAGTATTAATAGCAATAACACTTTTAATGACTTTATACTGTAATTATACATACCACCGCGTCAGCTGTATGATTTTATTAATGATATTAACTTGTTTTAATGCTTATGTGTTTATAATCATTAAATACTATTAAAATACTGTCAACAAAAATAAACATACATTAATTACATGTTCATAATTTTATGTATTTATTGTTTGTAGTGTCTTGAAACTCTCCCGAGCAGCGTAATATGCCAATGTTCGTAGAGCGCCCTCAGGCGACCGTTAATTTTACATCAGAATGAATACGCTACCAACGAACATTTTTAAATATCCACCAAATTATCATCATTTTTAGTAAATTAACAAAGATGCCAGCTCATTAAATTGGTAAAATATTAAACTGAGTTAATGCCTATGTAATATATTTTGATATGAATAATGCATGAAATAAACAATAAAGCAGAAATAATAAAGATGTAAACGGCATCTCTCATTCAAACTTGTTCGCTCCCGCTCTCTCTTCCAGCTCGTAGGTTCTCCGCATTGGATTGTGGGATATAGTGCTTAAGCGAGTGTACATCGGTTGTACACTCGAAATCAGAATGCATTGTGGGTAAAAAGTAGTGAACGAATGTAGGGAATGAAGTCCTTCACTCAGAATTCGGACATCACTACAAAATGGCTGACACCCGATATAGTGCACTACATAGTGGATAGGGAGCGGTTTCGGACACAGCTTGAGTGAACAATGTAATGGCGTTAATGGGAAGAAGACTTATTTTAAAAAGTAAGTAAACAACTCACACACTTATATAGAACCACTTTGTTACATCAAAATAAGACTTGAAATGGCCTACAAACATGATCTGTGGGAGTTTTTAGTGAGTAATTAGCTTGGTGAAATTTAAAGTAAATCTCCATGTCTGTGACCAATGTTTGCCGAACTTTGATGACTGATGATCCAAAAAATTCAAAAATAGTTAAAAGTTTTAAATTAAACTATTAAAATGAATAGCTGAATATAAGTTCACAAAGAAAATATATTGTTTAAATTGTTACTGGCTTGAGTTAGGCTATTATTGTGGAATACATGTAAACTGCTTAAAAACACTTGAATGAACTTGAGCTTAAACTTTATGAGATTCATACATGGCTTTAATAAATAGAATATTGATTACAATGTTAACGTAAAAATATAAAATAGAATTGGTTATGTAAATAAAATTTGACATTAAATTTTTTTGATAGTATAAGTAATGTTTATTTAATCAAGATAATGTGACTATGACATGAATTTGCATTTGATTAAAAAAAAAAACTTTCATTTTTTGGTTTGTACTTTTTTTTTTTTTTTTTTTTTTGCTTTAAAGGAGAGGTTCACTTCCAGAACAAAAATTTACAGATAATTGTCACCCAAGATGTTCATATCTTTCTCTCTTTAGTTGTTAAAAAAAAAAAAAAAAAAATGTTTTCAGGATTTCTCTCCATATAGTGGACTTCTATGGTGCACACGTGTTTGAACTTCCAAAATGCAGTTTAAATGCAGCCAGGAAATAAGGGTCTTATCTAGTGAAACGACTGGTTATTTTCTAAAAAAAAAAAAATAAATAAATAAAAAACAATATACTTTTTAACCTCAAATGCTCGTCTTGTCTAGCTCTGCATGAACTCTGTGTATTCCGGTTTAAGACAGTTAGGGTAGGTTGAAAAACTCCATGTCATTTTCTTCTCCAACTTCAAAATCATCCTACATTGCTGTTTTACCTTTTTTTGTAAAGGGCATTTGATCTTCTTTGCATGTTTACTTTGTAAACACTGGGTCGGACAATCTTTGAAGTTGGAGGACAAAATGAGAGAAAATTACTTTTTTTGAGATACTCTAACTGTCATGAACCGGAATACACAGAATTCACGCAGAGCTAGACAAGACGTGCATTTGAGGTTAAAAAGTATATAAATTGTCAATTTTTTTTTAGAAAATAACCAAGCTGCATTTAAACTGTATTTTGGAAGTTCAAACTTGGGGGCACCATTGAAGTCCATTATATGGAGACAAATCCTGAAATGTTTTCCTCAAAAAGCATAATTTTTTAATGACTTAAGAAAGAAATACATGAACATCTTGGATGACAAGGGGGTAAGTAAATTATCTGTAAATTTTTGTTCTGGAAGTGAACTTCTCCTTTAAAGCTGTATGAAATTTCCAAGTTTGTTCTACAGCATAATTTGAGAGGCTTCAAAGAGAATCTTGTGCTGCTGGACAAAGCAGTTCACATAACCATAGCCAAAAATTTGCTTAATTTATATTAGTGACCTAGAAAAAGTGCATAAATGTGCACTTTTGTGATCTTTTCTACTCTGTTTATTCCAAGGCTCCAATGAAACAAAGCAAACAACAGTTTTTCAGTGCGGTTTCAGACTTTTTGACCACACTGTTTATGCAGCAGCACTGTTTAGGGTCAGTATAAGATGAGGAAAGTGACAGTAATAACATTTACAACGTTAAATGATCATTTGTAATTTCAAAAACGTATAATTTCAAATAAATGTTCTTTTGAACAATCTATTTATCAATTAACCTTTTTTTAAAGGGGTCATCGGATGCAAAGTTCACTTTTACATGTTGTTTGATCATTAATGTGTGTTGGCAGTGTATGTACACATCTACCCTATAATGATAAAAATCAGTGGTTTTTAATTAATCTGTAAAAATAATATCCCCTTTTTCAAATCGAGCCGTTCTCAGATGCCTGTTGGTGTGGCGTCACACTGACAGAGGCCGCTCCCACGATAGTTGTTTGACATGAGCGTCTTACCTCAGACCTGGCCTAAATCAGCTGTAACAGTCCGACCTCCATTGTTTCGACGCCAGAGCAGGGATGTAAGTTAGACAAGAATATCTCAGACTGAACGATTGAGGTGTTGTGTTGCTGGATGTAATAATGAACATAGTGGTCGTCATTTACTCTGACATCTGAGCCGCCGAAGATGCAGTGGATTAAATTTGATTGTGAAGGGAGTGCGCCTCTCGATCTACATAAATGTGTCTATGTTCGCGCATCCAGTGACCCCTTTAAAGTCTTAACATCACGGTTTTCACAAAAAATATTAATTTTCAACATTGGTAATAATAAGAAATGTTTCTTGAGCAGCAAATTAGCATATTAGAATGTTTTCTGAAGGATCATATGACACTGAAGAATGGAGTAATGATGCTGAAAAATCAGCATTGCCATCAGAGGAATAAAATACATTTTATAATACATTAAAATAGAAAAACTGTTATTTTAATTTGTTAAACAATTTTACAATATTACTGTTTTTTACTGTATTTTTGATCACATAAATGTAGCCTTGGGAAGCATAAAAGACTTCTTACCAATCCATTTTCAACTAGCATTTATGTATTTATGTGTGTGTAGATATTACATGATATAGAGTAGACATGGTCAGATATAGACAGACATTCATATATAATTATACAAATTTATATATAACATTCATACGATCATGTATAAAATACTATAAAATAGACAGTAGATACAAAAGAAATATAAAGTAGATAAAGTCAGTAGATACAGATGGTGCATTTATAGGCAGGCAGATAGATATCAGCCCATGAAGCTGTGACAGATGGAGAACCAAATTAAATGGTGGTGAGAGAAGAGAGCAGATAAACTGGGAAGCAGATAAAGGCATGACAGGTCGAGTCATGGCCACCAAAACTGAAGGAGGGATAGAAACATTGCTGCAGGAGAGAAAAGTGCTAACGATCATGACTAACTTAACCCCAGCACTAAAATGTCTCTTAAATTTCGCTCACAACATTTGATATAAACAGCGTCTTGCTGTTTCAAACAATGTGCTTCCTCCATCACATAATTCAACAGCGTAATGTAAACACTGCGCTTGTGTAAATATTTAATATGTAATATTTAATGCATGGAGGTTTGCATGGTGACAGGCCTCTCTACTCTCTGAGTTGAAGTGTGTGACTGTAAGAGCAGGATGGTGGGTATCAGAGTCCTGGAGTATCACCGCAACACTGATCCCCCTCCTCCTGTGAGATTCACAAGTGACACAAAGCTGAGTGCAGCAGATGATATGCTGTCAAGAAGAGAGAAACGAAGACAGAGAAACACTGAAAGACATGTTAAATGGCACTCGCAGGAGAGCTGCGACTTCTTTGTGAACTCAATGCAGTACAATACTGATGTTAAAAATAAGAATATTTTCTTACCTGTGCTACAGTATTTCGTAGATGATAATATCTTGATAACATGCAAATCTCTCTCTTTTTTCATCACAAAAATGTTAAATGAATTCAAAATCTGTTAATCAAAGCTGAAGCTAATACAGCTAAAATAAAATAAAACAAAATAAAATAAAAACCAGATGGAAAAATTCAAATATTTGCAATATTTTTACTTTGAAGCACCAATATTTCTAACTATAAACTAAAACTGAAATAAAAATAAATTAAACCTAAATAGTAATATTAAATAAACACTATTAAAATGACAAAAGCAAATAACAAAATGTACAAAAAAAGTAAATTAAAAAAAATACTAAAATAAAATAACATAACATAAAATAAATAATAACACTTAAACCAAAAAACCAAAAAAACAAAAAAAAACAAAAACTGGATTTACATAAACTAAAACTGAAATAAAAATAAATTAAACCTAAATAGTTATATTAAATAAACACTATTAAAATGACAAAAGCAAATAACAAAATGTACAAAAAATGTAAATTAAAAAAATATTAAAATAAAATAACATAACATAAAATAAATAATAACACTTAAACCAAAAAAAAAAAAAAAAAAAAAACTGGATATACATAAACTAAAACTGAAATAAAAATAAATCAAACCTAAATAGTAATATTAAATAAAAACTATTAAAATGAAAAAGAAAATAACAAAATGTACTAAAAATGTAATTAAAAAAATTAAATAACGTAAATAATAAAACTTAAACCAGATGACAAAAAAAAAACAAAAAACAAAAAAAAAAAAAGAAACGGCCTTAGCACATATTTGCAGTAATTTTAATTTGAAGCACTAACATTTCTAACTGGATATACATAAACTAAAACTGAAATAATAATACATTAAACCTAAATAGTAATATTAAATAAAAACTATTAAAATGACAAAAGCACATAACAAAATGTATTAAAAATGTACATAATTTTTTTTAAATAAAATAAAATAAAATTTAGATAAACAAAAAAAAAAATAAATAAAATAAATAATAAAACTTAAACCAGATGGCAAAAAAAGCTTCAGCAAATACTTGTAGTAATTTTAATTTGAAGCACTAACATTTCTAATAAAAATAAATTAAACCTAAATAGTAATATTAAATAAAAAAAAACACAAAAGCACATAACAAAATGTACACATTTAAATGTACTAATTTAAATAAAATGAAAAATATTAAAATATATAACAATAAAAGTATATAAATAATACTAAATCTCTGTAACACAATTTTTTAGAAATAACATGAACAAATATTAACATGTTCTGACCTCTGCAGTACCTTCATAAACCTCCAGGGGTCCACACACCCTTGGTTTTAACCCTGGCTCGACCATTACATTATATATTAGTTATTATAGTAATATATTGATATTTAACCAGATGAGTATGATTTAATAGCTTTATCCACACACTCCTGGTTTAAAACCCTGGCTTGACTATTATATTATATTATTATTATTATTAATTATTATCATATATTATATTAACATTTAGCCAAATATGTATCCACCTCATTCTTCAGCGCTGAAGTAAGCCTTCTATGGGTGAGACTTCCGGTTCATTAGCCGCTATCGGGAAATAACAATAAAAACTAATGTGGAGTAAACGGTAAAACTGTTTGTACTACAAACCAGTGTGTTCATAATTAAGATAATACATTAAAATAATACGGCAAGATTTGCAACATCAAGCAGCAAAACAAGCTAAAAATAGCTGGACATTGCTGGAAGCAAGACTCATAAAATTTACAAATGGCAGAGCCCACAACTAATAACACTTTTAAAATTGTGTATATGCATAATAAATGGAAACCTTGCAAATAAATTAACAAATCTAACTGATGCTGTTCATATCGATAGGATGATATATAAACAGAAGCTCTATCTGAGTAAGAGATTCCTCCAGATTTGACAGAGGCAATCTGGTGCCCTCAACAGTGGGAGTTTAGCCAAAATGTCACAAAGCTCTATTTTGCATAGTTGTGTGTTGATATGTCAGGAAAGGCTGGGGGATAATTGGACTCCCTGGGCCGAGCCGTGAGCTCTGTGTGTCCAAATGCTCGCCGCACGCTGACATCTTCCAATTTCACAGCCGGTACTTTTGGCGATTATTACGTGCTCTTGTTTGAATGTGTGTGTGGAGAGGTGAGAGGTAGGCTGTGCTCTGAGAAAAGAAAGTTGTGGTGATGTGTGTATCCAGAAATATGTGTGTGGAAAGAATAAACAAGCATGTCTGTGTGTGTTTTGGAAGTTTTGTGAGAACGCATCAGGCCGGAGGGGCAACTCAAAAGAGAAAATGACCTTTGAAGTGTGGGTTTTAACAGTGTGAGCGTTGAATGTGAAATAAAATCCATTTCTTTTTAACATCCTTCGCTTTGAAAGCCCTAAGCGGTCATGCATTATTATTTCTTCTGACTTATTGTGTCAAATTATAAGCTGTTTTCTTTTGGTCTGTAGCAAAAGCCATTTCTAGCTCAATACGTACTTCCTCATCATGGATGAGTGGCTTCATTTTTTATGTTGATCAAGGACTCAGTCAAGCTGAAATAGCTCTGTCTGTTAGAATTAGACCACAAACCAGTTTCGACACTTGGAGGCCACAGCTTTATTGCCTTATGACTATAGTGATACTTCATTGCCATATTGTAGTGATATAGTGTATTTTAAGTGGCAGTCAACAGGACCAGGACGAGTGTATGGTTGAATGATGTTTGACAGATGTGGCTGACCATAGAAATAGAGATGTTATTTGTCTCATAAGAAAAAAGTCAGCATTACAAGCAAACAACTCTTAAAAAGCCAGTGTTAGAGTAAACAATACAAAAGTGATTATGAGATAAATTTTCAAATACGAAATAAAGTCACACTGTGAGATATAAAGTCACAGCTGCACAATATATTTTGCTGAAATTTATAAAGTTGCAATTGCAATTATGATTTAAGCTGAAGAAATGTGGTTTCATAAAAATCAAATCATGAAGATGAGAAAACAAGACAAACACGACAGAAACAATGTTTGGCTTCTGTAGTAATGGTGAGCGACATACAGTTTTCTCAAGAGAAACTCAATTCGATATTGCATATAAATGTCATGTTGTGATCACAAGAAAATTAGGTCATGACTAGAATAAAACAAGACAGAGAAAAGAATAATGCATGTCCTCTCAGGGCTTCCGCACTTTCATGTACTCTTAAAAATAAAGATGCTTAAAAGGTTCTTCACAGCGATGCCATAGAATAACCATTTCTGGTTCCACAAAGAACCATTCAGTCAAAGGTTCTTTAAAGAACTATCTCTTTCTTAACTTTTTAAAATCTGAAGAAGCTTCTTTCGCCACAAAGAACCTTTTTGTACAACAGAAAGGTTCTTCAGATTTTAAAGGTTCTTTATGGAACCATTTAGACAAAAAAGGTTCTTCTATGGCATCATGAAGCACCTTTATTTTTAAGAGTGTTGGTAAAGGATAACTTGGGAACCTTTGTTTGAGTCTTTATTTTCTTCTTGATTTAAAATGTTAGTTTTGGAGACTCTATGTGGATACTTTGTGGGGCATTTGGGTTTTATTATTATTATTTTATTTTATTTTTCATTATTCTTTTTTATGACTTTTCATCTTTACCCTCCTGCCATCTAGTGTCTATATCGCTCACTACACAAACCAAGGTTAGTTAATTTCAGGTAGGAGGGCTCTTAACAGTTTTCCTAATTTCTTTTTTCAAAAAGGATTTGCAAAAGGATTATTTTTCAGTTGAGGATTTTGCCGTGGAATATAAGTGCTGGAATTTTACTTTCGTACTTGGATATAAACAAACTGAAATCCGTCGTCATCTCTCTTGTGATGCTTGACGTCCACCTGACTGCAATGAGAAGTCAATGCAACAAGTTGGAAAATCTTTGATGAAGGCCTTGGATGCTTTATACCGTCTGGATTGCATGGACAACTTGGTCAAGGAAGCTGGTGAGTATAAAAATGATGGTGTAAAGCTTTACTATGCCTTGCAATCACTGAATATTTTGTAGTGTAGGCCTACATCGCGATATCTGTGAGTGAGAAAAGTAGTAGGCTATGGATGGAGGAAATGCACTGCAAGCATCTGAGAGAATGTTAGAAAAGACTTTAATAAAACTCAGTAGAGCAGGTAAAGCGTGCAGTCGTAAATACTGCTTATATTGCATACTGGTGTTTGTTATCGTATGCAGTGTAAATTCGGCATTATTTATTTTTGGAGTTAATGTAAGCGGGATAATGCCGAATTTACACTGCAAAGGTGGCACAGAAGTGCTTCTGAAGTAGTTTTTAGGTGTCTTTACGCAGAATGTTTAATGCTGCTCAGACATGGCATAAATACATTTACACAGTCCTTTATATTATTAGGGGCTGAGGAGGGTTAGATCTGGCATAATTTACTCTGGCTTTTATGCAGCATTAAATCTTTACACTATGGAAACCCATTTCCGCCACAAAATAAAAATTTCAAAAAGGTTATTGTGACTTTTCATCTCACAACACTTTTTTTTTCTTTGAATTGTGAGATGTTTATTTTTCAGAATTGTGAGTTTATCTCACAATTCTGAAAAAAAAAAAGTCAGGATTGTGAGATAAAAAGTCGCAATTGCGAGAAATAAGCAGAATTGCATGATATAAACTTACAATAGTGAGGATTTTTTTTCTTGCAATTGTGAGTTTATAATTCGCAGTTCTAACTTTTCAGAATTTTGAGAGATAAACTGGCAATTGCGAGTTATAAAGTCCAGTTTTGAAGGGAAAAAAGTTCTCACAATTGTGAGTTGGTATCTCACAATTTTGAATTCACTTCTCAGAGTTGCAGCTTTATTTGTCCCAATTGTAAGTTTATATCTCGCAATTCTGACTTTATTTTACTTTATTTTTTATATTATTCGCAATTGCTAGTTTATATCACGCAATTCTGAATTGCAAACTTATGTCCAAGAATTGTCACTTTATGTCACAGAATTGCAACTTTGTCTCCCAATGCTGACTTTAACTCGCAATTGTGAATTTATATAATGCAATTTTGACTTCATTTCTCAGAATTGCGACTGTTTCTCAGAATTGTGACTTCATGTCTCAGAATTGCAACTTTGCCACAATTGTGAGTTTATATCATGCAATTCTTACTTTATTTTACTTTATTTTTCATATAACCCGAAATTGCGAGTTTACATCACACAATTTTGACTTAATTTTTCAAAATTGCAAGTTTATATGTTACAGTTGTGAGAACAAAAGTCCAAATTGTGAGACGTAAACTCGGAATTGCAAGAAAAAATTAACCTTAGAAAAATTACCTTTTTTTTTTTTTTTAACCTTTTTTTTATTTTTTTTCAGTGGCGGAAACAGGCTTCCATATTACACTGAGCAGCCTCAACTCAGCTTTATAAAGATACCTTAAGGCACGTAATTTATCGCAAAATCAGTTTCAAGTATCTCATATCAGATTCACAATAACTGTCAGATTACTTCAAATGAATGCTTTCTTAAATTCGCTAGCTTCTGTAATAGTGCACTAATGTTAGTATGACAGCCTGGATAGTGGTTACCAAGAGAGAGTGTTTTTTTTTTCTTCTCTCGAAGGATAGTAGTGTGGTACCACATGACATCCAGTTCAGAAGGTCTTCATCTGTTCTCCTCTTCTCCCCGCTGTCACTTCCCCTCAGCTGTTTTTCAAACCTGCAGGCACAAGTATGTAGTATGTGTGTTTTTGCGTGGGTGTGTACTGGTTTGAATGTATGCACACATGTGTAAATACATCTTTTACCCAGCCAGCTAAACGCCTCCATAAATCCACAGAGGCTTATTTTGACTTGGCAGATTTCTCATTCACTGTTTTCATGCGTTCTTCATTCCCAAAGTAGTGCTTATGTATTGGAGGACATATTTGGAATAAGGATGATTACACAGGAATAAAATGCGACATTTAAAGATGATATGAAAACGTTCATCCTGTTCTGTGTTCCTGTGAGGAAATCGGGGCACTGGTGTAAAGTGACGAGATGGATGTATTTAGCACTGCAGGCCTCCTGCAGTCACTGCTCCCTCTCACTCCTTCTCTTTTTTCCAAGATAAATATAGACCTCTTCTAGAACAGTAGAGACAGACTGTGAGAGAGAATGAGAGAGAGAAAAAGGACCTTATGGGGTCTATACCATCCTCTCTGTTTCCCAGTCCTTGTTAAGGCTGCATCAGAAATCAGTAGACCATCAGTAGAGTTAATATTTAATGGCATGTGAGTCATGTTTAAGAGTTTGCAATATGATTTTAGCTCGTAACTGCCTGGTCGTGGCTTTAAATTTTTTTAATGAGGATGGTTTAAAAATCAGTATGTAGTTAGATTTGATGGTATATTAACATCATACAGTATCAGTTAATGAGCCAGTAATGAACTGTTAAATATACAGGCATCAAAATGCTTGTAAACATTAACACATTTTATGCTATATTATGGTGTTCACACTTACCTGTCATAAAACTGTTCATTTCCCGAAATGACAGTATTGTGGCAGGCAATCGGTGGCACTTTGTGAGACGATAACAATTTTTTTTATTTGTGTATTCTTTATTTATTTGCTGTCTCTGTTTATTCCCAGTGCTGGTAAAGAGGGAAGGATTCTTCATGAATGTACATATGAATTAGGCTGTTCAACATCTAAAGATACAACAACAAGAATTATGCATCCTGATTTCAATCATGCCAGAAAGAGAGCATTTTTTTTTTCTTTTCTTTTTTTTCTTTTTTTTAGAAGGCTTTGGCCATTGACCTGATTAGCACGAATGGTTTCCAAGCCCACGGCTATATCAAATACTCGAGTGAGAGTAGACGCCTGGAGCCTCCTTTATCACATCAACACCTGAAACTTCTCCAGTTGACCACTAGAGGTCATTCTCTCATCATTAGATCATTTTTAAGACAATCTTTTCCAATATTGATAACTCAGTTATTTAAACTTAGCTAGTTTAATTAATGGTTCATCAAGTACTTGCACAGACAAAATTGATAACATAAGTAGAAAATGTGTGCACACAAAGAAAAATATATAGTTTTGAGGATATTTTGTTTACTTTACTGTTTAAGTATTATATGCTGTAATAAACATTGTCAAATTCACCAACTATCTTAAGAGCATATTGTAGCAGCCACAAGTTTTTTTTTGTTTTTTTATTGTTTGTTTTTTAATGCACCGATAAAAGCCGGACCAGTTAGAATAAAGCTGCAAGCTTGCTTGCCATTACTTATTTAACACTAAGTCCATATGTAGAATTTGCATTGGTGAAGGGGTTCAGTTCCTATTTTTAGTAGTCTGTTCTTATTATTGAACTGTGTGTTGGATTATTTGCTTTGTCTTAAGTTTTATGTAAAAAACATTTGTCAGTCCAATCAAGAAAAATAGTTTAAAACCAGATTTTTGTGTCCAGATTCTGTACTTAAGTAGTTTTGTGTCAGGTTTCTGTAGGCATCTCCCACCAGGGTCCAGCGGAGCTAGCTAACCAACCAAACTTTGACCCAGAATCATGGCTGATGCTACATCTGAATCATTTACATGTAAAATAGATGTTAAATGCATCACATTGTGGGAAACAACACACCAGCCTTAGACTAAAGAGTCAAGAAACTGGTTTACATTTGCTTAGACTGCCATCTAGCGGCAAGATCCATCATCAACACAAATGTGACCCTGGACCACAAAACCATTCTTAAGTAGCATGGGTATATTTGTAGCAATAGCCAACAATACATTGGGTCAAAATGATTGATTTTTCTTTTATCTCAAAAATCATTAGCATATTAAGTAAAGATCAAGTTCCATGAAGATATTTTGTAAATTTCCTGCTGTAAATATATCAAAACGTAGTTTTTGATTAGTAATATGCATTGCTGAGAATATTTACAATATTTAGATTTTTTATTTTTTTTTTTGCAACCGCAGACTCCAAATTTTCAAATAAGTGTATCTCGACCAACATACATCAATGGAAAGCTTATTTAATTTAGCTTTCAGATGATGTGTAAATCTCAGTCTCAAAAATGGACTTTTATGACTGGTTTTGTAGTCCAGGGTCACAAATGTGAGGTCCTTATTGCCATTTTTCCATGTTTGTATTATACACGATTAAGGAAGTGATATCTGCTTTAGAATACATAACATTGTAGAGATTAGAGTATGTTGCAACAATCCAAACAGCAAACTTTAAAATCTAAATTTTGGTGCTATTTTTTATTTTTTTTGTAGTATTCTGATTCCTGACTAGGACACATTTATTTTTAACTGTTTTATTTTTGAGACATAAACTTTCACATTGGCCTATAACTGCAAGAAAAGGACAGAGTGGCTTCTTTCCCCAATAAATTCAGGTCTTGAACTTAAATTAACGGAACCAGCCACTCTCCAAGACCTTATAATGACCTTTTTATGACCAGAATAGACCAAAGAGAGATGGAAAAAGAGAGGGAGAAAATCCTTTCAGAGATGACAATTTATGAGTTTAATGACTAAACAAATAAGGAGTGGGCCATATTACAAACCCCTGCAAATTTACAGCATCTTTTAATGTTTTTCTTTGTTTTCATATTGTACAACATAAAAAAAGATAAATATTTGTCAGTTTCTGAAGCAGTATGTGGGATCAAATTAGTTTTGTGGACACAAGAATGTTATTTCTTAATCTTTTTATGAGTGTTTAAAAAAAAAAAACTTTCGCTGCAGTATTTGGTTCTGTGTTCAATAGCTTACAATGTTTTAGAAAGAATAAACTTCCTGTAATGCAAAGTTTACATTAGGTGATGCTCACAGAACTTGACAGACTATTGCATACATAGTTTGTGTGGTGCAATGTCCTCTGAGCTATTTCTCACAGGAAGTACAAAAGGAGCATTATATTGTGACTTGTGTCCAGTGTAGAACATCATTGGAAACTTTTGCTTTAGCAGGATGTTGCAGTAGTGCTTTCATTAATTTATATACACACAGACAGATGTTTTCAGTAATACAAATTAACTGGAGAATGGAGAGTTTCATTAATCTAAATGTGTTTGTAACTCTGTATGATGTCTAGCTTTCCTGAAAGATTCAAGGAAATCTTTCTTCATAGCTGTGATGTCTCTGGGAGCATTTATATCATTCTACAGAGCACATCATGTGCAAATAATAGTTTCATGGCACTGTGCAGCCGCTGCATTTGCTGTACATTAGAGGATTGATTCAGTTGCGCAATATCACATCTTTTCTCAGTCTGCAGTTGACTGTCTTTACAGTAATTCACGCTCAGCTGTACAGCTGCTTTTTGTTCCCAGCAGGAAACGTAATAAATCACCCAATGAGAATGTAAATGTAAAACTAGCCCCGCCCACTAGATCCCTCTGTGGCCAGATTCTTTAAAGGGGCGGTGCACTAACGCAGCCACGTAGTTTGAGGGGTGTGTTGGTATTTACTGACGTCAGGGCATCCAGCCTCTCCTCTCAGCCGTCAGACTTTGGTCATGGACAATGAAAAACACTGATTTCATGGATGCCACATACCAGTGGCGATAAGACTGTTTAGTTTGGAAAAGACTAAAGGATCCCACATTCTTGCCTCTGTCATGGTCTGAGTGCACAAGTCAAATCTGATGCATATTTCTGTCAGAAAGCCTGAATACAGTGAAGGCTAACTGGGTGCATTTCATGGGTTTTCTTAGACATCCAAAAGAGGCTTATGGCAGAAAATCTATTTTGGATGAGTGTTTGGGAAAAACAGAATACTGTCAACAGAAAGCATATTGCAATATAATTTGTGACCCTGGACCACAAAACCATGTTCCATGAAGATATGTTGTAAATTTCCTACCCTAAATATATATAAACGTAATTTTTGATTAGTAATATGCATTGCGAAGAACTTCGTTTGGACAAGTTTAAAGGTGATTTTTCTTAATATTTTGATCTCAAGATTTATTTATTTATTTATTTTTTTTGCACCCTCAGATTCCAGATTTTTAAATAGTTGTATCTCGGCCAAATATTGTCCTATCCTAACAAACCATATATCAATAGAATGATGTATAAATCTTGATTTTTAAAAAATTGACCCTTATGACTGGTTTTGTGGTCCAGGGTCACATTTAGGCTTGAGGACCCCATAATGCTTTGGTTTAGGTGTAACTGAGGTTAGATGTCAAACTTTTTACTCCAGTGAATATTTTTCAGGTGTATTTGTAGTAATAATTCCACCAATGCTGAAAAAACTGCCATTAAAAAGTGTATTATAGTTTTGTAGCCACATTTTTTTTTTTTTTTAAATTAAACATTTTTTTTTTTTTGGTATAAAGGTAAAATTACAAAATGTGACAACTTGCCCCAACCTAACATTTATGAAAATTATCATTGTCTTGAGAACATAGTTCAGTCTTTATTTTAAAAAGACAGTCATTAGTATAGTGTCAATGCAGTGTAATTTATGCAAGAATTTTATTCTTTTTTGCAGCAAGGATGATTGAAAATGCTCAAAAGTGACAGTTTTACATTATTTGAAAGTAAAGCGATTTAAATCTTGTTCTTTTGCTCTTCTTTACTGTATAAGGAACTTAACATTAGAAAACTGACCCAAGCTTTTAAATCATAGTGTAAAACTTTATTTTCAATGTTTTCAAAGGAATAGTTCACCCAAAAATTAAAAATGTCATTAATTACTCGCCCTCATGTTGTTCCAAAACTTAGTCCATGTGACATTTATGGTTCAACCTTAATTTTATAAAGCTACGAGAATACTTTTTGTGTGCAAAGAAAACAAAAAGTAATGACTTCGCTATTTTTGTTTTCTTTGCACACAAAGTATTCTCGTAGCTTCGTAAAATTAAGGTTGAACCACAGATGTTACATGGACAATTTTATCAATGTCCTTACTACCTTTCTGGGCCTTGAACGTGGTATTTGCACTCTGTCTATGCAGGATCAGAAAGCTCTCAGATTTCATCAAAAATATCTTAATTTGTGTTCTGAAGATGAACGAAGGTCTTAAGGGTTTGGAACGGTTTGAGGGTGAGTGAGTAATGAAAGAATTAAAATTTTGGGGCGAACTGTCTCGTTAAGTAATATGTTTAGGAATATAATGTATACCAAGTGACATTTACAAACAAATGAGGTTAGACGTTTTCTCAGAGCTTTAAGCAAATTTTTTTTTAAGAAAATGTGTGTTTTTTTTTTTTTAAAAACTGAATATGAAATAAGTTCCCAACATATGACAGCCAGAAAGTAAGCAAATACTTTCTCAAAATATTTATCATACTCTGTTTTAATAAACCTTTTGGTTTGAAATATTTGTCCTAAAAGTGTTTAGAATAAAATTTCTTCTAATTTAAAAACATTTACCATTTTAAGTGTTGCTGAAGTATTCAAACACTTTTTGGAGCCACTGCATGCACTCACAGGAATTTTCTAACTAGCCGACTGAGAGGGAGTGAAAGACGACAAGGAAGAGGAGGAGGAGAAAGGGCTTAGTGTTTCAAGTCCTGCCCTCTATTCCGTTTCTCCTCCTGCTCTCTGCTTGGCAAGAGGGGGAGGGAGACACGACTGAACAGTTACCACAGGAAACGGAAGAGACCAACAGACAGAAGTCATTTCAAAACCCCGGGGCCGTGCAGAAGATTCACTCTGTGTGCGTTTGCAGGGTTCTCCTTTTCCAAAACCCTTATCAGCCGCTCCTTACCTCTCCTGCCGGCTCTTTCATCTCCTCGTTTCTCTGTTTGTGGCCAACAGCCCCCACCCTGAACTCCCAGGAGAAGTTTTCTTCAACAAAAAGAGGAGATGCCCCCTCAGCCACAGGTGAGGAGAAGTTTCCTGGAATTCCTCAAGAGCTTTATCGGGATTGTACGGGTCCTCCAGATCCTGCTGGGAGCCGGGCTTTGGGTCACCATCGCAGCCAACAAGTATGAAGGCTCCATTCACTATGTGCTGTTTGTGGCCGTGCTTTTCTGGCTCCTCACATTAGCCATCTTCATCCTCACGCTTCTGGACAAGCAGGACCTCGTTCCCGTCGTCGGAGGAGAACGCTGGTTGTTAAGCAACGTCATCCACGACGTTGTCGCCACACTGCTGTATCTGTCCACCATTGGGATCATGATCTACAAAACCCAAAAGAACTCCTACTGCAACCTGGACGTCTACAAACATCACTGCTTGTACAAGGTCTACCTCACTGCCTCCGTCTTCGCCTGCCTCACCGCCAGCGCCTATCTGCTCTCCGTCATCTACGGCAGCTGCAGGAAATGTCGAGGTGAGCAGACGGTCGTGTGAACTGCGACTGCATCCCTCACAACCTGCCACAGCGAGACCTTTCGGCAAGCTTTTTGGAGACTTACACACCTTTTGTTTTTTTTTTGTTTTTTAATCAAAGCAGAGGTTTGATCCTCTTGTCTCAGGCTTTCAGGTTTGTTTGTTGCTTTTTATACAGTAATTTATAGAGCTTTTGTACTGCAGTCACACATAAAAGTCTATTTTACACTTGTGTTTATGTTGCTGGAGCTCTATACATAGTAGTTTTATTTTTTTGTATTGTATAACTGACAACTCAAAGAGCAGTTTGTTGCTTGACGAAACCATATTCTTTATATTTTGTTGTTTTAACCTTTTGATATGACATTGAGTGATTAAACAAGGCTCTGCTTCATGTCAGTGTCTTTTATCAAACATGTATGTGTGCTTGACTGTTTGACAATCACTGAATGAATCGCACCACATCAAAGATCAGCTTTTAAAGAGAGAAATTATTTAATGCAGACAATCACGTTTTAGAAGTGTAACTTGTGGCTATTAGCAAACAATAAATAAATAAGAGTAATAAAGTATATGCAACTTCATTTCTGTGCTTTATATGACGTTTAAATGCATGGTTTCCTAATTTGCTTTGGTAATACACCAGCCAGACCACAATATAATGTACTCTTGTGTAGGTCGTGGATCATTTGCAAAGAACAGAGATGTTGGGACAGCTGACTGTGATCTGTTTTTATGCAGTCATAAGTTTTTGGAGGAATACAGTGCGAGTCCAAACCACAAATTATGTGTGAATGTGTTTCTGCATTTCAGAATGTTACATCATGACATACAGTTCTTTGAAAAATACAGTACCAGTCAAAAGTATGGAATAATTAAGATGTTTTATGTTTACCAATGCTGTATTCATTTTGTGAAAACTGTGGGTTTTCTACACTACCATTTATAAGTTTGAGTTAAGTAGTTAAAAAATGAATTGCTTTCTGTTTTGCACATGAAAAATGTCAAAAGTGACAAAGACATCTATAATACTTAGAAAAGGTTTCTATTTCAAATAGCTGCAGTTCTTTTGTACTTTGTGTTTGTGTTACAGAATCCTGAAATATATCAAACAATAAAAACAGCAGCTTTTAAATTTGATAATAAGAAAAAAAAATATTACATAAAATTAGTTATTAAATTATTAAATATTGAACACCAATAACAACTGAAAAAAAAAATTGATTTGAAAAAAAAAAAAAAAAAAAAGTTATTTTTTTTGTTAGGTCCGCTTATGTTATCAAGATTTTTACATTTAAAAAAAAACAACAACAAAAAAACCCATCATAATAGGCGTGGCAAATTGTAGACTCGAAAGTGAATGCTCACTGCTATGATTGGCTAACAGCGTACATTAATTTTTCATAGATGGATGCTGCTGTGATTTAGGTTTAAAACACATGAATAACTCTGTACATATCAAATGATTTGTAAGAGACAAAGCAGTAGCGATCACATAATGAAAACAGTTACTCACACTTTTGTTGCGACATCACTGTTGGATCCAATATAGGCAGCACAGCATCGTCTTTTAGTTTAAATCAGTTGAAAAATCCCACAAAGAACTGTGTGTAACCTCGGTTCTTTAAGATAAGGGAACGAGTATGCGTCACTGACGCTATGGGTTATCGTAAACGAATCCGTGGTAAAATGACACCATCAAAGGACCAAGTTCTTACTAACACGGTCTGGAACTTAAAGGGGTCATCGGATGCAAAGTTCACTTTTACATGTTGTTTGAACATTAATGTGTGTTGGCAGTGTATGTACAAATCTACCCTATAATGATAAAAATCAGTGGTTTTTAATAATCTGTAAAAATAGGCCGCTCTCACGATAGTTGATTGACATGAGCGTCTTAACTCAGAACCGCACTAAATCAGCTGTAACGGTCCGACTTCCACTGTTTCAATGCTGGAGCAGGGATGTAAGTTAGACAAGAATATCTCCGATTGAGGTGTTGTGTTGCTGGATGTAATAATGAATATAGTAGTTGTCATTTACTCCCGACATCTGAGCCGCTGAAGATGGAGTGGATTACGTTTGCTTGTGAAGGGAATGCGCCTCCCGATCTACATAAATGTGTCTATGTTTGCACAAATCATTCGTGATCCAGCTTCACATACAGCGGAAGTGAGTATAAGGTTTTTTTAATGATTCTCTGCAATCACCTTTCCTAATAACGTGCTAGTTAGCAAGTTTCGCGGCTAAACGTGCTAAATGCGGCTAATGTAAACAATCTCTCAGATCACAGCTTGTCACTCCACAGAGAGAAGAGGGGGCGGGGCGATCAGAGCTCATTTGCATTTAAAGGAACAATCCATCAGAATAGGTTATTTTAGCAGAGCTTATTTTGACGGAGTAAAAGGGTTGTTGTTTTACATTACCACTGAGAATTTTTAACCAAAGTATATTATAGACTTTTCATTAAGACCCTAAAGAATCATATCAACTTGTGGAAAATGGGCATCCGATGACTCCTTTAATTAAAAATAAAGTTCATCCACTCTTTCCTAATGGTGGGATCAGAAGGAAGGCAATGCAAAGACTGTTTTTTTTTTTTTAGTTTTTTTTGTCCCCCACAAATTGGCACTACAGTGTCCTGTTGTTTTCAGAGCCATCTTTATTGTTTGGTTTCTGCGTAGACCCATGCATTCACCTCTCTGGTAAACACTATGCACAAATTGGTGGGTGGGGCTAAACAGCCAGTGATGTCTATCTTCTTCTGTGGAGGCGGAGCTTATCTACCTATTACAGTACATCATGCCTAGGAACATTCTAAAAGTTGTCATTTTGGCAGACTGCCTTCAATATAAGCTGTTTTTAGAATAACAGCAAAGTTCTGAGTTCTGAAACAAGATGTTTTTTATAGTACAATGAGCTCTTATATGCCAGGAGATCAAGGCAATTTTGGTTTCTCAGTTTCTCAGTCACCCCTTTAAGTTGGCTTGAAAAAGCCTAGCCAGAAAATATGAAGTAGTTTTAAAATCTGGAAGTTTAAAGGTTTTCTGAAATAGTTAAGTTATATAGTTAGTAAAGTTTTAATTTAGTAGTTTTAAAGGGGTCATCGGATGCAAAACTTACTTTTACATGTCGTTTGAACATGTATGTCTGTTGGCAGTGTGTGTACACAATCACCCTATAATGATAAAATCCACCCAGTGGTATTTTTTTTTAGTCTTTATAAGCAATATCCCCTTTTTCAAATCAAGCCACTCTCAGCTTCTTGGTGTGACGTCACACTGACCAAGGCCGCTCCCAAGATAGTTGATTGACACGACTGTCTTACCTTAGACCCGCCCTGATGAGCTGTAACAGTCTGACCACCATTGTTTTGACTCCGGTGCATGGGAAGACAAAAATGTCTCAGATTGAGGTGTTTTGTTGTTGGATGTAATAATGATCATAGCAGTCATTTACTCCCGACATCTGAGCCACTGAAGACGCATAGGATTAATGTTACTTTCGTTTTTGAAGAAAATGCGCCTTGCTATCTACATAAATGCATCTATGCATTTAAAACCAGCTGATTTAGCAAAAAAAATTTAAAAATCAGCTAGTTATTCAAAAAACAACAAACAAAAACAGCCAAAAACCAGCTAAAACCAGTTGATTTAATGCAAAACAAGCTAAAATCAGCTTATTTAACAAAAAAGGCAAAAACCAACTGATTTAGCAAAAAACAGCTAAAAGCCAACTAAAACCTAAGAACCATTGTTAATAATTAAGCACCAAATCCACACATTAGAATGTTTTCTGAAGGACCATGTGACTTTGAGGACTGTGCTAAAAATGATTACATTTTAAACTATATTAAATTCTGTTTTACTGTATTTGGATCAAATAATGCAGCCTTGGTGAGCACAAGAGACTTGTTTCAAAAACAAGAATCCTGTTTATTGCAGATTTTGACAGCAACTGTAAATAGTGGAGAATGGAAGTACTGATACTTATTAATTCAACATGTCACAAGACTGTAGTCTGTTTCCCACGTGAAGCATTTTACCTCGACAAGGAAAACCCTTTCCTAACAGAACAGATAATACTGCTGGACAAACATTGTTTTCTGATGTTTTGTCCACTGCTCTGTTCCTTTAAATTCCAGTGCTATGATTGTAAATCTTCCTCTATCAATACAGACCTGTTCACACTCTCTGGAAAAAAGTTATTAAATGACGCATAAATTTCTCAATGCTAGAGCAACAGTATTTACACAAACTGTTGAACTTAAAAGACATTTCCTGCTGGTGAAGAGCTCTCTGTCTCTCCAACTTTGCACTTTCTCTTTCTCTCTGGCATAGCAGGATATTTGCTGCTCATCATGTCATCCTGGTCTTGAGTAGCCAAACTTTTGACTTGCAGCATAAAGTCTGGTCCACATTTAAGCCTATTTTAGAATTTGTGTGTGTGTGTTTTTTTTTTTTTTTTTTTTTTTTTAAATGTGATGTTGAAATTAGTTGATATCATAGGAATAGACCAGTGTGGGAGTAATAATAATGATAATAATACAATAAATTAGATGTACCCCCGGGGCCGCGGGCAGTGTCCTCGCGCCCTCTCTCCCCGCGGGAAGGGACGGGGCCCCTCGCCCCCGGCGCCGGCGCGTGTCGGGGCGGACTGTCCTTTTTAAATAACACCAGTGACTGCCTATTATAATACATTTTTAAAAAGATTATTTATTCACTTTAAAATATTTTCTATCCCAAAAGCAATAATTTTAGATTATTTGTCATTATTAATAATTCTAGAACTCATATCTCTAACCCAAATTTTGGCAAGGCAAACATGTACTTCATCAAAAGTGTTCATTGTTTTAACCCAATATCTTGTAAACATCCTTTCATTTCCAGGCAGCACTTGCCATTTTTGTGTAAAATATGCTTTGGATGTTTAGTGAACGTAGTTGTAGAGAGAAAGTATTGGAAATGACATCATGTTATTTTTTTTATCACTCTAGCAACAGGATAAAAGGTGGTAGAGAGCGAGCCAAACAATATGAACTGAATTTATCTATTGGAATGGGCCATTGGCGCACACTCGCTAAATGAAATATTGAAGGATTAAAATTGCACGGACACATTTGTGTAACATTCGCTACAAGCACAGACTGGTTCTGAAGCTATAGAAATGAATGTATAATGACTCATATGGCCAGATGTGAGGTTAACAAATGATCATTCAACAGGAATTACGCAGTTTGGCCGTCCAGCTTTCATTGTTATGGACGGATCGTGATTTGTGGTGAATGCAGGAAGCAGCAGGAATTCCCTCAGGAGCGTCGAGTGGGGTACAGTCTTCAGAGGAAGTGCTCTGGTTGACAAACACATGGATGTCGTTAACTGATGAAAACCATGTAGCACATTACTGTATGCAGGCCAAGACTTTTACTAAAATGGCTTTATAGTCATGACTTGAGTACAAATGAACCTCTATAGAGACTGACTTCATTTCATCATCTCATTCGCAAATCATCCAGGTGCCTCTTCCAGCGTTTTGAAGCTGTTGGCTTTGTCTCCTGTGACTAAAGGAGCTGTTTTGTTTAATCGCTCCGTGTGGGCCTTGTATTTGCAGGATAAGTCAGCAGAGCTTCAATGAGTGCAGGCCTGCACATGTGGAACGTTAACCACACGCTCTGTGCAGAGTGCTGAGACACGCATTCCTGTGTGACGCGCTTCGCATGAGGAAAAAAAAAAAGTGTAAATCAGTGAATGGACAGACTAAGTTTAAAAGGAAAGAAGTGTTATGCTAAACCTCTGATCTGTGAGAAAATGAAAGTGAGGAAATGGTAATATTTGTGTTGTAGTAAATGTCAGTAAAAAGTATAGTAAAAGGCATGACTTTTTCTTGTCTGCTGCTTTTGACGTCACTGCTCGGGATAGTTGCTAGCAAAGGACCATTAGTGTTGTCATGATGTAATTTCCCCAGGCTGCGTACTTATTAGTTGCGTGTGATTCAGAACTTCTGATTCAGTGTTTAAGGAACTAGTAGGAGCTTATTTTAGATCCACCCAGAAGAAGAGGTTTTGTGGAGTTCTTGTTAACAGCTCCTATAGTTCCCAGATATGCATCTATTTAAAGGGTTAGCTCACCCAAAAATGGAAGTTTTGTCAGCATTTACTCACCCTTGTGCTGTTTCCCGTGTGAATTCTTTTTCTTCTGTTGAACACAAAAGATATTTTGAAGAATGTTGGTTACCTAATAGTGGCTGGTATACACTGGCTTCATAGAATGGAAAAAGAAATGTATACTATGGAAGTCGATGGTTGGCATCAACTGTTTGGTTAACCGTATTTTTAAAAATATCTTTTGTGTTCGACAGAAGAAAGAAACTCATACAGGTTTGGAACAACTTGAGGATGTGACTTTTCTCAGATGTTTCTTCTGAGGAATTCTGAGAATTCTGTCACAGATCTCTAAACATGATGATTTTTTTTTTTTTTTTTTTAATTATAAATGTATAATTAGCACATTTTGTTCTGGGGAATAATAAATATTAAATTGACTCCAGATGTCTACTTTCCTTTAACCTGAAGAGGAAATGAAGACTCCAAATACAATAAAATAATTAATTATGATTAATCTCAGGATTTCTGAAATTTATAAAGTAAATGTAGTATTATATTTATTTATCAGTTTTTATGATTTTTTTTTTTTAATTTTGCATTTATTTATTTATTTATGGAAGCCTGTTTCTGCCACTCAGTAAAAAATAAAGTAATTGTGACTGTTTTCTCACAATGCTGACTTTCTTGCAGTTGTGAGCTTATATCTCTAAATTTTGTTTTTTTTTCTTGCAGTTGTGAGTTTATAGCTTGCAATTCAGAATTGCATTATACAAAAGTCAGAATTACATGCAATCATAATCATGCAGTTTTGATTTTTTTTTTTTCTCACAATTGCCATTTTATATCTTAAAATTCTGACTTTTTTTTCTTGCAGTTGTGAATTTGTATCTCATAATTGAGTTTTTTTTCTAGAACTGCAGTAATACAAACTCACAATTGTGAGGAAAAAGTCAGAATTGCAGGCAATCGTAATCGTGCAGTTTTGACTTTTTTATTGCAGTGGTGAGTTTATATCTCCCAATTCAGATTTTTTTTTTCTCAAAATTGCGTGATACAAACTCGCAATTGTGAGGGAAAAATTCAGAATTGCACACAATCGTAATCACACAGTTTTGACTTTCTCGCAATTGCCAGTTTATATCGCAATTCTGCCATTTTTTTTCTTACAGTTGTGAGTTTTTTTTTTTTCTCTTAAGAATTGCATGATACAAACTCACAATTGTGAGGAAAAGGTCAGAATTACACGAATTGTAATCACACAGTTTTGACTTTCTCGCAATTGTGAGTTTATCTCGCAATTCTGGCTTTTTTTTTTTCTTACAGTTGTGAGTTTTTTTTTTTTTTCTAAGAGTTGGATGATACAAACTCGCAATTTTGAGAAAGTCAGAATTGCATGCAATCGTTATCACGCAGTTTTGACTTTTTTGCAATTGCGAGTTTATATCTCACAATTCAGATTTTTTTTTCTAAGAATTGCATGATACAAACTCAATTGTGAGGAAGAAGTTAGAATTGCGCGCAATCGTAATCACGCAGTTTTGACTTTCTTGCAATTGCGAATTTATCTCGCAATTCTGGCTTTTTTTTTTTTTTCTTACAGTTGCAAATTTTTTTTTTTCTCGAAGAATTGCATCATACAAACTCAGAATTTTGAGAAAAAGTCAGAATTTCATGCAATTGTAATCACACAGTTTTGATTTTCTCGTAATTGCGAGTTTCTATCTCACAATTCTGACTTTTTCTTGCAGTTGTGAGTTTATGTCTCACAGTTCTGACTTCTAAAAGTCAGAATTGCAAGATGTAAATGTTCAATTTGGAGAAAAGTTGCAATTACCATTTTTTTTTTTTTAATTCAGTGGTGGAAAATGGGCTTCCATATTATTATTATTATTTTTTTTTTTTTTGTTATTTTATTCCATGTTTTGTTTGTTTTGTTTTCGTATCATTTATACTTTAGCAGTTTGCTCTCCGTTTTAATCTCATTGCAGTCTATGAGACAAAATTGAGATAATAAAGATTTTCTAGATTCTTTTTTTCTTTCCTAGGAACTTTAAGTATCCATGTATCTACTCATAAAGTCTATCTAAACTTGTTGCCCCCAATTTCGCAATCCATGTCATGCAATGTTCTTGTTTTAGTGAGTCATCTTTTGCACAAGTCTCAAAACTACAACATTTTCCTAAAACCTGTATCCCAGGAGACAGAATCACATTATGGGCAAGAGGAAATGATATCACATCCTGTTTTGGAGCAGTCTGAATTGGTGCTGTGTTCAAGCAGATTGTGGATGAGGGCAGTGCGGCTTGTGGGTTGTGAGGCCTATTTATAGAGTTCTGGAAATACCAAGACTTCCTTTTTGCTGCCAGCCCATAGCAGATGGCAAGAATGTGTTATTAACTCGGCTTTAACTAAGACTTAGTTAATTGTAATCGGGGCAGCACAAGTGCTGCAGATATGTTGTATCTGTAAAGAATCCTCCTCATGTGCATCAATATTTAGCTAGCTTTACTGCGTTTGGTTCCACACCTCTCGGCTCTCTGCACTGCTTTGTGAGGGGAAAACAACAAACATACGTGTCTAGTTCAATAAACGCAGAGGGAGGCTTTCTAAAGCCTTAGAAGGAAACAGGCCTTCGAGACTTTGGCATGCTTGTTATGGAAAGCGGTAAAGTCAAACAAGCCCGCTTTGTTAAGAACAGGGCCAGACGTACTCTCACATTCACTGAATATTTGCACACACATGACGAAAAATTTCCCCAGTTGATTTAATAGGGTGACTACTTTGTCAATGGATGTAATCCAGTTTTAAATATAATAAAGTTGACATTTAGTTAATATTTATAGTATAAAATTGAAATAATACTTTACATTTGTTTCATTTTAAACTTAGAACTCAGTTAATTACTAGCTTTTATAATAAAAACTCCATAGAAGGCATACGTATTTCCACTGGTTAGAGTAAGTGCACAAACAGCGTGGTTTAAACAACTTTTTGTGTTTATTCTCAGAGTTTCTAGAATTGTTTGGACTTGGAGGAAAATCCCAGGGCAGGACATGGCATTGTCTGTACCTGGTTATTACGAGCCTAAAACAAACAAATCAAATGTGTTAATTTAGAATAAGATGGCTGTGGTTTCCCCAGAGCTATTATTTTAAAGTCTCTTTTTTGCATTTGTGCTGATGTGTCAGGCTTTTGGATATATATTTAAGCTTTTGTTTGACTAAATGGAACTCCAATACACAAAATTATCTTGGTGTGAATCAGAGGCGTGACTAGACTCTGTCAACATCAGAGTCTGTAGTTCATTTTAGACATCTGATTGTTCCAGTTCAATTATGCACTGTTATAAACCTGTTTATAACACTTAAATGTGTCCGAGATCAAATTTAAGTTGCCATAATGTTGGGTTAGAAAGAAAAAAACAAAAATAAAGATACAGTTGAATAGTCTATCATTTTCAGTGTTGTGTGTGTGTGTGTGTGTATTTATCCCAGTGTTTACAAAGCGAGCATGCAAAAAAAGTAAAACAACAATTTAGAAAAAAAAGGGACGTTTTTTCCAACATGTATGCGCATTGCAAAGGTTTTTTTTTTTTTAATGACCGATCGTATCACTAAGACCCTTATTCCTTGTCTGGGATTGTTCTAAAGAAAGAGAGACATGAACATCTTGGATGACGTGGGTGTGAGTAAATTATTAGGAAATTTTTATTCTGGTAGTATAAGTAATGTGTATATATATCTGATTATTTTATTTATTTATGTTTTTTAATCATGTAATAGTAGTTGTCCAACAAGTTTCTTAACTGTACAGACAATTACAGGTGCTGAATAAATCTCCAGCAGGTGGCACTATTTCACCTTCACTCCCAAGGAGGTCTATAATATCTTGGAGAGATTTGTTATTATTATCCATTCATTACAGTGGCAGTAGCAAATGCCTTTTAGACGAATAGGGAATTTAATTGATTATGGATGACCTTGTTCTTAAGCCCTTGTGAAAATCAGCTTTTAAAGCACTCCAAAATTATTGGCCACTATCAGGCATCTATGTACTATAATATAATAACATACTGTAAGTAATGTATGCTGCTTGCAAAAAAGTTTAGTCGGAATACACAACTGCTTTCGAATGGGTGTAAAAATTGATGTGAAAATACATTGTAGAGTGTGTAGTTCAACATCTAGCAGGGTTAGTCTTTACCAACAGTGCATGCATGAACTATCTGATGCATACTACACACAAAACTGGAAAGCAGTTAAAAGCAGATATGGTATAGTGATACATAATTTCACTGATGTATGGTTTGTTAGGATAGGACAATATTTGGCTGAGATACAACTATTTGAAAATCTGGAATCTGAGGGTGCAAAATAATCAAAATATTAAGAAATTCGCCTTTGAAGTTGTCCAAATGAAGTTCTTAGCAATGCTTATTACTAATCAAAAATTAAGTTTTGATTTATCTACGGTAGAAAATTTATAACATATCTTCATGGGAAATGATCTTACTTCAAGGGTTACTCCACCCCAAAATGAAAATTTTGTCATTAATCACTTACCCCCATGTCGTTCCAAACCTGTAAAAGCTTTGTTCGTCTTCAGAACACTATTTATTTTGGATGAAAACCTGCCAGGTAAATACCACTGTCAAGACCCAGAAAAGTATGAAAGACATCGGTAAAATAGTCCATCTGCCATGGTTTAATCTGAATTTTAGGAAGCGATGAGAATACTTTTTGTACACAAAGAAAAAAAAAAAAAACGATTTTATTCAACAATCCATCTCCTCCTCTTCAGCATAGCGCCATTTTGGAGAGTATATGTGTACGCCAGATAAGCTGTTTTCGTTCAAATCAAAGCCTAAATATACGTAGAAAACGTATCCGTGTGGTACGGCTGACACAGAACGGCGTACAGTTTGTGTCCAGCGAATACTCTCCAAAATTGCACTATGCTGACATGGAGGAGACGAATTGTTGAATAAAATCGTTATTTTATATTTTTTTATTTATTTATTTTTTTTTTTTTGCGTACAAAAAGTATTCTCGTTGCTTCATAAAATTCAGATTGAACTACTGATGGCAGATGGACTATTTTGACGATGTCTTGACAGTAGGGTTGCACGATATACCGGTACTACGGTAGTATCGCGATACTAAAGCTTTAAAATACCCGCGGTGCCATTGCATTTTTTAAACGGTAGTATCGTCCATACGGTAGTACCGTGAGATATGTTGTATGCACGGCAGGAACACTGTTTAAAACGTTCATTTGAACATGCACACCAGCAGAAGCATTACAAGTTGACTGCCAAAACGTTTTTCTGCTGTGCTTTGTGTAGTGCATGCTGTGTATACGCTTTAGGTGGTATTCAGTGTTTCCAGTAGGGCTGTTCGATTCCGAAAATTTTGGAATCGAGTCTGATTCCGATTCCTGGTTCTGGAATCGATGGGATTCGATTCCAAGAATCGATTCCTTACTGTTGTTTTCGATTATTCTTCGATTCTTGTTTTTTTAGATTGGAGGAACCTAATTTCGCCATCACTGTAGGATATAAAAGTCTTAGAAAGTAACATTTTCATAATATGAAACTTTGTTTTTATAAATTATGATACATTTCTGTATTTAAATTATTTTTATCTGCTTTGCCCATGAAATTAGTCATAGCCCACAGCAGTGTACATGCGTTTATTGCATGAATGAAACAAGACGTGTACGGTTCAGCTGAATGATGTTACTTCAACCGTATGCGTTGCACAAAATTAACAAACTGTACATTGAAACAAAATAACCAGAACATTAACAACAACATTGCTATAAGAGCTTGTGGTTTATCTGTCAGTCAGACGCTCACTCTCCGCCACTTATCTGTGCTCTCGGTGCTTTCAAAATGATCAAAGGCTGATAGAAAGGTTAAAAATAGCATTTTATTTAAGATGGAAATAGGATCAAGACCCTCGATCACGTCATGATCTATTCTTGTGTGCAGCGCTCATGTGGACAACATAAGCCTGTTCCATCGTAAAATAACTTCTGAATCATTTTTGAACTGGTTCATTAAAACGATCTATCCAAAAGAACCTTTTTGTGGAAACGAATCAGACTTCTAATCACTATTAGCGAGCAAAGCTGCATCTTCAAACTCAGATATGCTCAGTGCCGACTCCTTTCATTCAGTTTATTTTCGTGAATCGACGTTCAGCGACGTTTGATGACAGCAGCCAAGATATGCAGCCTTCGTATGATGCAGCCGTTCGTTTGAGAGGCGCCCATATAAGCTTTGTTTGAACTGAAAACGGCTCTGAATGGGGAGTCGATTCCCCCGACGGAATCGATTCCAACCTTTGGAATCGACTCTCGATTCCCAACGCCTCGGAATCGAGGAATCGATTCTTTTTGGAATCGATTCCCAGGCCTAGTTTCCAGACGCTTCAGTTCAGTTTGAAATGAGACGTTGCACTTGCAGGTCGTTGTTCATGCTGCAGTTTATCAGAAGAGAGGGTCTGATTCAGACCGTCTGATGTTATTTAAAAAAATAGCAGCTCAAGAATCACTTATCAACATCATAATATCTTACAAGAAAGTATTCTCGCAGTTTTATTCATTTGCCCACTTTTAGAACAGGTGTAATAATTCGTTTCTGGAAGCATCTTTGCGATCACGAATGCAATTCCATTCATTAACAGCGGATTTGCACTTGGTTCTTATAAATCATTGTGTATATATATATATTTTTAACATTTTAAATGAATATGTTTTAATATACAAGCTGCTAACTTACAAAGTTCAAGATATGCGAGCAAAAATGCTCCTGACAGTTCAGCGATATGAAACGAGGAAGGGTTAAGAGTTCTGTTTTTGTTTCGTTTCTGTGTTCGAATACGAATCCGCGTTGGCTTGGGCGAATCATTGATACACTAAGCCATTCATAAAAACAGTCATTTGATTCGCTCCTGAAGGATTCATCTGTTTTGAAAGAATCGTTTGAATGACTCAGTGATTCAATCATGAACACTTGCTGCCACCTGCTGGCGGTTTTAAGTTTCCCATCATATTACATTCTTTTCCGACATATTTCTATATTCAGTTTTGTATTTAAAACATTAATCTCATAACATTATTTATGCAATTATAAAAACAGTCTAAATGTATAAATACCACATCTAAATGTCACTTCATGCAGCCTCTGTGGAGTGCTAAGATTTTGTTTATATGAAGAATTTTGTTTACATGATTTCATGGATAACAATAGCCAGTCATTGATTCACATTAATGAAGTATTCAGAGAAATAGTAGTCAAATTTTGGCTCTTTGACCTTTAAATTCATCAGCGTGTGAATAAATTGTACTACGATGAAAGTTTGTTCATAAATATTACTTGGGTTGCTTGATGTGACACTCCAAGCCTAGCCTCATTAACATTCATAAGCCAAAGTCACACAAAATCCATTACAGAACAAAATGCTCTTTTGAATAAGAATAAGATGACTTTGTGTTTTCTTTCAATAACTACCGAGTAATTGGATTGTTGTTGCTGAAAAGCTGTAAGTTCTCAAGTCTTCCGCTAGGTGTCAGTATTGTCTCTTACATAAACTAGCCACTGGTGTCCGTAAGAAGACTGAGATCGTCCACACACAATGTTCAGTTTGATTGATGTAGTATTTGTAGGTTTATGAACTTTACAGGATTATAGAATGGTGGTGTTTGGCTCATCTGTGTGAGCTGAGAAAGATTAGTGCTGCCACACAGTAATGATTTTCAGAAGTTCAATATTTCTTCAGGTTGTTGAAGCATTGAGTCATGACACAGGTTGTCTATTGTAAGATATATATAAATGCATGAATCAATAGTCTACGTTTTGTAATCGTACACATAGACAACATTAATTATTCTATACTTTTAATGCACATTTTCCTGAACAGCTTCACTGCACAACCTGTTTTTAAGGCAACCATTATGCCAGCAGTGATAAACGGCAGTAGAGATACAGCTGAAAGCCTCAATATCAACAGGAAAACAGTTCCACTTTATATAGCAGTAAAACGGTTGTAAAATTTCTTCCTCCTCTTTGCTTCATGAACTTTACTGGGTTTTATCTTAGGTTTTATGTTTTCTTGATGTGTTTTGTTGTTGCATATTGGACAGATTTACAGGTTTGCTGCAGAAATGCTTGACAGGTTGTAAATATGAAATGCTAATTAATTTTTTTGAATCTCAAGGTTTTTTTTATGGTCTGCAGAATCAACATCAAGTGTTTGTCACTGAAATGCTATCCAATTTTTTTTTTTTTTAAGGTCTTTCAAAACTTTTATTCATTAATAGTTTTATTTTATTTTTGCAACTGGGGACTAATTTCCTCTTCAGACATTTAACAAATGTCAGCCATTAACAGCTGGTGGACACAAGAGATTTATTTACTGCAAAAGTTAATTGTTTTTTATAGCTCACGGCCCAAGAAAAGCCTTTTGAACTCCAGAAAAATAAAATAACCCCCAAAACACAGAGAAATTCACCATAAACCAGTTATTGACTTGTTTAAAATATATATTATATATATATATGTGTATATGTATGTGTGTGTGTGTGTGTGTATATATATATATATATATATATATATATATATATATATATATAATATATATATATATATATATATATATATATATATATTTTTTTTTTTTTTTTTTTTTTTTTTTTTTTAATTCAAATTTTCTTTTGTTTTATCCCTTTGTTTTTACTTTTTTTTTTTTAATCATATTTCATTTTTTTTCTTTGATTTTATTTTCACAATTATATTCATTCTATGCATTTTAATATTATTAAAATTTAACTTTTGAATTATTTTATGGTCATTTAAATTAATGTATACTATTTTATTTAACTTGCTGCCCTTTTAGAAGATGCTGAGACCTCCTGTTCGGCCTTGGTCGCCTGGTTGAGAACCGCCGCCTTAATTTTCCATCCTCAGCTCTCTGATAATTGTGTCCTCGTATGACAGAATTTGCCAGATAGTTTCTAAGACAAATGCATTGTCTGGTAACCCTAACAAGCTTGGTCGGTTCATTCATTATGCTTTGGATGAATGTATTTATACAGGCCTGATTTTTGTCTCCGTCTGTTACTATGGTAATACAGAGCAGAACAGAGAGATTGAGGTCAGAGAAAAGGACACGCTGCAGTGTAGCTTATAAGAAGTAGCCACAGTTGGACTTTGCATATGAGCATCTCTCGGCAAGGATTCTTCTTTCATTCTTGTGTACAGTACTGGGATTTGAACTAGTTCACTGACACGCAGCCTGCTGTTTCAAACACTTGACTGATGTTTCAAAGTCTTTGTAATGAACGTCTTAATAAATATCATACTTTTTGATTCAAACATGACACTCATTAAGAACAGATGAGACTAGATACATTTTCTAAAGAATATGTGAGTGATGCAAGAGTTGATAAACTTGTGAGGGTGTCGCTATTTTTTTATTATTGCAAAGGTGTTTAGAGCTTTTTTGGGGGTGCTTTTTGTTTTCTTTTTTTGTTGTTGCGAAAGTGTTTAGAGCTTTGTTACTTTTTTTTTTTTCTTTTGTTGCAAAAGTGTTTAGAGGTTTTTTGGTGTTTTTTGTTTCGTTGTTTATGTCTTTTTTTTGTCGTTGCAAAAGTGTTCAAAAAGTGACTTTTTTTTTAAGGGGTGTTTTTGTTTCATTGTTTAATTTAATTATTATTATTATTATTATTATTATTATTATTGCAAAAGTGTTTAGAGCTTTTTTGGGGGTGTTTTTTTTGTAAAAGTGTTTATAGTTTTTTTTGGGGGGGGGGGGTGTTTTTGTTTGGTTGTTTTTTTTTTGGGGGGGGGGGGGTTTGTCTTTTTTTGTTGTTGCAAAAGTTTTTAGAGCTTTTATTGGGGCTGTTTTTTGTTCAGAAGGTTTCTTTTGGTGTTTTTTGTTTTGTTTCTTTCTTTGTTGTTGTAAAAGTGTTCAGAGCTTTTTTTTGTTTGTTTGTTGTTGTTTTATTTCTTTTTTGTCATTGCAAAAGTGTTCAGACCTTTTTTTTAAGGGGTGTTTTTGTTTCATTGTTTTTTTTTTATTTATTTTATTTTTTTTGCAAAAGTGTTTTTTTTGGGGGGTTTTGTTTTTTTTTTTTTTTTTGCAAAAGTTTAGTTGTGTGTTTCTTACAAAGTCGTCGTCTTCTTATTTGATACAGTGAGCCTATGGTTCAGTACTTACTTTACTTACTTACTTGACTCTTGTGTGTGTTTTTGTTTTTTTTTTTTTTTTTATGTATGGTAATCGGTTCGGTTTGGCTTGCCAGACCGCACTTAAAATGTGCTTTTAAAAACAAAACAAAACAAAAAACAAGTCCTGTACATTTATGTACACTACAACATGGATTACCATACGTCTACTTTACCCAGTATAGGATGGATTAGCCATTTCTGAACAGAAAAATGTCTGTTTCATTCATACTGGAAGCCGGAGGGCACCCTTGTGTAGAAACTCCACATATGCATCACAGAAATAATAGAACTGATGACGACGTTCCAGGAAATCCCTAATATAGACAAAGGTATTCAGCTATTGCTGTAACTGAATAAAAAGAAGATAGAAAATTATGAATAATAAAACATTTACACAATAAACACTCAGCTGTGACAATGTATAGTTTATCTGTGTTCTTGGGTATTTTCATAATATTTTAGTTTATTTATAATCCATTGTTAATCAACATTTTTTACAGTATAGAACATAAATTCTTATAACGTTCAGAGTGTTTTTCCTTTGTTTTTAGTGTTGCTATGCCAGAGTGTTCTGAATTTTGGTAGTGATTTACAGGTCCAATCACAATAGCCTAGGTTTTTATGATCTTCTGGTGTCTAGAAATGGCAGGTGGTAATCATAACCCTTTTCACTCTGAAACGTAGTAGTGCACTTCTCAACAAGCTGCGCAATCTAAACACAAATGATACACACGTTACTCACCAGGGTTTATTACAAAGGATTAGGGTAGGGAGTTGTCCAAATCATATATGAGCGACTGTAATCGTGATATTTGGTTTAACAAGCACCATAATAATGAGTCCTTGGTTTACCCTGGAGAATGTTCCTTAAACACTTCATACTACGGTTCAGAAATGCTCAGTCAGGTTTTTTTTCCCTGTAATGATTCGTCTATCACTGGACCATTCAGGACTTTGTGCTCCAGGTTGCATGACATCTCATTTGCTTCCCGCTGTGGACACAATGTCAGGCTAATGAAAATCCCATGGGGTAGCAATGGAGGAGATTAACCGCTAATTTGCTTCTTTTGTCACAAGCAATAATTTTGCCCTGTTGTACAAAGGTTCATTGATTGAGGTCGGTAAATTCTCCTGCCGTAGATTATGGAGAGAAATCTCATCTGAACGGTTTACGCTCGAGACATTTGGATGAAGGGCACAATGAGGAATGATGTTAATGATAGAATGAAAGATATAATCAGGTATTTAACACATTTATCATGATCTTGAGGATTCTTACATGAGCAGCCATTCAAGGTCATTCAACCTGTGTTCTGTAAATTAAAGTATTGTGTTTATGCCTTGTTTATTTGTAGAGAGCTCAGAAAGAGCCATGGCTTCATTTTGGTTTAAAGTGATAGTACGCCTTTAATTAAAATAATTAAAATAATATTTTTTTCTGTGAAAAGAAGATAATTTGAAAAATGTTTCCTAAATTTTGTCTATAGAATAAAAGTCAGTGGGGTCCAATATTATTTATATAGACAAAAAGCAACATTTTTCAAAATTCTATTTTTGTGTTCCACAGAAATTCATGCATCTTGAGAATGAGTAAACATTGTCAATATCAATTCCAGTTTGTTTCATAAAGCATTTTAAATACTACAAAATATATACCACCCAGTGTTAATTTTTGGGTTTAACTATTCCTGTAAATTTCTGTTTCTCGCACATGGTGTTGGATGCCTTTAGAAAACTTTTAACATATTTTGAAATTACATATATTAATATTATAATAGTATGTGTGTGTATGTATAGTCATGGCCAAAAATATCAGCACCCTTGCAATTCTGTCAGAAAATGGGACACTTCTCTCAGAAAATTGTTCCAAATGCAAATGTTTTGGTACTCACGTGCTTATTGTTTTTGTTTGCACTGCAACAACACAAAAAAACAGAGAAGAAAAGTCAAACTTGATCAAATTTCACACAGAACTCAAAAATGGACTAGACAAAATTATTGGCACCTTGTCAAAATTGTAAGAAATAATTGCTTTTCAAGCATGTGATGCTCCTGTAATTTGTATTTAGACACACCTGCGGCAAGCAACAGGTGTGGGCAATATAGTAATCGCACTTGCAACCAGTTAAAATAGAGAAAAGTTGACTCAACTTTTGTGTTGTGTATCACACTGAGCATGGAGAAAAGAAAGAAGTGTAAAGAGTTGTCTGCGGATTTGCAAGTCCATCTCCAGAGATCTTAATGTTCCTGTGTTCACTGTGCGCAATATCATCAAGAGGTTTACAGCCCATTACACCTCCCTGTACGTGGACGGAAGAGCAAAATTAATGAAAAATTACAACGAAGGATTGTTCAAATAGCGGATAAAGAACACAGATTAACTTCGAAACAAATTCAAGCTGATCTGCAGACACAGGGTACAACAGTGTCAGCTCACACTATCCGTCGCCATCTGAATGAAAAGGGACGCTATGGCAGGAGACCCAGGAGGACACTACTGCTGACAGAAAGGCATGAAATAGCAAGACTGGAGTTTGTCAAAACTTATGTAACAAAACCACAATCCTTCTGGGAGAACGTACTGTGGACAGATGAGACAAAAGTAGAGCTTTTTGGTAAAGGACGTCATGGCACTGTTTACAGAAAAAGAAATGAGGCCTTTAAAGAAAAGAACGCAGTCCCTACAGGCAAACATTGTGGAGGTTCAAAGATGTTTTAGGTTGCTTTGCTGCTTCTGCCACTGGATGCCTTGACTGTGTGAACGGTATCATGAAATCTGATGACTACCAAAGAATTTTAAGGTGCAATGTGGTGGCCAGTGTCAGAAAGCTGCGTCTCCACCAGAGGTCATGGGTCTTCCAGCAGGACAATAACCTGAAACACGCTTCAAAAAGCACTCAGAAATAGTTACAAACAAAGTGCTGGAGTTCTGAAATGGCCAGCAATGAATCCATATCTGAATCCCATAGAGCACCTGTGCAGAGATCTCAAAGCAGCAGTTGGGAGAAGGCATCCTTCAAATCTGAATGACCGGGAGCAGTTTGCAAAAGAGGAGTGGTCCGAAATTCCAGTAGAGAGGTGTAAGAAACTCATTCATAGTTACAGGAAGCGATTGATTTCAGTTATTTTTTCCAAAGGGGGGTGCTACCAAATATTAAGTTAATGGTGCCAATAATTTTGTCCAGTGCATTTTTTGGATTCTGTGCAGAATTGTATCAGATTTTGACACTTCTTTTTTTTTGTGTGTGTTGTTCCAATGCAAAAAAACAAACAAAAAAAAAAAAACATGTGAGTACCAAAACATTTGCAACTGCAACCATGTTCTGAGAGAAGCGTTGCATTTTCTGACAGAATTGCAAGGGTGCCGATATTTTTGACCATGACTGTATGTATATATCTATGTATATGTATGTATATTGACAAGATAGCTGCCAGTCATTGTAGTTTACTCTCCTACTATTTAACTACCTGAGATAGTTTTTGTTTTTTTATTTCTTTCTTTCCTTCTTTGTTTTAACAAGATTGCAGCGGTGTAATTATTGTATGATTAATATTGTAATTATGTTACTATGCTAATTACATAAATAAACTACAGATCTGAAATTACACTAATGATTGATTACACATACCCCTACTGCATTCTTGTAATTAGCACTTGGGTACTTTATCTACATAAAGAGCCATTTATGGTCAACATGCCTGTAGAAAATACAAGAAAACACTAGCTTGATGGAGTGAAAGCGCTCACAGCATCTGTTTTTTATGCAAATAGGATCACTAGGTGCATTTGTATTTCTTACCGCTGAGCTTGAACTCATTTCTCTGCTTACCAGTAATTACACATGAAACCTTCAATCTGCTGACCTCAGAGCAACATATTATGCATTCATTAAAATATTTTCTTCCATCTAGATGAATAGAATCAGCGCTCACGAAAACACAAATGCTGCGTTCTCTCACCTGCCATCCATCAGTGTTTAATGCACACTTAGATCTGGTTAAACGTATGGGCCTGTGTTCTGTCTGGGGGTGTCTTTATTATAATTAGAGGTTGTAATATACAGTCATACCTCTGTTCGTAAGAAAACAATCAATGGCGAAATGTAAAATTAATAAGAGCAGCAGGGAGGAGTTTGCCATGATTAAATTGCAATGTGCTTGCTGACATTCTGTCTTCTGATTGGCTAGAGTTTTGCATAGCTTATGTTTGTTTCAAGGACAAATCTATTTAGGAATTTTATGGTTAAGCTTTACTGATAGTGTTTGCTGCAGAAACGTAACAGCATTTTAGCACTTCCAGTTCCATCTCCCTGAAATCAATGTGTTTTTTGAATGAGTATTTGGTTAAATGCCTGCAATAAGGTCTGTGGTTAAAGGAATAGTTCACCCCAAAATAAAAATTGCTGAAAATATACTCACTATTAGGCCATCCAAGATGTAGATGAGTTTGTTTCTTCATTGAAATTTAGCATTGTATCACTTGCTCCCTAATGGATCCTCTGCAGTGAATGGGTGCTGTCAGAGAGCTGAGAATTAGGGGTGCTCCGACTGATCGGCTACCGATCATTATCGGCCGATAATCCCTTGGGGATGTTTGATCGGCGGTCTCTAAAAAGGCCGATCTCACAAACCGATCTAAAGCTGATGACAGGTTTGGTACGACATGCAGCGGCACTGTCTCAGGCGCTTTTCGGCGCGGGTGAAACAAGTATAATGGTGAAGGTGAGGTACAATTCATATTTCTTCATTTAATAACTTATAAAGTAATTTGAAAACCGCAAGTGATTGACTGCACGTCTCTCTTTCACTCTCAAAAGTGCGCTATATGGCTTTCAATTAGTAATGGGTAGTTCTTGAACGATTCGTTCATTTTGAACGAATCTTTAATGTGACTCGGGACGAACGAGTCGTCTCGGGGAGTGATTCGTTCAGTTGCGCATGCACAACATCCTATCCACCTTATTTTTCAGTGCGGAAGTAAGCTGTTGTCTGGTAATGTGTTAGACGTCCGGTTCATAATCCGCCATAGGGAAATAACGAGAAGAATATCGAAGCGCAGTAAACGGTAAAAGAGTTTGCATTACAAACCAGTGTGTTCATAATTGAGATAATACATTAAAATAATATGGAAAGACACACCAGTTTGCAATATAAAGCAGCAAAACGAGTTTTTTGTGCAGTTTAAAATAGCTGCCCAGCAAACACAGAACGTTCCCCTAACGTTCCCCTATGGTTCCCGTTTGGTTATTTTTTTGGGAACCAAATGAGAACGTTCTAGGAACGTTCCCTGTAGGTTCTCTTTTTAATAACCTACAGGGAACGTTCCCAGAACATTCCCTGCAGGTTATTTTTTGGTTTAATTTTATAACCTAAAAAGAACCTTCCCAGAACGTTCCCTGCAGGTAATTTTTAGGTTTTATTTTTATAACCTACAGAGAACGTTCCCGGAACGTTCCCTGCAGGTTATTTTTAGATTGCATTTTTACAACCTACAGGGAACCTTCCCAGAACGTTCCCTGCAGGTTATTTTTAGTTGTCATATCCGGGTAAACTAATAAAAACTTGGCAGATCTTTCTGATCATTCTACTGCTGAAATGTATACTTTTTCATCATAAACAAACTATTTTTGCAGAATTTCATGTCTGAAATAAGCGTTTAATAAAGTGTAGACATCAAAGTGGTCAAATCGCATTATAATTGTAATTTAATTCCAATTTTATAGCTAAAATTAAGCCAATGTTAAGCGTAGTCAGAAAATCATATCATGAACACGTTTGTTTTTATATTTCTTTTCTTCGAACCTGCACGCGCTTCTCTAGCACGCGCTTAATCCTGCCTTCCACAGAAAGCCGCGCACTCGTGTAATTTAAAAATTAACGGTCATTTCGTTTTACTGACTGACTAACATTCGTTGATTGATCTCTTTAATGAATAATTACTTATAATTAATATATATACGAGAGTAAATATTGTGATTTCAGGGAAATTTGACATGTCTAATTGAAGAGAACATGATGTTAACGGAGAAGTTTTTGTGTACCGACCAAAAGAGAGAAACATCGTCGTTAATTCAGTGGTAAGAAACGAATGTAATATTATTCTAAGTAAAGTCAAATAAATGTTATTCGTTTTCAATGTCTGTAAAAATAAAATTCACATCTTTAAAATCCAATATTTTGTTGAAGTCAGTGTTATTTGGTGCTTTAATAAACAAAATCTGGGTTATGGTACTTCTAATCTTATATATTAACGAATAAAACAAATCTAGCATATTAAAGGATAATTTAATGTCATTTAATGCGCCTTATGATGGCTAAATGTGCTCTAAATATCTGTAAGGATTAAACAATAGTTTAAAACAAGACATGGTTTGTAGTAGTGATTATTGAGGTCCACATCCATCCGTCTTCCATGCTGCTTACTACGGGACGCGGGAGTGCTGACATACGGCAGCGGTATCGGAGTGAAGAGGTTAGGGGAACGTTCTGGGAACCTACAGGGAACGTTCCGGGACTGTTCCCAGAACGTTGCGGGAACGTTCCCGATAGGTTCCCAGAACGTTCCCCTAACCTACAGGGAACGTTCTAGTTACGTTAAGAAAACTTTCCTGGCTAACCAATAGGCAACGTTCTTGGGAACGTTCTGGGAACCAAAAATTGTTAGCTGGGTGGCAGTGGATGAGACCGGAAGCCAGACACAAAAAAATTACAAATGGCTGCACCCACTCTTATGGGAAAAATAAGGTGGATTAGGTTCTGTACTGGAATTAGTTCACCTGTTTCGAGTCGTTCGTTCGTTCAACGACTCGAACCCGAAGACTCGAGAGATGAACTAATTAATTCTCTTTCTGGCTCTGACTGCATAGGTTAAGCTTATGGGGCTGTCACGTGATGAACGAACGACTGGAACCCGAAGACTTGCGAGATGAACTAATCAATTCTCTTTCCGGCTCAGGCTGCATAGGTTAAGCTTATGGGGCTGTTACGTGACGAACGAACGACTCAAACCCGAAGACTCGAGAGATTAACTAATCAATTCTTTTTCCGGCTCATACTTTGTTGGTTAAGATTATTGGGCTGTCACGTGATGAACGAACGACTCAAACCCGAAAACTTGTCAGATAAGAGGCGAGGTGAGCTAATCATAGACTAAAGACCCAGGTAAACAATGAAATCTTTTCTGTTTCTTATAGCATTATAGTTTTGTTTTGTTTTAAGTGTGATCAACGTTTGTGTAAGCAGTAGATGTGTTAGGGAGGTAACAGGTAAAATTTTAATTATATTTTGCTAGGATGAACGAAATGACTCGAAAAAAGATTCGTTCATTTTAATGAACGAGAATCAAAGGTCCGAGTCGGTAAAATGATCCGAACTTCCCATCACTACTTTCAATCACCACATCGCATCTGATTGTAAGCGAGCTGCACAGTTGACACAGGAATTGTTACTTGCACAACAGAATCAGTGTCGCATCGCCGCTAAAGTTTGTGAACTGCATTTCTTTTTATTCTTTCCAGTGTTAGCCATTAAGTGCTCGCGCGCTCTCCTAGAGACTGGGCACTCATGCACACTTGAAGCGTAAACACATAACGCCACGTTCACATACCTCCGTTTGCAGTGCGTATTTTTCCGCGCTCATGTTAACGGATTAAAGCGTTCAAGCTGCACACGGTTACGGTTGCGGTCTAGTAGTGCGTTCCAGGAACGGTGCGTTTGCAGCAGTGAAGAGATCGTTTCCGCACGGAGTCTGTGCTGCACGCGCAGAATTAAAGTGACAGCGCATTGTTTGCGGTAAATATGCAATGTACAATCAATAACAATGTTTGTATTCGGATTCGAATTCAAAAGAATGGATAAATCAGACTTGTGGAAATCAGACTTGTGCTGTGTGTAAACTATTGTGCAATAATTGCATAATTCTAAAAACAAAAATGCACTGTATGGTCAAACATTTATGTGAGATAAATATATATGATTTTTTTTTTAATTAAAAAATTCAATAAAAAAAATCCCCTCTCTCTATCTCTCTCTCTCTCAAAAAAAAAAAAAAACATCAGGCCCTGAATAAGTGTCTAAAAATCCTGATTGGAGTATCTCTATAAATAATTCTACATGATTAATATGAAGCTTTAAAAAGATCGGTATCGGTGATCGGATCAGCAGATACAGCTTCCTGTGATTGGCGATTGGCCTCAAAAAATCCTGATCGGAGCACCTCTACTGAGAATAATCCACAAATAGTCCACACACAGTACTTTTTACTTCTCTAGAAAAATAAAGGTTGCTAACAAGTAGATAAATGGGGCTACAGAGGTTTTCGGAGACAATAAATGTCATCAGGGAAACTCATATGTTTACTTTATATAGTGCCTTTCCCAAGCTCAAGGACACTTCACAATAACCTTAGCAAACAAACATCGCTTTAAACATAATAACTATATAAGTCAGTCATAATAAGTCAGAGAGTGATGTAAAGGAGAAAAATGCAGTGAGTTTACTAAGCATCTAAGGTTAGTGAAGAGTCAAGAGTAATACCTACGTTTTTGATGTTGGCAAATGGAATAATTGATGTAGCTTTTGTCAAGTCTGGGAGAATTAGTTATATTTTTTGATAGAGTCGGGGGACCAATAATAAATATTTTTGTTTCAGTCAGATTCAAAATGAGAAAATTGGAGTTTATCCAGGTCTTAAACTCATTCATATATGACAATTGTGATGCAGCCTGGTAAATAGATTTTCATACCTAAAAAACACGTGTGATCTGGCCCTTATGCATGAGACACTGCAGGAGACATGAGTGCAACAGTCAAACGTGTCCATGTTTACATAGAAGAACAATGTAAAAGCAGCGCAAATTTAATAAAAAACCTTTGAAGAACTACTACTTTATGTCTGATATTTCATGTTTGCATCATGATGACAGGCTGAAAGCTGCTGTTTATTGTTTTTACAGAACATATATAGTTAATAATAGTTGGTGTCAGACCAATTTGGAGTAGACGTCACAGTTACATCACTTGCAGCTGTGCAGGCATAGTGGTTGCAGAAAAACACTGGTAACAAGTGGAGATAAATGGGTAGAATCCATGGAATAAGAGAAAAAAACAAAACAATTTTTGTGCCTTTTGATGTCAAAATCTGGAATGCAAATAGCCAGTAGTAATATATATATATATATATTTTTTTGTCAGAGTCGGGGTGACCAATAATAAACATTTTTGTTTCAGTCAGATTTAAACTCAGAAAACTGGAGTTTAGCCAGGTCTTAAACTCATTCATACATGACAATTGTGATGCAGCCTGGTAAATAGTCCAGTCCGGTCGGTAAGCAGTATCTGAATAACAGTGGAACTGAAAACCAAGGTAGCAAACAAGTTGCCTGAGAGGCATAATGTAAAACATAAATGGTAATAGGCTGAGAACTGAGCCCTGTGGAACACCCTGTTGAGTGAGACAGTGGATGATTTATAATTGTGCATGGTAATGTAGTATTGTCTGTCAGTCAGATAGGAGGAAAACCAGGATGACACGGCTCCTGAGATGTCAATCTCTGAGAGGCACTGAGTAATAACTAGGGCTGGATGATTTTTCTGATTTTGTAGATTGTAGAAGTGTAGATTGGGAAATAATTGCATCCTGGTTTGGATTTTTAAGAGTAGGAGAAGCAGCAGCAGTCTTAAGTGAAACTAGAACAGTGGCCGAAATGAGACATAGTTACAAGATGTGAATAGAAGCAGAAATGACCAGAGATGGGAAGTAACGAAGTACAAATACTTTGTTGCTGTACTTAAGTACACTGTTTCTGGTATCAGTACTTTACTTCACTATTTATGTTTCTGACTACTTTTTACTTTTACTCCTTACTTTTTTTACACTAATATCTGTACTTTCTACTTCTTACATTTTCAAACCAGGCTCGTTACTTTAGTTTTAATCAGCATTTGGTGGATCACCATTCGATAACAAATCTCTAATAAATCATGGATCGGTTAGTCTTTCTTGGCAACGCGATTCGGCTCGTGCGCGCTCCGCATCTCCACATCTCCGCCAAAACGGTTTCTATCAGAGTAATCATTGCGAGTGACTCGAGAATGGAGTGGAAGCGCCCGGGTGGATCATAGAGGCAAAACTACTGACCTGTTCAGGACTTCGTGTGCAGGTCAGTTTCATCTGTAAACAGGCTGCTGTTTACAGATGAAACTGTATCATTATTGTACTAATTTTGACATTTAGGCAATTTAGAAAATATAGTTTTGTTAAATTTATAGTATTTAAGCCATTTTAAGATAAAACAACAACACCTGGTCATAATGTGATACTTTTAAATTTAATTTAAATTTAATTGTTACTGCAAATAGAATATAATGAGGTGGTTGTTTTTTTTGCAACAAGGTGGAGACAGTTCTGCTCAAAATGGTAAATGGCTGATGTGAAAAGTGACAGGTACAAGAAAATCAGTGAAAAAAACAAACACAGACAAAGTGAGATGCAGAAAGATATCATGGAAAATGAAGAGACTGAAAAGGAAAATGGATGTAAAGGTGCAGTTCAAGAGAGACCCCTTTTCTTATTTTGCACAGCCCCAGCCTAAGGTTTCAAACATTTTTTTAAATGTGATGGCCATACAAAAAAAATAGGGTTGTCCATTGTTTCAGAATTTGTTGTGGGTGTATGGGATGGCCTGGATGAGTGTTAGATTTCCCGTCCTGAAATTTTGTCCCAGTCCGGCCCTGTTCTACACGGTGGTTGTTTAGTGTTGTTGCATTCAAATTTTAAATGTAAGTTATTTTGTATTAATGTGTCAATATGATGTTAGGTCCAGTTGCCAGTGTGACACTAAAACAGGTAGTAGTAATGGGTACTTCTTACTTAAGTACATTTCTGAGCCCATACTTCTTTACTTTAACTCAAGTAAAAAAAGTGTAGTCAGTACTTCTACTTTTACCAGAGTATTTTTAAACATGAGTATCTGTACTTCTACTTGAGTGAAGAATGTGTGTACTTTTGCCATCTCTGGAAATGGCAGAGGTACAGTGTTTCAAAATGAATGTTTTTTTGCAAGATCTAACTGCATTAAGAAGAATTGGATTTCTGTATTATTTCAGTAATTAAGGTAGAGTTAAAGGGTAAAGTTATTGAGCGTTTGGATGGACTAAGTAGAAATGGTCGGTTCAGCAACAAAAGTTCCACATGAAGCATCCAGATTCCATAGCCTTTAATAGCTTAGCTGTGTTTGTAATCGCGCTCTTGCATCTGTTCTAACTCAAACTCAGGGAGAATAAAGACTGAAAGAATTTTTGGAAGCTTAGTTACAGGAACACTGAATGCGACTGTGGTGTTGTTTGTTTATAGCGGGGTGTCCAATCCTTCTCCTGGTGAGTTTAATTGGGGTTGGAGCTAAACTCTGCAGGACAGTGGCCCTCCTGGACACCCCTCGTTTATAGCTTAGCTTCAAAATTCACAAAAGTTGTGTTCATTTGTGAGAATAATCATGAAGAGCAAAACTAAAAGATTATCTAGTTGAACCCAGAACATTGCTTTAAATCAGATTTACTTCAAATCGGATCACAGCTGGGCACAGACAGCAGACTTTGCAGTGTGGTGTCTTTTTACTCTGTGCCACACAGTTGTCATTTACAAAAAAAAATCGTTCTCTATTAAATAGCCTGTTTTGCATGCAAATGTCACTAACAGAACTGTCAAATGCACAGATAATGTGTGCCGTTTAGCTCGCACAGTGAAGAAAAACTAGTCTGAATAATTAACAAGCACATGATTTCTAAATGGGGCCATGCATTTTAAACAAAGGAAACTTTTCCTTAGTGAGCACTGAGATAATTGATAAATGCAAGAGAAAGTCAAATTACAGCTAGAGTTCAAATGAGAGCACAACTATACTCTGCATCCGTAGTTTTTATTTTTTTTTTATTTTTTTTTTGAACAGAGTCCATGCGGTGATCACACAGAGCGAGAGAAACTGCACACTGGTTAACGCAAGGATGATGTAAGGTGATATAAATAGAAAAATGAAAACTTGCTCACAGGCATTTGATTAATGCTGACTAAAGTTAACCTTCGTTTGCTGACTGGCTGCTGTTAGGGTGAAGTTCAGGGATAAAGCTGTGAGATTAAACACTCTGCTGAGGATAGACCTGACAAATTTGGACATTGTGCTTCTAGGCAGGCTCAGGACTGACTGCACACTGCAGGGGGAGAGAAATGATTTAGTTTGAGCTTGTTACGCCATGTTTTGTTAGTTTAAAAGAAGGTAACTCTACTATTGTGTTTTAAGGGTGGAATGTTGTGCATATTTATGTACTGAGGTTTAGGTTTGGTTTGTTAAACACTGTTGATCAGTGTTGTAACTACATAGTCTGCAAGACCAAACATTTTTTTCAGCGATCGCTATATGTGTGTAGCCAGGAATGAGAGGCGAGAGGCGAGCGGATCCACTTGCAAGCTTTTATTACATGGACGAGACAGATACATGGTCATGCAGGCAGGGTCAAACAACAGTAAACAGGAATGTAGGAGGCGAGACGAGAGAATAGTCCAGGAAGACGAGCGATAGTCCGAAAAGGCAGGTGGCTAGACAGACGAAAACGAGATAACCAGGCGGGAGAACAAAAACTAGGCAAACGCTAACAATACAACAATTCAACAATCCGTGGTTTGCAGGTGGAAAGACCGGGGCTTTTATAGCGCCGCTGATTGGTCGCAGGTGAAGTGCAATGGCTGATGGGGAATGTAGTCCGGGGTGTGGTGCAACAGTCTGTATGTGACAGGGCGAGAGTGACATCTGGCGGTGAGCGGACAGCGGGACACCGACCGGATTCGTGACAATGTGACCCTGGACCACAAAACCAGTCTTAAGTAGCACAGGTATATTTATGGCAATAGCCAAAAAATACATTGTATGGGTCAAAATGATAATTTTTTTTTTTATGCCAAAAATCATTAGGATATTAAATAAAGATCATGCTCCATGAAGATATTTTGTAAATCTCCCACCATAAATATATCAAAACTTAATTTTTGATTAGTAATATGCCTTGCTAAGAACTTCATTTGGACAACTTTAAAGGTGGTTTTCTCAATATTTAAAAAAAGCTTATTTATTCAGCTTATAAAGAGTTCAGATGCAAAACCAGCTAAAAGACATCAAAAATGAGATAATGATACTGAGTGAATGCTCTCGACACACATTATACGTCCATCAAATACTTTTTCTTCAAACTCGCTAATATATATATATATATATATATATATATATATATATATGATCTATCACTTTTTTTTCTTTCATTGCTTACTCACTAAGGAATATATTTGGTTTTAAGTTGCAAAGAAACACTAAAAAAGCAGACTTAATGATTGGAAAAGTCCTGCTTACATTACCAGAGAGAATTTTTTTTATTTTTAAGGTTATGACATTTTTATTCAAATATTAGAAGGTAAAAAAAAAAAAAAAAAAAAAGAAAGAAGAAGAAGAAAACCTATAAACGGAAGAATTGTTCACAATGAGATTTATAGCATGCATTTAGAAAGCAGCTAAACTGTGAATTTCCGTTTTATTTTTTTATTTAAAAATCATATGCATGTTAATTGTATCAACGTTTTGCCAATTAGTTCACCTCTGTGAAGTTGGCACCCCATAAAAAGAAATAATCACCAAAATTATGCCATTCGTTTGTGCTAAGTTTGTGCTGATTTGTGCCGCAAAAACGACCGTGTGACGTCACTTTCCACCCCATGTTGCCCAAATCACTCCAAACCGGCGCGGTTCGTTTGTGCTCGATTTGTACCGTTAAAACAAACACTGTATCTGTTTTCCTTTCCTAGATATAACCAAAATATTTTCGGGGGCGGTGACGTCGCTCTCCACCCCAGTTCGTCTAAATCACACAAAACTGGTGTCATTCATTTGTGCTTGATTTGTGCCGTTGAAATGAACGTCAAATATATTTCCCCTTCTTAGAAATAACAAAAACAATTCGGGGCAGTGACGTCACTCTCCACCCCATGCCTTCGAAATCTTTCCAAACCGGTGCCATTTGTTTATGCTCGATTTGTGCCCGTTTGTGCCGTTAAAACAAACTTGGTATCTCCGAGCCCTTCTTAAATATAATGGGGAAAAAAATCTCAAAATGTGCGGTTTTACATACACTGTGTGCATAATTATTAGGCATATTCTGGTCATATTTTTTTTACCAAGCACATTTTACCAATTCCAAACCACATCAATCTTAATAACTACTATTCATTTTCTCCAGCTCCACCATTTTCCAGAGCTGCAACCTACCTGGAGTCTTCAGAAGTTCAATGTGTCAGGTTCTCAGAGACTTTGCTTGAGAAAAAAACTTAAAAAATGCTCTGGAAAATGGTGGCGCTGGAGACTAAATGGTTCCTGATGGTTTCACAGCTAATTCTTCACTTTAATTCTTAATTCTTTTGCAGTTAACGTGTCTTTTCTTCTCCACTTCTTTTTTTTTCTCACCGTGCTGACCCAGCGAGCATTTCTCTGTCCAATGGTCATGCCTTAACTTTGCAAATTCTAGTATTGCATTAGTATTGCATCCTTCTCATGGGCATTTAATAATTTTTGACTTTTCAGTCTGGGTTAAATCTCTTTTTTGGCTTTTTTATATGTAAAAGAAAACGTGCCTAATAATTACGCACACCTGAATATAAGGAGTTTTTCACTTCCAGCCTTCATGGACAAATATATATCACGTATAAATGATTAAATACAAAATTAATAGTAGTTATTAAGATTGATGTGGTTTGGAATTGGTAAAGTGTGCTTGGAAAAAAAATATGACCAGAATATTAGCGCGCCTAATAATTATGCACACAGTGTATATTTGAATATGTGACATTTAAAAAATGATTAAATAATGGATCAAATTACATAAAATTCAGTGTTTTGTCATTGCAAGCAATGACCTCATTGCTCAGGAAATTTTTAGAGTGTGTAATTAAAGATAGATGTTCAGGAAAATGCTCAAAATTTAAATGTAATTTAGTGTTTTAGGAGAAAAGAAAACACCCTGGGGTGATTGTACCCTATCATCTAGATGAACTGGTTTTATTCACATCAAAAATATTACTTTGGGTGCCGATATAGCCTCGTGGGCAGTGTGTCAACATATGGTGCAGTTGCGCTGAGGGTGTCCCGAGTTTGAATCCTGCCTCGTGGACCTTTCCCAGTCCTGTCCCTCTCTCTCTTTCCTGCTTGTTTCCTGTGAGATCTCTACTGTCCTGTCAAGAAAAATGCAAAAAAAAATGCCTAAAAATAAAAATTACTGAATGAATGATCATAATATCCTACACCCTTTAAAGTCATTTCTGAGGATCAGATCAGGTTCAGTAGCTCCTTAATGTAACAATTTTGTCACTTTCTGCTGCCTATAAAAGAGGTGGCATGTCCTAAAGAATTTACAAACTATGATGTGCAAGTTGAGATGCATACTTTGCATTCAAAGAAGACAAGTGCTTTGTCAGAGTGTGTGTGTGTGTGTGTTTGCAAAGCACCTTCAGCAGAAGCACCTTTGATGTTCTGGAAAGAGCCGTCAGAGTAAATGACATGCTGGGCTTAAGCAAATCAAGTCCTGATGCAAAACGAGCTCTAAAACCGTACAATCTGACAGGAGAACAAGCTGCACATGGGTCTAAGATAAAAATGGCTTTCTCTGAGTTTTGTCACTGCAAATTCATATTCGTATCTGGAAATACAGCCTTCAGTGTACAGCTGGGCCCTTCAGGGCTTTAGCAACTTGGGGAGGTTTATAACTGAGGTAAAGGCGTCTGTTTTTGCATGACTTTATCCGGAATCACATGAGAGAGCTGATTATTTAGAAAATAATTAGATGGCATGTATAAAAATTGTAGTTATGCATAAATGCACAAAATGTTGTTTTTTTTTTGTTTTTTTTTTAACACTGTAAAACTTAATTGTGTCCTCAGGGGTCACAATTTTTTTTTTAAAGAATTCTTTGCCGCATCATTAAGGAAAAGAGATCTTGAGGTATATTTATTTTACACAAAATATTATAATGTAAATGCATATGCCTAAAGGGAGTTTTGATGACTGATAAGCCTCAACGTTTGTCTCATACTTCAGATACGGTGGGTGTTACTTCCACAGAGAGTTTAATGATAAATGATAAACAACACTTATAGTGATCGAGTTATCAGCTTAACTCATAAAGGACATCTTGTTTATATCTCTGGGTGTCATTAATATAGTTTATGATTTGAATGTAATGAGTATTCACCCACAGAACAGCACCCACGCCAGCAATGCATCCAAATGGCAAACATCACATGATGCTATGAGGAATCTAACTTTTGCGTCATATTTTGGCATGAAAAAGCTTTATGTACTATAAAAACATACTGTAATTGGCTTCATTTCAATTCATTCATATTTTGGGATGGCTGAAACAGTAAAGTAAACAAATAAATGTATTAATTTTATTCAAGTCCGTATTTTTGTTTCACTGATATACTATTACAGATTTTTTCAGAATTTTTTTATATTTGCTGTTTTCCATTAAATTTAAACGTTTTAACTTTTTTGTTTTAAATAATTGAAGCTTTTTTAATGGTTTGTTAGTTAACCCTCATTAAAGTCAAATAAATATTTTATTATTATTAGATAAATTTGAATATATTGGGTTGTGCGATTTAAATAAAATTTTTAAGGGTCCGGCCAGGTAAAATCGATTCTTAGGGCTACACATTTTCGCTTTTTTACAGAGTAATATATGAAATCCTGCCAGGAATTGAGGGCACACAGCATGAAGAAAGGAAAAGAAATTCACAGAAGAAAAAAATCACGCAGAAATGTTTTCTCAACGGAGAGCTCTCAAAACAGAGCATTATGTTTGAGATAGAGACTCTGACAGAGGGAAAACAGGAAGACATATCAAAGGTCTCTGTATCTAGTTCACTCCTGGGTGCTTCAGAAATGGTGCACATCTCTACATGAAAGTAAGCGCGCAGTCTGGTTTATTCTATCGCTTGCCTTTAAAACAATGTTTTGTCTGGAATTTAATACACAACATAAAATGAACTGTCATATGCTGCTTCTTTACTGTTCGAACAGAAGGGCTTGCGACTTTTGTGCTAAAATTACAAGCGTCTCACTGAGTGAACAAAGACTAGTATCAACAATCTTGTAGAAAAGTTTTAATTGTAAAACTATTGTTTCTAGAAATTACTGGGTTGCCGCAATTTTTATTTTATTTTTTAATGCATTTATGATTTTATCTGTTGTAGGCTTACCTGCTCTTCCAGGCTAATTAGGCTGAAATTGACCAAAATTAGCTGCAAAATAAAACTAATTTATTAAAACTCATTTATCATTCATTTATTCACCCTTAAATTATTCCAAACATGTATGACTTTGTGTTCACATAAGCCATTTTGAAAAATGTTAGGGTGTAAATATAACAGTACAACAGTAGTAGTATACCAATGGTATTTTGTGTGCTAATTAGCGAGAGGCTAAGTGTTTTTCGGATCATTGTTTACTTTGTAAAGTTGCAAACCTTTATGAGAGATGTCGTTACGGTGCTTAGGGACAACATGTGCTGTTCGAAGCTGTGCTCCCACATCGTTAGCAAGTTTGTAATGCTAAATCTTGAATGACTGTTAACTAGTGATGTGACATTTGAACCAAGGCGTAGGAGCTTGTAGTAGGTGTGCCAGATGAAGCCTCGATTCGAGGCTTGTGTTGTTAACGTAGAAATCAAAAACCAGTGAAACACAAAGCCTCACTTTCTCTCCAGTCCTGTGTGCGATTCACTTTGTGTGTCGGTTCGAACCCCCAGATCTTACTTATTCATTTATATTTATAAAGGCCCTATAAAATCTTTTATTTTTTCCCAAATTCCGTTTTATATTTTTCTGGATTCCGTTTTTTCCATTTTAATTTTTCTGGATTCCGTTTTCCGGAGTCCAGTTCTCAGCTTCTGTTGATTGGTTAAATTAAATTTTATTAATCAAAGAGCATGTCTAATTAATTAAAATCATGAAACTTATACAATTTCACATCAATTTAATAAAGGTTTAACCCTATGAAATGTTTTATTTTTTTCTCACCACATGTTTTTTTTTTATCAAATTCTGTGTTTTAGCATGTCTAATTATTTAAATGCATACTTAATTTATTCAAATTTATTCTTAAAATAGCCTTATGAAAGTTTTTTTTACCCTCAGAAATTCTGTATTGTGTATTTAAATTGTTCAGGTTATCAAATGAAGGCAAAAAACATTAATTTCATTTATCTTTTAATTATTGAAAATTAAGATTTTTTTTTTTTTTTTTGGCAAACAAAGGGGAATTTACTATTAAAATAAAAAAAAAAATGGAAGAAATGTTGTGTGATTATACCCTAAAAAATAATGTTTGTTTCATTTTAGTAGTAGTAGTAATAGTAGTAATATATATTTGACACAATGTCTTCAAGTAAAACCGGATTTTTTTTGATGGGTTCCCGTGTCTACCTTTATATTTCTGTGTGTATATGATATAACGCTAGTTTTCCTAAAATGGAACGGTCAAATACTCATTAAGTGACTCTCAGCAGATATTGTTCATGTATTTATGTCCTCATTTAGTGAGACGACAGACGCTGAAATCACAGCGAACGTCGCGTGCTTCAGTGTGTGTGTGTGTAGTAAACAAAACCGCTCATCTGCTCTATTCATTAAAACAGAGACATGCAGAACATGCAGGATTCACATTTAAATGGTATTTTGTGGCGTAATATTTACAGATACCAGTCCATATTGCGGTTTGATTTAAGTGTAATGACCTACTTTTGATTAATTCATTCAAACTTTGACAAATTCTGTGACATTCCGCGGATTCCACCTCGTGGAAATCATATTTCCCTACAGTCAATGTGCGCTGAATGTTTCGTCCAACGGTGTTTCTTTCACAGGCTTTTGGCTGCTTTATTTTTTGCTAACCACAAGATTGCACTGTTTTCAACGCTCTCAAAGCTTTGAATCTTTTAGTGAAACAGTCAGAGGAAAATGTCAGTGCTTCACAAGGCTTCAGTTGCTCACTACTGTCAACTGTTGAATGAATGAGTGTCGCGCCCCGCTTGTTTACTTCAACCGGAAGACACATGGGGCGTAGGAAACTTATGGATAGTTGGACCCCAATGACTCTTGCTCCACAGAATTTGGTGAACTATCCCTTTAATTCTGCAAATCTAAAAATCTGGCGAACTAAACTTTGATCTCTACTTTTGATAATTACAGTTTAGGCTGTTCTGATTATGTTGACTTGCAAGTTAGATGAAAATTGCATTCAATGGAAATGTCTGGAATGACTGACATCAGAAAATGTAAAAACAGAGATTGAAGCAGCAGCAATCAGATTCTGATTGGTCTATTAAGGATTTAGAGCAATCTGTCTAAACAAGACAAGCCATTTTGTGTTCGAAGGTGTGACGTTTTGAAGTAAACAGTAGATCTAAATTTTGAAAACTATGTGAAGGCAGTGCTGGGGTGTTCAGAGTGGTTGCTAGGGTGTTGCTGGTTAGTTGCTTACTGGTCCAAGTCCGAGTGGTTCAAAAATCGGTTTACATAGTAAGTCAAAAAGTTTCTAGGGTGTTGCTGTGAAGTTGCTAAAGTGTTCTAAGTGGTTGCTAGGGTGTTTTTGTGCAGATTTTAAAGGGGACGTCGGATGTCTGTTTTCCACAAGTTGGTATGATTCTTTAGGGTGTTTTATGAAATGTCTGTAACATACTTTGGTTAAAATTCCTCAATCGTCATGTAAAACAACACCCTTTTTACCTTGTCAAAAACAGCTCTGTTCATAGCGATCTGTTTCGGTGCATGGCTCTTTAAATAATAATGAGCTACTGCTCACGCCGCCCTCTCTTCCGTTTTTTTTTTTTTTGTGTGTGTGTGTGTGTGTGTGTGTGTGTGTGTGTGTGTGTGTGTGTATTCGGTGGCACATCAAAAACAAAGCTAATCCACTGCATCCTCAGTGGCTCTGATGTTGGGAGAAAATGAAGACCTTATGTTCACGTTTACATCCAACTACTAAAAAACTGCTTTGCTTACGAGACGTTGTCACTACAGCTGCTCGAGTGCAGAGAAAATGGGAAATATGCTAATACGGGACAGTCCGCCAGCAGCCGTGGGTGGGGCTAAAGCAATATGACATCATGCTGCTCAGAAAATCAAAACGGCTTGGTAATCGAGACTGTTCGTTTTTTTTTTTTTTTTGGAGTGAATGGATTTATTTATCACTTTAGAGTGATTGTGTCCACACACTGTTAACATTTATATGCAAACACAATGTAAAAGTTAATTATGTATCCGATGTCCCATTTAAAGTGTTTAGAGAGGTTGGCAGGGTGTTGCTGGACAGCAAATCATGATGACATGAAATAAAGTGAAGATGAAAAATAGGAAACTAATTAAATAAAGAGGACAGAGAAACAGAGATGAGAGAAGTACTGATTAGTAAATATTCAGTTATGTGATATTTGTGGGATCTGATAATGGCTTGAATTGAATTTCCCCCAGCATGCTGTATTTTGTATTACTGTTCATATTTAATAAAACCACACACAGTTGGTACACTAAAAACAACAAACCCTGACCTGTGAGAGAAACGAACAGCAGGAATGAAAGTGTGAGTGGCATCTGTGAAGGCATGTGATGCCCTGCGTAGCGCCTGCTGCCAGCTCTGGATTCATCTACTTCTGAAATATGCGTCTGTGCGCCGAGTCCCTGTGCTTGCCAGGAGACTGGATTTATTTTTTGCAGCCCCGTCCGTTCTGCCGATTTCAGTTCATTTCCAAATGCAAAAAAGGATAGTAAATCTAGCTTTGTCTTTGTAATTAAACAAAACAATTTTACAGTTTAATGTCATTTGGGCAAATTTAACTAACTTTTAGAAAATACCCAATCTGCATACTGTAGCACCTCTGTTCTCACAGATAATGCTGTTTGCTATCTTTGACAATCAATAACAATAAGAGGCTCATTATTGTAGCATATTTGGCAGCTTCAAGATTAAAGGTTCTGATTACCACATTTAAATAATATATTACATTATAACTAAATTGTTTTATTACATTTCATTTTTTTATGGGCTCAAATACAACAATCCTGTTAATTTGGATGTTTTCCAATCTCCAGTAAAATGAAACTAAGGAAATCTATTGTCAGTGTATTATATATGTACTGCTGTGCCCTTTGGAAAATGTTCAGGCCAAAAGTGGAAGCTATTAATAATGTTATAGGGTGCAGAGAGGGAGCAGTTGTTGTTGGGCTCTATATATCTTGTCTCAGGTCAGACTGGAGTCAGCATGCCCACCCTCTGAGCTCAGAATCGGACTTGTGCCGGCCCATGCCACGCCACTAAGAAACTTTACCCTGCAGATGCAATTAATCATAGTGAAGGTTTAATTGCAGATAACCGCCCAAAAGAAGAACCTGTTTTCAACCACTAAATCCTGAATATTGCTGAGGCCCCATGACTGTCCTGTAAGAGAAAAGTGATTACTCAAAAGCTGAAAATTTCTCTCATTAATATTTTAATTTTTTTATTTTGAATAAATCATTCTGTAAGGGAGTGGTTTTGGCACAGAATAACGTTCTGATGTCAAGTTAAAAATAAGGGTCACTTGTTTTTTATGTTTTTTGGCTTGACCTTCTTGGCTGTCTCCAAGTAAGTAAGTAAGTAAGCTCAACCATGTTACCCATTATTCATTTTTAATGAATAATAAATGTTAGTTGGTAACACTTTACAACAAGCTTCAAATAAAGGATTAGTTAACTTCTAGAAAAAACATTTCATGATAATTTACTCACCCCCATGTCATCCAAACTGTTCATGTCTTTCTTTCTTCAGGTGAAAAATAAAACATTTCAAGATTTTTCACCATCTAGTGGACTTTAATAGGAGCCAACAGGTTGAAAGTCCAAATTTCAGTTCCAACGCAGCTTCAAAGGGCGCTACACGATCCCAGCCGAGGAATAAGGGTCTTGTATAGCATTGGTCATTTTCTAAAAGAAATAAAAAATTCTATACTTTTTAACCACAAATATATAATCACACTGGAAAGGTCACACATGGTTAGTTCTTCGTATGTGTACTTTGGTTCAAAAAGGTAGAGTAGAGCGAAAAATCTCATTTTCTCCTCCAGCTTAAAAATAATCTGAAATCATTGTTTTACCTGTTTTTGTAAAGGGTGTTTGACTTTCTTTGCACGTTTGCTTTGTAAAAACATGAGTCGGTACTTCCGCTTACATCATGCTTGACCTTTCCAACGTGACTACGTAATGCGTGAAGTCGTGGACCAAAGCTAGTGCAAGATGATCATTTATGGTTTAAAAGTATGTACATTTTTACTTTTTTAGAAAATGACCCATCGTTTCACTAGATAAGACCCTTATTCCTTGTCTGGGATTGTTTACAGCCCTTTGAAACTGCAATTTGGACCTTCAACCCAGTGATCCCCATTGAAGTCCACTATATGGAGAAAAATCCTGTAAAATGTTTTCCTCAAAAACCTTCATTTCTTTTCTGGAGTGAACTAATTCTTTAAAATGCAGTTGTTTTATTTGATGCATTTTTAACTTGGATTTTATTTCAAATGTATTGCTAGAATTTTGATTAGATTATATTTAGACATCCAAAATGTGCAAATCTCATAAAATGAAAAGCTCATGTAATACTTAGTTTGAAGGTTATGCATCAGTTGTCACTAAACATTTGTTTAGAAGGTAAAACGTTATTTAATTTAAGAGTTTCAGGCCTTTTTTTCCGTTTTTGAGGAAAGCAGCAGATGCATATTCGTTTGGAGTTTGTAGTAAAGGTTTTATGATTTAGTCTCTCTTGAGTTGCACTTTGCTGGCTGCCATAGCAGTTTCACTTTCTTCTGAGAAGGATCTTTTCTTTCCATTCAATAATTCAGCTCTATTCCACACCACAAAAGCTACAGCGCCCAGACATGGAACCAAAGCTGATTGGAAATGATGAAAAACAGCTTGTTCATTCGGCATGTGAGAATCTCTTTGCTTGAACAGTGTTTCATTAATATAGAATTTAATCAAATGCTATGTGCCAGAATAATAAATCAAAAAACGTATACACAATTTTTGCTAGAAGGGAAAGAAGGCTGCATGGAAATGTGCTAGATATGCTCCTAATACCTTAGCAACCACACACAAGCAAGCACCGCTCACATTTTCATTTGAAAATGTAGAAATCTAGTTGATAAATATTGCATACTGGACTGGCTGATGCTTTGGCTCACGTTCTCTTGGAGAGTGATGTTGGAAATGGTTGGGCTGGTAATCAGGATTAATTGATTCTCTGGGGTTTCTGAGAAGCAGGGAAGTCCTCCCTCCATGTCATTGCTGTTTATGATTTATTCATTACTTTTGAGGAACTGTGTCATGCTGCAATCTGAGGCACATTTTAAAATGTTTCGAATTAGTAGCTCAGCAGCTACTGACCCTTAATTACCTGACCTTAGGGGCCAAAATCTTTAGATGATATGAGTCACAAACGTACCTTTATATCTGAAAACCAATAAAAACCACAAAAATACATTAAAGAATGTTGTGCTTCAAGCATCTTACTTTATTACCAGTGGTAGAGTTACCACATGACTTCCTCCTATTACAAAAACATTTCTTAAAACTGTGACACCCAAGAAATAATATCCTCTTGAATCTTTGTACAGTAGGACAAGCAAATCTCATATATTTTTTTCAGTTTTTATACACTGCTTTCCAATACTCAGCCATTCAACCCTTCCACCCAAAGAAACTATTTTTTATTTTATTTTATTTTATTTTAATCTATTTTATTTTATTCTATTTTTTTAAAAAAATGTTATTCTATTTTATTTTAGTTTTTTCTTTTATTCTATTTTATTTTAGCCCAGCAAAAGTCGTATTCCCTGCAAGCTTTACCACACATTAAATGGAAAATTTGAAAAAAAGAAAAAAGAACTTAAAAATATCTAGAGGATTTGCATAGAGGTCGAAGAATGCAATCACACCTCAAAATTGAATTACCCTCAAGATTTTCTCGCTGAGATCTTTCTTTCAGACTTTGACACCTGAGGCTTTTTTTTTTTTTCCACAGGAGAATATTTCATTAAAATTCATGATGTTGCTGTATATGATAGTGTTGCCAGCTTAGATCTCATCAGACAGATGAGTCTCTGTGTGTTTCCATGATGCTCAGATCAGTGCCTCCTTGCATGAAGAGCATGTTGCATCTCATTTTATCACATTTCTTTACAATTTATTTTTAAACAGTGTTTGAAATTGACAATAGAGCATTATACAAGTATGGGTTAAGCATCAGTCAAAGCAAAGCTCATTTCTTACTATTCATGTACTGATTTTCTAATAACTAATAGGCTATTTACACTGATATTTGCTTATAAAGTATAGCCTATATTCGAGTGTCGGTAAAGGGGTGTTCACTGACATCTATTTGTAGTGACAAAGTGGCTGAAAGTCATTCATTTATAATGATGCATGGATAGCCTCGTCAGGAATTGTCTGCAATTTCACTGAGTTTATTCATGCGTTCATAATTGTTCATTTTGTTCATGGTATATACAATTCTGCATTTCATATCCAAAAACTTTTGCATCTACAATGTTCATTTTTAGCAGTAATAAAACTATTTGTTGTCAAAATATAATGACATGTTAGTTTTTAGCAATATATGCTATTTGTGATTTTGTTTTGGCTGTTGTCACCTCCTAAGCTTTGAGGAAGAACCTGTTTTTTCCTCATGACCTCATTCTTTCTGCCTTTTTTTACTTGTGGCTTTTGACTCTCATCATTTAGTGACAGATAAAAGAGAGATATAGCACATGGCTCTACGGTGGAATTTAACACGTCTAGTGAATTACAATTAGCGGTGAACTTAGCGTTGCCCTGTAGGGTCGCAAGGTGTCAAGATCTGGACAGGAATGTGTGACCCAATGTGCCTGAGCAGAATGTTTAAGAATATTTAGGCAAAAAGTCTGACGTTTTATTCATGGGCAGGCCTGGAAAGAACCTGTATGGTTTTGGAAGATTTTCTATACTAATTTTGAAGGGAAATCTACTAAATGAATTGAAATATGTTAAATGGAGCTGAAAGTAGAGGAGACTGGGGCAATTATGTCCGTCCTTCCTTCCTTCATTATTTCCTTTATTTCATTATTTACTCACAAAATGTTACAAATCTAACTGTCATCTCTTGGTATAAAATAAGCAAGAGCATAGCAGCCATTATGAAACTTTTAGATATTTCTGTTGTGGTCCCCCATGATCATTAGATCATAGTAACTATACAGTTATATACAGTTGAGGTCAAAAGGTTACACCTTTGCAGAATCTGCAAAATGTTAATTATTTTACCAAAATAGGAGGGATCATACAAAATGAAGGTTATTTTTTTTTAAGTACTGACTGAATAAGATATTTCACATAAAAGCAGAGGTGGGTAGAGTACCCAAAATTTGTACTCAAGTAAAAGTAAAAGTACTTATGGAAATATTTACTCAAGTAAGAGTAAAAGTAACAATCCCAATAGTTACTTGAGTAAGAGTAAAAAAGTATCCGATGGAAAAACTACTCAAGTAGCTAGTTACTAGTTACTTCTGATCTGATTGATATGAAGCGAAAACCTTGAATTTCAAACTATTTGGAAAGCTTCCACACACCTCTCCTTGAAAGTCTCTTTGTTTTGTTTATATAAAACATAGGCTGAAGTAAAGTAGCCTATATCTCAGTCCTGTGATGGGCACATTAGTGTACGAATTTGTGTATAATGTCACAGTATGCACTTCAATTTATTTCGATTTTTGGAAAATGGATATGAAAACATGCAGACGTTTAGAATGAACGTTTTTTTACGAACGTGTGTTGTTTGTAAGGTTCACAAGATGCTTGTCATTGCTTGCACAAGCGCGCATATGAGGAAACACATTCGGACAGTGTGTGAAATATGGTACTATAAGGTCAAAGTGCCCATAGTTACCAAATTACCATTAATAGGGTTCAAATAGGCATCATCATATTAGCCGCTTTTCCACTATCGTGATAGAATGTGTGTGCCAAGCGAAAGCGCGCTGATCAAACAGCCAAGTAAACAGCTGTTACGCTGCGTTCATAGCTCATGCATTAATACTGTCAATAAATGTGTTCGTTTTCAGAAATGTTTTACCTTCTGGGTCCGTCTCCATTGGCATGCATATCCCCTCAGCATTTGTTGGTAACGATATACCTGTTGTCGCCTTCTGTTTATTTTATTTTTTTGCGTTGTTTATAGTTGTGTCCTTTTTTCTGTTATTTAACAAAGTCCCAAAAACAGAAATATCTGATCATATCTCTGTTTATATTACAATTGCGTTACCAAGGCAACGACTAACAGATTTGTATTTACATTCCAAAGAGTTCCGTTATCAGCACCACCGTGGAAAAGGAAACCGTATCCGTGCTGACTGGCCCGGATCGGCACGGAACGGAACGGTTAAGCGAAAGAATGCATCGCATTATGAAACTGTTCTTTCTCACATCTTGAAGTGATAAAATAGAGTTGATTTGAGGCCACTAGTGATCTGCTCCCGATAGCTCACACACGTCATCCTCTGCTTCAGCCATCATCTTTCTAAACGCGCGCTGAACTTAAGCGGGAGATGCATAGCAGACTCTCGCGAAGCAGCCTCTCCAACGTCTAATATTTATTACAATTTTGTCAGTAACGGAGGAACGCCATCAAATGTAGCGAGGTAAAAGTAAAGTTTTTTCACTAAAAATGTACTTGAGTAAAAGTAAAAGTACCTATCTTTAAATATACTCTAAAAGTACTAGTTACCCCAAAAAATTACTCAAGTAAATGTAACGAAGTAAATGTAATTCGTTACTACCCACCTCTGCATAAAAGATGTTTACGTGCAGTCCACATGAGAAAATAATAGTTGAATTTCTAAAAATGACCCTGTTCAAAAGTTCACGTACACTTGATTCTTAATACTGTGTTGTTACCTGAATGATCCACAGCTGAGTCCCTTGCTTGTCCTAAACAGTTAAACTGCCTGCTGTTCTTCAGAAAAATCCTTCAGGTCCCACGAATTCTTTGGTTTTTCACCATTTCTGTTTTTGAACCCTTTCCAACAATGACTATGATTTTGAGATCCATATTTTCACACTGAGGACAACTGAGGGACTCATATGCAACTATTACAAAAGGTTCAAATGCTCACTGATGCTCCAGAAAGAGAAATGATGCATTAAGAGCAGGGGGGGTGAAAACTTTTGGAATTTGAAGATAAGGGTAAATTTAACTTATTTTGTCTTCTGGGAAACATATAAGGATCTTCTGTAGCTTCTGAAGGGCAGTACTACATGAAAAAAATGACATTTAGGCAAAATAAGAAAAATGTGCACATCTTTATTCTGTTCAAAAGTTTTCACCCCCAGCTCTTAATGCATTGTGTTTCCTTCTGAAGCATCAGTGAGCATTTGAACCTTCTGTAATGGTTGCATATGAGTCCCTCAGTGTGAAAAGATGGATTTCAAAATCATACAGTCATTGCTGGAAAGGGTTAAAATGCACAAATGCTAAAAAGCTGAAGGATTTTTTTTGAAGAGCAGCGGGCAGTTTAACTGTTCAGGACCAACGAGGGACTCATGAACATCTATCACTAAACAAAAAAACAGCTGTGGGTCATTCAGGTAACAGCACAGTATTACGAATCAAGCATATACAAACTTTTGAATGGGGTCATTTTTATAAATTGAACTATTATTTTCTCTTGTGGACTATATGTAAATGTCTTCTATGTGAAATGTTGTATTCAGGTCAGTACTAGATACAAAAACAAACAAACAAACAAAAAAAAAACATGCGTTTTTGCATGATCCCTCTTATTTTGGTAAAATAATTGACATTTTGCAGATTCTGCAAGGCGTATGTAAAAAGACCTCAACTGTATGTTGGATATGTTCAGCTTTACTGTCTGGACCTTATCGTAAGTGATTAAACCTGTGGAGGATTGAATCGTGTATTCATGATGTTCACATGTTTGGGAAAAATTGTCAGCTGATGAACTAAACTGAATATTTAGCTGTTAGGGCACATTCTGATTTGGACAAAGGTGTTTTTGTCCATTAATTAAAATATGAAATTGCCTCTTTCTGTGATAAATGAGCTGCATTACATTCTCAGTGCAGTTCACACTGTGTAACTGCTGAGATATTGCCTCGTTACCTGGCTTTAACAGCGTACTGCGATATTATGTACCAATCATGACAAATGACTTCTTTATGTCTGCTGCTTTCTTTCTCTGTTGTTGTGCTAATCTAGTCAGGACGTGATAGAAATGACTCATTCAGTGGCTCAGTGTAACTGTGAAGTCAGTGGTGCTGATTTGATTATAGCTGTGATTTGAAAACAGTCCGCTGCGTTAGTTTCAGACTCGCCACTCATTGAAGCACTGAAAATAATGCAGGCAGAGAGGTGCGTTTAGTCCTACGGTCCGCTTAACTTAACCTTTCACATTCGATTTGACAAAGTGATTCTGCAGCGCAGATTTGACTTGGCTCTCTGGCTTCAAAGCAATCAGCACAACCCTTTTGCAGGCCAAACGTTTCTGTCTCTTCCTGTCAGGAGACTAATTCATTAGATTTGACAATTCCCTCACAGCAAACACCCTCCAACGGGGAAGTCCCACACAGGCTATGGGATGACGGGTCAGAATATGGTGATAAGGTCAACTGAGGCCACCACATTTTCATTTGCATTTGTATTCATTGCATTGTTTTTCAAATCAATGCAATTATTGTTCTTTGTTTCGTTTATTTTTATTTTTTGTTAGAGTTAATTATAAATAAAACCTAATTATAATTATCATATTTTATTAAGTCACTTTGCTACAGTAAGTAAATAAATATCATTCGTTATTGTAGTAATTCATTATTGACAGTATTTTGTCAATTGCAGAAAAGTTTCCGAAAACCTATTAGGCTTTTATTTTATTTTTTTATTTAATTTTAATTTTAATTTTAATTTTAATTTAATTTAATTTAATTTAATTTAATTTAATTTCTTTTATTTTTTTGTATTTATTTTATTTTTGTATTTATTTTATTTTATATTTTATTTTACTTTATTTTATTTATTTTATGTGGTTCAAAACCTTTGCAGAGCTTTAACAGTTACACCACCATTTAAGTTTATTGAATTTATTTTTTTATTGAAAAAATGACTGTGGTGATTAGTGAAAATGTTCAAAAAATTATATATTTTCAGAAATAATCTAATAATTTTTAAATAAGACGGTTATTTGTTGTTAAAAATGGATCAAAGAACAATACTACAAACAACAGGACAAAGATACAAATCCAATTAGGAGTGGAATGTTTTTTTAGTATTTGTACCTAAATACTACATTTTACAACAAGTGCAACATTTTGTTTTGATTTTGTGTTGTGTTCTCTGATTGCTGAATTGCTAAAAGGACAGGAGGGACTGGTTAATTAGTAACTAGTTTTAACACAGAAAATTACAGTAAAATTTCAATCTAGGTAGAGAAAGTTTCAAGGTAAAGAAGAGTTTGACTGCTGTTCTGAGAAAATTGTTTTCTTTCTTTCTTTCTCTCCTTTTTTTTTTTTTACCCGGTGTTGTCGCTTCAGACATTTTCATTTATTAAATATACCATCTGCTGAGCAACAGGAGAGGCTTTGGATGTTTTATGGATCAGTCTCTGGGACCTTCTGAAGAAAAGGAAGAGAGAAATGCAGAAGACACAAGGAGAAAGTTTCTGTAACACGGGGCGTTAGATGCTTGATCTCTTTAGTAAAGCAGCACATCTGCTCTATTCAGATTTTTGAGAACATTATGAAATCATAATTATCCAGACCACTGAAGGTTTGCGTTCCGAAGCTTCTGGCTGTCAGGACCAATAATGTTCTGCTTACAATTATTCAGAGTCCTGTGAGGGGGTTTGCATTTCGTAGTGTTACAGCAGTTCTTCTGTACAGTGATATCAGACCTATCATACTTTTCTAAAAGCAGTAAGCCGCTACTGAAGTTTTCTATCATCATGTGCCTAATTTTGGCATCCATGTCAACAAGATGGCTAGTATAACTCCATCATAGTTAAATTAGCTTTGCTTCACTCCAGAAATGCAACAGCCTGCTTGAACTCATCACTAGTTGGTGGTCATGACCCAGTTTCAAATTCGCCTAGTAACAGTGTTTCTGGAGTGACACTCGAGAGATGACACGGTTTTTGACTCCTTATTTGCCCTAAAGATCCAGCCTCAACTTTACTAAAAGACTAAGGGGGGAAATGACTAAGAACAAATATTCTGTTGCAGCACAATGTAGCAGTGTTTCTATTTTAATATATATATATTTTTAAATATAATTCATTCATGTGTTGCAAAGCCTGAATTTTCAGCAGTTTTCAGTGTCACATGATCCTTCAGAAATCATTCTGATATGCTGATCTGGTGCTCAAGAAGCATTTCTTATTATCATCAATGTTAAAAACAGCACTTTAATATTTTTTTGGATTTTTTTTTTCAGGATTCTTTGATGAATAGAAAGAACAGCATTTATCTGAAACAGAAGTTGTAACATTTTCAGTGCTTTTACTGTCCCTTTTGATCAATTCTTATGGTGTATTTAGCACCTGGTTAAACTAGATCTATGCAAAAGCTGTGCAAATGTTTAGTAAACTCATCCTTAAGTCAGCTCATAGTACAATACGTCATTTCCAAGTTCATTTTCTTCAAGCTTGTATTTTCTGAAAATAGAGAGAGAGAGTTCCGTTAATATGTCGAGCCACTTTTAAAAAATTATTTTTTTACAAAAGAAATGAAATATTCATGAGTTCCAATCAATGTATGAGAGCGAGAGGAAAAATGGAACAGCAGGGCAGAAGGTGCTGGAGGTGGGAGAAGAGCCCTTCAGTTTTCACAACCAAAGTGATGAAATAAAGGCCAGCCACCTTCCTCATTTCTGTGCCCCAGTATATCCATCAATCTTTTCATCCGTGCATCCATTCATTGCCATGCTATCTTTTGCTTTGCATTTAAACCAAAGAACTCCATTCGCATTTCATCTTGTGCATTTGCTCAGTTGGTACGTGTATGTAGACATGGAAGTACAGTATGCGACCTGCTGCTTTAATTGTGGTGTATTGTTGCCGTCATTAATGTTGTTTGTGTTCTTTTCAATAAGCAGCTAAAGATTACTTTGACTTTAAATAAAAGTGGCCCGTTAATATTGCTTGACATAATGGCACAACCACCAGCTTTGTGTCATGAGCATTAGGAGCACAGACATGCGAGCAAACAATGCATATAAGCAATGTGTCTCGTTTTAGATTACGCAGGTCAGCCAAACTGCTTTTAAAATGTGTCTGCTAATGGGCTAAACCTGTCATTTAGGGCCAAAACACAGCAGTTAAAAATACAGCAGACAAACATGCGCTTAAGCATCCCCTTCCACAAAATTTGTTCCAAAACACTAAAATATTTACGAAACTAAAGTGATACAAGATTGCTATGAAAATATGAATGACTCATCGTTTGTCAAAAGAGCTTGGAAGCAGGAGTAGTGGTTTTGGGATGGTAAAATGCTTAATTTTAAATATGAAATGTGAGATTTCTACACCACTAGGGCAACAAACGGAAATGCAATCTGTTTGTTTGAGTACCATTATTTGAATTGAGAATGCCCTTTAAATTACAGTGAAAAAAAATAAGTAGAATTTTAACTTATTTATAAATAGAAAAGTTACAACTTTAAATGTTGGCTTGACAAATGGACAGAAGGAAGGATGGATGGATGGATGGACAAGTTGTATTGACAGACGGATGGATAGACAGAATGACAGATCGATAGATGGATGGAAGGATGGACATGGATTGACAGACCACTGCATGGACAGGCACATGGGTGGACACATATATATAGAGACAGATGTATGGATGGACAGATGGATAAACAGAATGATATTTGGATGGACGGATAGACAATGACAGAGGAGAGACAGACGCTTAGACGGATTGACAGAATGACGGATGGAAGGATGGACAGATAGATTGACAGACCACTGCATGGATGGACACATAGGTGGACAGATATGGAGAGACAGATGTATGGATGGACAGATGGATAGATAGAATGATCGCTGGATATACAGATGGATGGATGGACAGATAGATTGACAGGTGGATGGATAGAATGATAGATGGATAGAAGGATGGACAGATGGATTGACAGACGGAGACGGATGGAGTATGAAAGGATAGACAATGATACGGATGGATGGATGGATGGATGGATTGACAGATGGATGGGCGAATAGACAATGACAGATGGATAGACAAATGGATGGACGGATAAACAATATATGGATAGCAGCGATAGCAATATGGCTGCCCACTGCTCCGGGTGTGTGTTCATGGTGTGTGCGTGTTTGATCACTTCTCACTACTGTGTGTGTGCACATGGATGGGTAAAATGCAGAGCACAAATTCCGAGTATGGGTCACCGTACTTGGCCACACATCACGTCCTTTCCCTTTCCTTTTTCCTTTCAATGGACAGATGGGTACATGGGTGGACAGATATGGAGAGATGGATGGATAAATGCAGTTTTGAGAATAGTAATAATAATAATAAATTGCAATGTTGTTGCACTGATTTTATTTTTTTTAACATTTTAGCCATTAAAGTATAGTCTAATAAGAAAATGCAGGTTTTTTTGTGTGCATCAGTGCAGCTCCATTACATTTTCAGGTTCTTATGAGTCTAACTTCAGTGAGACTAAACAGAATGAATGTCCCACATAGCAACCATCACAGGAGAAACCAGACAATCAGCAGATGTATGACTTATTGATTAAAAGCATTCATGAATGTGAGATAAGCATGCCGTTTTGCACAGATCTGGGCACTAGGCTTCCTCGACTAATCTTCCTCTTAGTGTTGAGAGTGTGTTATATGAGGGTACAAACTCGACAGACTGTGAGCCGGGCTGACTGCTAGAGCGTGAGGGAGGAGAAGAGAGCAGAAACACGCTCTGATCTGCAGCGGAGAAGAGCAAGAGCTTCTAGGGTGTCAGGCAGGACGCAATATTCACAGATGAGAGGAAGCAACATTAAATATGGAAGTGCTGTGATGCTCAGACAGGCTGCAACAGGACAGGAATGATGTGATGGCTTTTGTCACGCTCTCTGGAGAAGAAGCTGAGATTTCAGCTTTGGTGGATTTATTCATTCGTTCATTCATATTTTACTTCTCTTTTCTCCTATTTGTACTGTAATTCTGTAGTGTCTCCTCATGGTGGGGAGAGTTTGGACTGGCCTTCTACACACTGCTTTTGGCTGAGAAGGTTTCACAGAATTTCCGAATCACTCTGTCCAGTTTGTTCTACTCGTCTGCGGGTGTTTTAATGGCTGGAACTGTGTCAATCACACAGACGGCCGGTTATATAATGGCTTTAAAAGTGTCAGAGCGGCTTTCTCTCATAGCAGTGTTCTGCCACACAGAGATAGCACAACAGCCTTCACCAACTGCTACCTCTTCAGAGACTGTCCTCACCCTCCATCTGACTCACGCACCTTCTGTGAGACACTCTGGGAACGTTCCAAAGGCTGATAGGGCCATGCGAAGTGGACTTCACAGGGTATTCAGCCAACTTAAGTGAGATTTCAGAATCGTAGGGAGTGTGTGTGCACTGCGAATAGCATAGAAAAACAATTGTACATTGATATTACTTTACAGATAGCAAAATAAACGCGCTATGAATATGTTGGTGTGTATATATGTATAATATAATATAATATAATATAATATAATGTATGTATGTGTGAGTGTGTGTAGCGCATACGGTATGATACACAATATATCAGACTATATTGGTTTATAGCTATCATAGACATTGAATACACTACATAGGGACTAATATTTGATGTTTATTTAACCAATTCAATTTCTAAATTGATATCCATTTTTGTAATTTGTCATGCATTATTATTAACCCCCCCCCCACCATATTTATTTATTTTTTTGCAAAATTATATAGTAAATATTTAAATATAATATTATAGTAAATGCTTTTGAAACAACTCTTATAATCATAAATGTTACATTAGTTTGATCAAAAGTAAAGTAAAAACAGTAATATTGTGAAATATTATTACAGATTTAAATAACTATTTTAATATATATTAAAATATATTTTTTTTCCTGTGATGGCAAAGTTGAATTTTCAGCACCCAGTCTTCAGTGTCACATTGATCCTTCAGAAGTCTATCTAATATGCTGATTTGCTGTTCAAGAAATATTATTTATTGTTATGAATGCTGAGAACAGTTGTGCTGCTTAATGTTTTTGTGGAGACTGAGATTTTTTTTTTTTATGGACATGGATTATTGCTGCAAATTTTAACAAGACAATTTAATTAAAAATGATGTTTTGTTTATGAAAATATATTTCTAAACATACCTTATGCTCAGTAGTTCTAGGCTTCCATGTTGAGTATAGGCCTAAAACACTAAAAATGTCAACTAAGTTACCTGTTATCCAGTAAAGGTTACATGGTGGACAGTAGCAAACACAGATGGTATTTTATGCACGTATTCATACAGATCACCTTTCTTTAAATAGCACTACAGATTGTTTCAAAGCAGCTATGTAAGGTCATGTTTGGTTTTTTGGAACACAGGAAAACTTTTTTCTTTACATGTATATGTATATATGTGTGTGTGGTAAAATCATCTATAAAAAAGCACACATTGAGATATGTGCACGTTTATGTGTATACATCTATTTTTACAGCATTTACATTAGCAAAGTACATATTTATAATCAAACCCCCTAATCTGCGTGACCTGTTTTGGGATCTTCTAGAGCTTTCCAAATGAACAAATCTTGTCTAGTGAAGTTAACTCCTACAGATATCTCCTGCTGAGTGTGTAGGGAGCAGTGAGCACTGCGTAGGGACCATGTGAATCAGAACGCAGCTTTTCTATGCTACAGCGACATAATACAACCTCCTTATTTCCATCTAATGGACGTCACTGAGCTCCATCACATCTATTGTCATGCACAATGCTGGAAAAGGTCACAAAGTGATCTGGCAGATATGAATTATTGACTGATGCCAGCTGGAACCTGAATCCCTCTGCTCTACTGGGCCCGTCTCCATACACGCGTACCAGCTGAGAGCACAGCGGGCTTCCCGCTATCCATTGGATTTCAGTTTAATGAAAAACTCCGCACCTGAATAAGACTCCAGTGCTTTAAAAAGCATGCCAGTCCCACAGCAACTAATATGGTAAATTATATCCAACACACCAAAGTAATGATGCTAAGAACCTCATAGAGCTGCGAGGATTTCCCTAAAGCTGACATGCGAATGGTTGTCGCCTTGTGCATCGCATTTTGTGTATGGGTCTGTAGTTCTGTTTTGACAGGTGGTGGAAACTGGGATTTACACTTTATGTGAGCTTGTAAGTAATCATGGGGATACTGCTTTTACTGTCTTACTGATCCCATCATGCTAAATTTGATGCAAGGTTTTTTCTGCCTTTAAGCCAGCTTATTTACCCACTCACAGGTGCAGCCAACAGCCCCAGTGTGACTCGTCATAAAATATTAAGCCTTCCGGCAAAGCGCAATGTCCCGTCTTCAAATTAATCAAGTCCTTCCCAAGATAGCAAGAGAACACTTGATGATGCCATCTGCCCAGTATAATCTGCTTTCTGACTGATATTCCCCTTAGACCAAAAAAACTAGTGATTCAGGACTTATAAATAGACCCGAACATAAATTTCGGAGAATCAAATTTGATTATGACACTTCAACCAGAAAGCTTTATTTTTTACACTCAATACATTTCTCTAGTCTCACAGGAGTATTTTATTGCAGTGAGATTACTCTTTCACGTCTCAGAAGACTTAATGGAGTTCTTAATTATGCTTCATTTAAAGTTGGCGTGAAACAGAAATTACGATTGTCTTATCTTTCCTATTGTGACGTACATCTGAGTGAAGTGCTTTCTCAAAGTAGAAGTTTAATTACGATTACAGGATGATGAAAACACATGAATTTTTTAAACATAATGATGTGCATGGATAAATTATTTATAGTAAACACTGCAATATTCCATAAAGAAGTTAGAATACACTCTTAAAAATAGGCATTTATGGTTTCACGGAAAAACTTTTCATTGCACAAATAGTTCTTCATAGTGGACAAAGGTCCTTTAGATTAGTGTTCCTCACACTAAGAAAATAATGGTTCTTTAAGAACTGTTTACTGAAAGGATCTATGGGGAACCCAAAGTGGTTCTTTTGGAACTTTTTTTAAAAGTGTAGTCAGTTTTGGCTTTATGGCCACTTTAACTCAACTTTAAAGGGATCATGATATGAGAAATCCGATTTTCCTTAATCTTTTGACATATAAGAGGTCTTTCTACCATTAAAGCAACTGCAAGTGTTATAGTTTGGCTGCAAGTGCCAAAAAAGCACTTATTTAAGCAGCTCCAAAACAGCGCTTTTGGATATTTTGGGATATGCAACTTCACATAGAAAAATACATTGCATATGAGTGCCACTAGACATTGATGAATTGCTTTACTTCATCACACATAAATCAGATGGCTTAAAGTCAGGAAAAAAAAACAGATTTAGCATTTAAATGTTGCCCCACATACTGTCATTCAGTTGTTTAATGGTTGTCTACACCTGACATGTTGCTTTGTCTGTAAATGATGGTTTTACATGGATAATATTTTCAGAACACGGTAACACTTTCTATAAAGCCCATATTTATAATACATTATAAGGGTATTCTTAACGCATTATACTGAATTCATAATGCATTATAAAAACCTTATAATACGTTATATCGTCTTATATAATAATCATAACAACAGTTATTAAAACAATTAGAATGCTTGTGCATTTGTGGTTATAACTTTTAAGATTATGATTATTTATAACACGCAATGAACAGCCTATTAAATGTACTTTCACATTTATAATTGACATTGTTTATTTAAGATATGCACATTATCTTACTACATCTTGTAAATGGTTTTTGAATGTTTCCTGTGAGGCTAATATTAATTTTGATGTGAGCTGGTTAATAATTTCAACTGAAAAATAGTGCAATGTTTATATGTTAGGTTACATTTTATTTTGATGCTCCCCTTAGTCTATTGACTATAAACAACTTTGCAACTACGTCAACTCTCAGAGTATTAGTAGGCTTATGTTAAGGTTAGGGTAGGCAGAATTTTGACATACTTGCAAAGTTACTTAGTCAATTTGTCTTTTGAGGAACCATCAAAATAAAGTGTTAACATATATTTAGCAGACATACTACTAATACTCCAATGTCTGCTAGTTGACGTATGGTTGCAGAGGTACTTATCAATAGCTGACTAAAGGGTACCATCAAAATAATCAAACTGATATTATAGTAAAAATAGTTAAAAGTAAATGTGTCATATTACACATTCATCTGATGTGATATCTGATCTTATGGCTGTTTAAGGAAAAAACATTTTTACTATACTTATAAGTGGTCATTGATTGCTTTAAGTAAAGTAGCATATGAAAGATGGCAAGATGTGAGACTTACCATACATTATAACTATGAGAAATAAAATAAAATAAAAAAGTGCATGTAACATGTTCACTGTGTGTTATAAATCATCATACTCTTAAGCTATAACCACAAATAAGTAAATATTATAATACATTAAAACTGTTCTTATGAATATTCATAAGATGATATAACATATTATAAGGTCTTTTATAAGGCATTATGCATTCATTATAATGTTATAAGAATATCCTTATAATGTATTATAACTAAGACTTCCTCACATGCAATAGTGAAGAGACGTTGATACATTTTTCTACGCAATTATAGCCAGTCATAACAGTGGCTGTTCACTGGCAATCCTTAAAGGAGTCTGAGGATCAGAATGAGAGTTGCAAATATTATTAGTTTATGAATTTGACTTTTTTGAATGCAAAAACTTTATTTACATTATAAGTCAACCTCAATGAGCATATTAAAATAATTTCAAATATGACCTCTTTAAATCTGTAAAATGAATGTGAATAGCATGGCTCAGATGTCTTGGAAGACACTGGTCATGTACACACTGCAGCTAAATTCTGTTGTCAGTTCACCTTATACTTTTTAATCGTTTTCTGTACACACATAATTCACTCAAATACAGAAGTGACAACCGCATTAACTTCTGAAAAACACAGGTAGTGACAACCACGTTTACAGAAATTCTATACAGTTATGACGTATTTAAACACGTATCAGAAATGTGTCTTCGTCTGTATGTGAGATGCAAGAAAATAACAGTAAAAGAAGTTTTAACCTCAGCATATTTTGACACGGGACTAGTTGCGCTCTCAAGCCCTGCAGTAAAGTGTCAGTGTTGCCAGATCTTCAAAGACAAAAAACAACAAACTAGGACAAAAACAAAAAAACACTAAAATACCCCAATGCTTTGTTTTATAACACCAAAAAAGTAATATATTTCATATCCACAACAGATCCCTTTGTTAACTACATAAAATATCTAGCTTTATAAGCTAAGACCAAACAACATGCCTAAAAGCGGTTATAAATATGAAGACATGGGAACACTGCAAGACAGTGCTCTAGGGTGCTTTCACACCTGGCACTTTGTTTCAGAACCTGGTGCATTTTCCCCCGTAGCTCGGTTCGTTTGAGCATATGTGAACACGGCAATCACACTCGAATCAAAGCCAAACCAATCGATCCGAGATCGCCCGAATGAGGTGGTCTTGGCTCAATTCAAAAACAAACTCTGGAGCAGTTCGTTTGTAGTGAGAAAGCTATCCGAGCCAACGGACCAATGAACCAGGCTATATCACATTGTATAATGGGTAATTACAGTAGTAGGTGCAGTAGGTGTATTTTAACAATGTTTTCCAGAAGAATCCTGGACTCCTGCTCAAAATTATAAATTAATATAATGACAGCTACAAAAAAATGTAACAATGCCAAACAAAATGCCAAACAAAAGTAAGAAATTACTTTCCAGTTGGACTAACTTTGTATATAACTGCAACATAATGCATAATTTAAGTTATGTAATGAAATTTTGACAAAATTTTACTGTCATAAGGACAAAGTTATAACTCGTAATAAAATAACGTGAATATATTTTCATGGCCGGTACAAAAAAAAAAACAAGATATGGCCAATAATTTTCTTGCATTTGGCGGATGTGGCAAAAAGTTAGTTTTGAACCCTGGCTGTGGTTACGCCACAGGAGACTGTTCCTCATTAGATCAGTTTGATGTCTTTTATCTTGCTTTTCAAGTCTGTAAGTGGAAGTATTACTGACAGGCTGACTCTGTAGAGACACATCAACCATGTTACATCCTTCTTGCATCATGAACCGTCTCAAGTCAATCAACCAGCCAACCTAACCAAGCGATCATTCAGAAGTCAGGTCTGTGCTGTACTGTTTCATAAGGCCTTTTCTTCTGTTTCCTGCTGTGTTGGATCACACTGAAATCCCTCACGAATGACTTCAGCAAAACGATTGAATGAACTAATGTTCTGAGATGTTTTCCATGTGAAGAACTCTGCAGTTACATTCTGGTTCTTGGTGGGTTGGGTCTCCCAAATATGTTTACTGACCAATCTGTTGTCAAACTTTTGCAAGTGGAAAAAAAAATATCGAAACTACCTCAAAATAGTTATTTTATATATTTATTTTATTTTATATTTTTATGTATTATTGGTGCAGCAACTATAAATTAAAATCTATAATAATTTATAATGCTCCGTCAGTGATGTGACAGAGTTTACAGTAGTGAAAAGTTTATTATAATGCATATGGATGTCACACATTGATATATGTGACCCTGAACCACAAAACCAAAATCTTAAGTAGCCACGGGTATATTTGTAGCAATAGCCAAAAATACATTGTGTGGGTCAAAATTATAGATTTTTCTTTTATTCCAAAAATAGGATGTTAAGTAAAGATCATGTTCCATGAAGAGATTTTGTAAATGTCCTACCGTAAATATATCAAAACTTAATTTTTGATGAGTAATAGATATAATGAGTTTTAAGAGGTCTTAAACATATACAGAAAAACTGATAGTAATGTGTTACTATGATCAGAGGAGTGTTTTTATTTTTTTGCTACTGTTACTCATAATTCAGTATCAAGTAGCCTATTATTTTAGTAATTTTGTTGTAATTTCTTTCTGCTTGCAAATATTAATGTATTATTATTATTATTATTATTATTATTATTATTATTATTATTATTATTATTAATAAAAATATAAGTTTTAGTTGCAGCCATGGTGTATGGTTTAGATGGACTTTTTGAAATATATTATGATATTTTTTCTGTAATTTTCACAATAATCCTTTGCCATTATTTAAATAAGTTTTTCTATGCCACAATTTTATTGTACAATATGACTTAGGGCTGTCACTAACAATTATTTTAGTAATCAAGAAATTTGTTGATTATTCTGATCAAGTAATAATAATAATAATAATAATAATAATAATTATTGTTATTATTATTATTATTATTATTATTATTATTATTATTTATTTATTTATTTATTTATTTATTTATTTATTTATTTTTATTTTTTTAAATGAATTAATTAATTTATTTTTTTGTGGTAATAAAAAGACCTAAATGAACAATAGCCTTTAAAATTCTTTAAAATACATACCTAATAGCAATGAGGCAATAATAATAAAATAATAGTTCAAATTAAGTATCAAAAGGAACTAATCCTATCGTTTTATTGAACGAAACTGTTGAAATACATAATAAACAATAGAGCTAATGTACATTATAACAAATGCCTGCAGAGGGCGCCAACGACCTGACGATTGTTTTTACTTTTTACAGCGTTTTTCCTTGTTTAATATTGAATAACAATATTTAATTAAAATGTCCGCTTAAATCTTTAATCTTTGGCCATTTATTTACAACTTTTATTTTGAAATCGCGATGAACAGTTAGAGTATTGAGAGATATTGATGCATTCTCCTGTGTTTGCGTGGGTTTATAAATGTACCTTATGAAATAAATCTGATGAAAAGGCGCACGTTGCGTTCCCAAATGAACGTTATAATAAGCCCAAACTCACAACAATATGCATAGATGGAATTTGTGTCCCTCCACACATGTAAATAATAACAGTTCGTCTGAAGCAGCATTTACTGTCAACTGTGAACAGAGCCGCTCTCACACACGTAGCTACATAACCTACACAGGTTAATAATTGAAGTGCATATATTAAACCTGCATATATATTCATTCAATTGAAAGTGTTTGTGAATTCATAATAGCATTAAGCTTTATAATTTTAAATACATTTATTATATAATGCAGACTTGGAAAATGGTCTAATAATGCATTTTATTGATTCTCCTGCGCCACTTCCGGTATTTTGCCGGTTACAGGACACGAGCAAAATGCAGTCAAGGAATTTTTTTTTTTTTTTTTTTTTTTTTTTTTTTTAAATC